>JAYKQN010000048.1:540000-557500 GCA_036785175.1 Eupleurogrammus muticus
ACAATATTACATTTATTTTACAGTAAAGACACAAACTGTAAACAGCAGCTTTCTGGGTAAAAGCTGCCAGGTAGTTTTTGTGATGTCACAGAGTCCTGAACGTCCCAGTGGTCACGTCTCATCACGTCTTTAACCCAGTTCAGAACAACGAGAGGAGACGATGGAACAGAAAAGCTGTGACCCACTGTTCCACTTAGCTCCATTAAGACCTGACACACACACACACACACCCACACACACACACACACACACACATATATATATATCACTGCACAGCTGCTGACACTACACACTGATCATGTGACTGAAGTGGGAGGCGTTAACTGTATATGTCAAAATAGTGTGTAAGTGTGTGTCCCTGTAGAAAGTGTGTGTTCCTGTAGAAAGTGTGTATTCCTGTAGAAAGTGTGTGTTCCTGTAGAAAGTGTGTGTTCCTGTAGAAAGTGTGTATTCCTGTAGAAAGTGTGTGTGTTCCTGTAGAAAGTGTGTGTTCCTGTAGAAAGTGTGTATTCCTGCAGAAAGTGTGTGTTCCTGTAGAAAGTGTGTGTTCCTGCAGAAAGTGTGTGTTCCTGCAGAAAGTGTGTGTTCCTGTAGAAAATGTGTGTTCCTGTAGAAAGTGTGTTCCTGTAGAAAGTGTGTGTTCCTGTAGAAAGTGTGTGTTCCTGTAGAAAGTGTGTGTTCCTGTAGAAAGTGTGTGTGTTCCTGCAGAAAGTGTGTGTTCCTGTAGAAAATGTGTGTTCCTGTAGAAAGTGTGTGTGTTCCTGTAGAAAGTGTGTGTTCCTGTAGAAAGTGTGTATTCCTGCAGAAAGTGTGTGTTCCTGTAGAAAGTGTGTGTTCCTGTAGAAAGTGTGTATTCCTGCAGAAAGTGTGTGTTCCTGTAGAAAGTGTGTGTTCCTGTAGAAAGTGTGTGTGTTCCTGTAGAAAGTGTGTGTTCCTGTAGAAAGTGTGTGTTTCTGTAGAAAGTGTGTATTCCTGCAGAAAGTGTGTGTTCCTGTAGAAAGTGTGTGTTTCTGTAGAAAGTGTGTATTCCTGCAGAAAGTGTGTGTTCCTGTAGAAAATGTGTGTTCCTGTAGAAAGTGTGTGTTCCTGTAGAAAGTGTGTGTGTTCCTGTAGAAAGTGTGTGTTCCTGTAGAAAGTGTGTATTCCTGCAGAAAGTGTGTGTTCCTGTAGAAAGTGTGTATTCCTGTAGAAAGTGTGTGTTTCTGTAGAAAGTGTGTATTCCTGCAGAAAGTGTGTGTTCCTGTAGAAAATGTGTGTTCCTGTACAAAGTGTGTGTTCCTGTAGAAAGTGTGTGTTCCTGTAGAAAGTGTGTGTTCCTGTAGAAAATGTGTGTTCCTGTACAAAGTGTGTGTTCCTGTAGAAAGTGTGTGTTCCTGTAGAAAGTGTGTGTTCCTGTAGAAAGTGTGTGTTCCTGTAGAAAGTGTGTGTCCCTGTAGAAAGTGTGTGTCCCTGTATACAGTCGATGATGATGAAGGTGATTTGTTCATGTCACACACACTGCTCTAACCACAGTATGTGTAGTAAATGGTGAAACTTTATCTTTTTTCAATTTTAATAAACTAAAATTATGAATTATATTTTTTTATTTGATTCAGAATTTTATTTTATCTTGTGTGAGTAAACTTGAACATGTTGAACATTAAATATATTTTTGTTTTTTTCCTAACATGTGAGAGTTGAAGCCTGAAGATAAACATGGACCCTTCAACAGGAAACACACATCTGTCTTCATGAGCTTCAATGTTGCACCAACAATTCAGTTCAATTTAGCACCAATAAAAACTGATTATTTGGGCAAAGATTCAAAGCTGCTGCTGCCAAACAGAAAGCAGCAATTAGACAAAGAAGAAGAAGAAATACTCGTTCACAAAGACAACACGTCAGGTCTGATCAGTTACTGATGCAGGAACGAGGCTTCATTCAACATATTAACAACATGTAACTATGACGGGAACTAAGCAGGAACAGAAAAAACAACATGTCCATAGAAGGCTGATTTAATGTTATCACTCAGTTTCTACTCATCTGTTCTCTCTCTTGTGTTCATGTTAGTTTCTTGTCATTTAAAAGTCCATTTGTACCAATATCTTTGACAAAAATCACAAATTCGTGCGACTATAAAAAATACTTTTTTATTTAATTAGGACTTATAGTGATAAACCAAAGTCTATATCTGTTTAAAACACAGTTTTAAGAATCATTCATCAGGTCTGAAAATGTGCATTTAGTGTTAATGTTGGTTCATTGTCATTTAAAAGTCCATTTGTGCAATATTATTATGCAAAACTATTTTATTTTCTTTTTGTACCATTCTTAACATGAAATGTAATATAATATATAATATATATTATATATATATATATATATATATATATATATATATATATATATATATATATATATATATATATATATATATATATATATATATATCCAATAATAATATTACCTTAAGTTTATAGACATTTGATATTATGGTAACCATAATTGTGCATATATTTGGTCATTTGTTTTACAGTAAATTTTCTGTGAATATATTTTACATATATAAATAATAATAATAATAATAATAATAATAATAATAATTGATATGTTTAATTGCATTTATCCTGTGGTTATAGACATGGATTCTACATTTTTCACATACACATACACACATATTTATATTTATAATGAACCAGAACACAGCAAGTAGACATCTGTCTATTCACACATGCATCTCCAATAAGAATAATACTACTAATAATAATAATAATAACAATAATAATTATAATAATAATAGTAGTAGTAGTACTACTACTACTACTAATAATAATAATAATAGTAGTAAAAATACTAGTAGTAATAATAATAATAATAATATAATAATAATAATAGTAGTAGTAGTAGTAATAATAATAATAATAATAATAATAATAATAATATAATAATAGTAATAATAATAATAATAGTAGTAGTAATAATAATAATAATAATAATAATACTAATAATAGTACAGCAGTGCTCAGTGAGCACAGCTCTGTTCCTGCAGCAGGTGCAGCATCTCCTGTAAACTGGGTCACGTCTGGACATTATTTGCTCCACCAGCTTCACGCCACATGTGGAAAATAAAATGTTTAAATTCACTTTCCTGTTGCTGTTGTAACATCGCTCCTGTCGCTAGCCTGGGTTTGGACGTAATTTGTTGAACCATGTCGGTGAATTTAATGCACTGATTCGTTTCCTTTTCATTAACTCACACAAAAACAATGTGAAAAAGAGCATTTTTACCTTAATCTAACGTTTTTCATTATTTCTGCTCACACTTCATCGTAACACTCAGAACTGTCTGACACGTCCTTTGTGAGAATCCTATTTCTGTTCACACAGGTGCACCCAGACTTCTCCTAATATTCATGATTTGAGGCAGGAGCTTCACGCCGCTCCTCATCTGCAGCGTGACCATGGAAGAGGAAATGTGGTCACGTCCACTTCTGGGGATTATTTCTGAACCTCTGGAAAACAAAATAAAAGCGTAGAGTCTGTGTGTGGTCTGACTTATCAAAGCAGCAGAAAATAATAGAATCAAGGTGGAAAGGAGGTTAGAAGAGAAAGCAGAGCAGAGCGGCAACGCTGGAAACAACTGGAAACTGTCCACGTCCATCCACTGATGCAGGTTATTAGTTTGGTTCCCCCAGAATGAAGCTCGTATCTGCATGATGGAGATTTAATGGACATTTTGTTGAGGATTTATATTCTGAATCCTCTTAAACAGAAGAATCTGGAGCTTTTTGCCTCCATCAGGTCAGAATTATTGATCATAAAACGTCAGAGGTCACGACCTCCACATGCATCAGATGGTGAAATCATCAAAAACAAACAAAACTAATATTTGTTGTTCTTCAATGAGAAAATCTATTAATCCTCTAATGCATGAAATGTTTGGATGTTTTTTATTACTTAAAATGACCTAAATAATATAAATATAAAGTTTCAAACATGCTGTGAGTCAGTGTGACTCCATCAGGTTGATGACATGAATTTTACATATTTACATGTTGTTCATAAATGGAGACAAATCTATTTTAGTAGATTAGAAAAAAAAACCTACATCAAAATTAAATTAAGTGTAAAGTTAAAAAAAAAAAGTTAATAAAGTTTACATACACTAGATAGTGATTTTTTCATTTTTTTGTTTTTTTTTATTTGGTGAAAGTTTTAAAAAACTTGTAATAATAATAATAATAATAATAATAATAATAATAATAATAATAATAATAATAATAATAATATAATAATAATAATAATAATAATAATAATAATAATAATAATAATAATAATAATAATAATAATATTATAATAATAATAATAATAATAATAATAATAATAATAATAATAATAATAATAATAATAATAATAATAATAATGTAGTCCACGAGCTAAGGGACTGGTTTGTCCTTCAAAATAAAAGCCCCCTTTTCACCCAACTGTAAAAACATAAAATTTAAGTCGCAGTTTTATAGAAAACAGGAGATAAAGTAATTGTTAGCGTTAAAATTCTACTTTTATATACATCAAAAAAATAAAAATGTAATTTTCAGAAATGTGTCCAATGCATCACGAATAAAACAACATTTATATTCATGTCTGTATCAAGGCTGCAGCTATTGATGATGATATAATGATTAATGAACCAGTGTCTCTGTGAAAGGTTTAAAAGTTAAACACGCAGGCTATTAACTAATATTATAATATAAAAGTGGAATTTTAAATGACAAGAAACCAACATGAACAGAAAACGTTCATCCACAGACCTGATGAATTCTTTATTTTAAGACGTTTCCAAACACGGTTTCTCTCTCAGTTCTTTTTCACAGCTTCTCAGTGAAAGATTCAACACGAAACAACACGTTGCTGCAGGAAAACTCCTCATTTATTCCACTCTTCTAATAAAAACAGTGACGTTATTGGATCGACTTTTCCTCTGAACCGTCGACAGATTTGATGCTGTTTTTCTGTTTTTCTGTTTTTCTGTTTTTTTGTTTTTCTGTTTTTCTGTTTTTTCTGTTTTTTCTGTTTTTTCTGTTTTTCTGTTTTTCTGTTTTTCTGTTTTTCTGTTTTTTCTGTTTTTCAGTTTTTCTGTTTTTTTGTTTTTCTGTTTTTCTGTTTTTCTGTTTTTTCTGTTTTTCTGTTTTTCTGTTTTTCTGTTTTTCTGTTTTTTTGTTTTTCTGTTTTTTTGTTTTTCTGTTTTTTCTGTTTTTTCTGTTTTTCTGTTTTTCTGTTTTTCTGTTTTTCTGTTTTTCTGTTTTAGTTTTTTCAGCTGGTGTTTGTTTCATTTTTCCTGGACGTCTTCATCATGTCGCTCTGGTGTCAGTTTCTGTTTTGTGTAATTCGGGGCCCAACACGTGGCCCGGGGGCCGGGACGGGACGTTTATGACTAACAACAGAAATATGACGTCAGAGAATCATGGGTAAATTCACCTGCTGATTAAATACTAAATGAGTCAACGGTTAAAATGTTTATTTAATACAATCAGCTCAATATTTAGTAAAATTATCAAGAATTGGAAGAAAATTTCATCTATTTCAAGTTGTTTTTCTAAGATTTGAGCTAAACCGTGAGATTTATGAGATAAAAAGTCCAAAACATGAGCTAAAAGGACAAAATTAAGATAAAAACGTCAAACGATTTAATCTTAATTAAAAAAATCATTTGAACTGATTGAATATTAGGATGATTCTGCACAATGTTGGATTAAAAAACAAGATATATTTATTTAATTAGTCTATTTCATTAAGGGACAACTCAGATGTCAGATCGTTGAACTTGTTGAACCCTGAACCCTGGATCCTGGATCCTGGATCCTGGATCCTGGATCCTGGATCCTGGATCCCGGACCCTGGATCCTGGATCCAGCTTCAATAATTCACTTCTCCTCAGAACAGTGAGACAAAGATAAAACAGGAAGGAATGAAGAATGAAGCTGAATAAAACACATAATGCATGTTTTAAATACAACGTGTTGCAGGAAAAAACGATGTAGAAGCAACAGAAAAGGAAGAAACAACGTTTGAGGTGAAAGTCCTGCATCCTGCATCCTGCAGACTTTATTCAGGAAAAGCACAGACACGTTTTCTGCAGCGAGATCCTTTCATCCAAAAAGTAAAATAAAGTAAAATAACAAAAGACTGAGTCATAATGGATTCACAGTTCACAGGATTTTCACCAGGAGTCAAACTCTCAGAGATTTTCTCTGCAAAAGAAACGAACCTGATAAAAAAATCAATGAAAACTCAGACAAAAGCAGTTTGATATTAAACGTAAAGATTCACCTGAGTGTGAAACACACAACGTGATCAAAGTTCAAACACGATTTACAGTATTTTTTATTTGATTATTTCTCACTCAGCTTTTATATATTTCTGCTGCAGCACTAAAATCAACCAATATCTGAATCTATGCTGAACCTGAGGCAAATCAACAATCTGCACCTGTTTAATCAATGTGTGATTGATTGATTGATTGATTGATTGATTGATCTCATTACACCACAGCAACATTAGCATTTATTATCAAACACCAGCATGTGTCACTTTAAGGATTCTCACTTTGTGAGAAGAAAAAGTCATTTTTTAGAATCTGAGTCGTCGTTTCTCTAAGAACAAAAAGTCTGAGCAGTTTGAAAATGTTCTCAATAAAATAAAAGCTGCAGAGAACGAAGGAAACAGAAGAAGGTGTGAACAAAGGAAGAGAAGAAGAAGGAGAGAACAGAGACGAGGAGACAGACGGCGTCTGATGTAAGACACAGAGTCACTGATGAACTCATGAATAAGTTACACACCAAATGTTCACACACACACACACACACACACACACACACACACTAAGTAAAAGGGAAAAACAAATATAAATGGTAAAAGTCCATTTATATCATTTGTTTAAAAAAAAAAATCACGTTTGATTTTTTGACACAAAATGTCAAATGAAACTGAAACAGAATAAAAAAATATTAAATATTAAATATTTAATCATCTAGAATATAAAACACGTGTTTTTAACTTTTAGAGTTAAACTCTCTGTCGTTTTAGGACGATCAGTTCTGGTAATGTCTCATTTATTCACATGTCAACGTCCTGTTTCTGCTGAATGTGTGTGTGTGTGTGTGTGTGTGTGTGGACATATTCATCATCATCATCATGTGAGCGAGTGATGAAGACAGAGAAAATACAAATAATCAGGAGACAATAATTAAACTGTCATGTGTTGTAATTCATAAAAAAAACTTGCTACCAGATAGTAATAGATAGAACACATGACATCAACTAGTTTATATTCTAGGTGGATTAAATATTTATAATTTATCATTCTTTTTGTAAAAAAAAAAAATGGTACAAATGGACTTTTAATCAAGAAGAAACCAACAGAGACGAGTTTTAAATCCTCAGACATTTACTCATAATCACATGAGACACTTTAGGACGTTTCATCTTCTGAATGTGGATCAATGTCAAAACTGTGTGGAACTTATGAAAACAGATATTTACAGATAGGTACAGCATTAGACATTTTATGTCAAATCACACAAAATGCTGATTTTTGTAGATGTGAATGGTACAAATGGACTTTTCCTACATGTATTGATCAGGTTCGACCTCTGACCTCCACAGACTGACCCAGACGTCTTTGCTCTGATAACAGGAGCAGACTCAGCGTCAGGATAAACCAAGCTGCAGCTTTGGGATTAAAACGTTTTCTCCTCTTTCACCTCCGACCTCTTGGCCACTGCAGAGTTTGACATTTTCCCGTCTTCCCGGCGTGAACTGAACATTATGGTAACAATCGAGCAGACAGACAGACAGAGGACAAACACACTGCTGCAGGACAAAGGCTGCTGAACACACCTGTCCCCACGCTCTGCAGCCTGAACAGGTGAATTACCTCTTCTCTTCTCCTCATTCTTATAACATCTGTGTTACGACATGAAAAGGGGGCTTTTATTTTGAAAGGACAACCAATTTCTGAGGTCACGTGACCAAACATGTGAACATCATTGTCTCACAACCAAAGGTTGACTTTTATTCTGAAATTTTGACAATTATTCACCAAATAATAAAATCTAAAGATGACTTTATTATTATATTTTTTACATTTATTTTAATTTTGATGTAAGTTTTTTTCTAATATTCTAAAATAGATTTGTTTCCATACGTCACAAATCCCACTTCAACAACTGAATTAAGTATATATATAAGATTAAGGTCATATTAGGTAAATCCCAGGTGTGTGATGTGTCAGCAGTGTTTCTCCAGTCCAGGTTGAAGTCTTCATGAACCTGGTTCTGTTCCACCTCACACACACACACACACACACTCACATCAGACTATTCCCTGGATCAGACTAATTCCTGGATCAGACTATTCCCTGGATCAGACTAATTTCTGGATCAGACTAATTCCTGGATCAGACTAATTCCTGGATCAGATTATTCCCTGGATCAGACTAATTCCTGGATCAGACTATTCCCTGGATCAGACTAATTTCTGGATCAGACTATTCCCTGGATCAGACTAATTCCTGGATCAGACTATTCCCTGGATCAGACTAATTCCTGGATCAGACTAATTCCTGGATCAGACTAATTCCTGGATCAGACTATTCCCTGTATCAGACTAATTCCTGGATCAGACTATTTCCTGGATCAGAATAATTTCTGGATCAAACTATTCCCTGGATCAGACTAATTCCTGGATCAGAATAATTTCTGGATCAGACTATTCCCTGGATCAGACTATTCTCTGGGTGAACGTTGCCTCCTGCATAGCCATGTATATACATACACACACACACACACGCGCACAGACACACACACACACACACGCACACACACACGCACACACACACGCACACACACACACACACACACACACACACACACACACACACACACACACACAGACACACACACACACCCCTACAGGTTATTTAGTCTCTTTACACTGTGGAAGCTAAAATAAAAAATTAAACCTATAAGGTGATATGTATGTTGAGTGTGTGTGTGTGTGTGTGTATGTGTGTGTTTCAGTGAGAGAGAAATAAAGAGGATAGAAGGATTTCAGGTTTCAGATGCTGGAAGTATAAAGACGATGATGATGATGATGATGATCATCATCATCATCATCATCATCATCTCTTAATGCTCCCGTCTCTTCCTGCCTCAGAGCCTCCAATAAATTATGGATGCTGATTAGAAAAGGGCAACATTCATCTTCCCAAATAAACTCAGCGAGTGGAGCCGTAAGAGACACAAACAAAAAGTGCTGATGTGGCAGAGGAAGAGTTGAAGTCACCGGGGACGAGTGGCCGGCAAACCTGGAACCACGACTTTCTGGGTCACGCTTTCAACTCGTCACACAGCCGAGTGAAGCTGCACGCGTGTGTGCGTGTGTGTGTGTGTGTGTGTGTATGTGTGTGTGTGGCTCCAAACAAAAAGAAAAAACTAGCAATATATTCCGAGCTGTTCATTCTTCCTTGGGCAACATCTTCAAAGTGATGATGAATTTGTGCACAATTTGAGCTTATTAACTTTTTCTGCTTTTTCTTCCCCTCGTGTGCAGCTTTGTTCTGAGGCCGGTGGCGCTCTGCTGCTGCTGGAGGCCGCGCTCTAATCTGGAAAATACTACATTGTTAAGCAAAAATCAATGATTTTAGCTCATTAAAGGCGTAGTCCTGCCCATACAGCACACTTTTGGCTCTTTGTGTTGTGTGTGTGCAGCGAGCCGTGAATGGGAAACGTATGAAGAGGCTTGAACCGAGCCAACAATGCATCAGCCAATCAGCAGCAGCGGCGGTGGGGGGGGGGTTCTGCGTCATGTGTCCTTTTATAAACGTGGAGAATAAAGAAAGGTAAAAATCCACATCAAGGTATTTATTTTCCCTTCACTTTGTCATGTTTCTTTTAGACTGGGGGAAATTGTCAAAATCCACATGAAGCCTTCAGGTTTAGATATGGCAAAAATCACTTTATATATATATATATACATATATATATATACATATATATATATATATATATATATATATATACATATATATATATATATATATATATATATATACATATATATATATATATATATATATATATATATACATATATATATATATATATATATATATATACATATATATATATATATATATATATATATATATATATATATATATATATATATATATATATATATATATATATATATATATATATATGTGTGTGTATATATATATATATGTATATATAAGAAAATCTATGTGTTTATATTATATAGATTATTGAGATTTTATATTATTGGGTGTGAAAAAGGGGCTTTTATTTTGAAGGACATTCCATTTGTAACCCTCTCTTGCATGCTGCTGTCATCATGTCTTTACGGCAACAATCACTTTATCTTCATTTCTCTAAAAATCTGTTTTATAAAATCTATGTTTTTACAGTTAGGTGCCAAAAGGGGGCTTTTATTTTGAAGGACATACAGTGTATGAGGTCACATGACCAGTCCCTTTAGCTCATGGACATTTAACATGTGAACATCATTGTCTCACAACCAAACGTTGACTTTTATTCTGAAATTTGGAGAATTTTTCACCAATTAAAAAAATGAAGTAAATTTTTTATGTACAGTACAATTGTATTATTTTTTTCTAATATGGTAAAACATATTTTCACATGTATCAACAATATGAAAATATGTAAAACTCCTAGCTCAACAACCTATGTCATTTATTCAGAATTTTGGACAAATTTCACCATTTTTTTTTCCATTTAATTCAATTTTGATGTTATACTTTTGTCTTAATCTACTAAAAATAGATTTATTTCCATATGCCAACAATATGTAAATGTGTAAAATTCCTCTTCAACAACCTGATGGAGTCACATTGATTTACATTATATTCTACTGAATATTTTTTAAATATATGTATTATTTAGGCCATTTTCAGTAATAAAAACATTGCTAACTTTCATTTGTTCTTTCATGTCTCAGTAACATTTCATGCATCAGAGGGTAAAACACATAATGAAGCGTCACGTTGACTTGTTTTCTTCCTGTGATCAATAATTCGCCTGAACTCTGTTAGAGACGCTGATTCCGTATTAATGCAGAGGTGTCAGGTTCTCAGGATGAGTCCTGAAGTTGTGTGAAACCTTTAATCCTTCATCGTGGAGTGCAGCATCAGGCCTGTTAGTGCCTGGGATTACACTTCATCCAGATTAAATAAAAGCAGAGAACGTCTCTGTCTGTGTGATCAGTGGAGAAGCACGTCGAGAATAATGTACTGTAAAATAAACATTATAAAAAAATACATACGTTGAAGACATATTTGCTGTAGCTGTATAGTTTTATTATGCCAAATTATATTATTAATTATATTATTATTATATTATTAAATTATATATATATATATATATATATATATATATATATATATATATATATATATATATATATATATATAATATGCTGCATCTCAGGAGCAACATTTTTTTCTCTGAAAGGTTTTCATTGTGGTCAGCAAAGTGATTTGCACATTCTCTTCGCCCCAGTGCATCATGGGGGGAGACTCTACTGATCAGTCTATGGGTCACATGACGAGGAGTGGACAGGAAGTCAGGAACTCGTCCAGCGTGTGAACCAGCTCCTATAAAACATCCATGATGCGGCAGGTGTGTGTGTTTGATTGACAGGTGCTACAGCTTCATGACAGCCAATCAAAACTCACAGACACAATCAATACTTCACTTCAACTGATGCATGAGGCTGAGGAAGCTGCAGCACGAGAGGAAAAGAGTGTTTGGCATGTTAGTGTGCCACACACACACACACACACACACACACACACACACACACTAGTAACACACACACCTGCAGACTCACAGCTTTTGTGAGCTCACACCTACGCTCTGACTCGTAGATGTGAAGCAACAGTAAAAAGACGCGAGCGTTGGAACACGGATCACATGACAGACGGCGGTGAGAGACAAACAGAGAGAGAACATCACTGGTTCTAATGTGGCGTCTCCTTGTGGCTTTAACTGTGAATGACTGATTAGTTCAGCACCTGTAGAAAGTGTGTGTTCCTGTAGAAAGTGTGTGTTCCTGTAGAAAGTGTGTGTTCCTGTAGAAAGTGTGTGTTCCTGCAGAAAGTGTGTGTTCCTGTAGAAAGTGTGTATTCCTGTAGAAAGTGTGTGTTCCTGTAGAAAGTGTGTGTTCCTGTAGAAAGTGTGTGTTCCTGTAGAAAGTGTGTGTTCCTGTAGAAAGTGTGTGTTCCTGTAGAAAGTGTGTGTTCCTGTAGAAAGTGTGTGTCCCTGTAGAAAGTGTGTGTTCCTGTAGAAAGTGTGTATTCCTGTAGAAAGTGTGTGTTCCTGTAGAAAGTAGATGATGATGAAGGTGATTTGTTCATGTCCACACACTGCTCTGATAACCACAGTATGTGTAGTAAACGGTGAAATGATATAAAATCTTTAGTTTTAATATTCACAACAACTCATCCATCCATAAAACAATAGTGTCTGGATTTCCTGAGGGTCAGTGAACGCGTTTATAGTCATAGACACAAAGAAATGCTTCAGCTAGGACTCAAACACGGGTCTGCTGCTTATGAGGCAAGAACACTACCCCCTACACCATCACAGAACACCTACTAGACGTTTTAATGAAAATTATAGAATAATCATGTTTTGACTCTCCAGATGAAAAATCTCACCACAAAGGATAAAACATCCAATAAATTCCACTCAGAGGACCCCCCATCATACCATGAACAAACTATATATGAAAGTTGAACACAGAGAAATGAGAGGAACAGACGGACAGATTTTCCTTTTTTTATGCATAAATGATGTTTGCCTGTTTTCCAGGTTCAACCTGAGCATCAAACCTCCAGGATTCTGGACCCTGTTGTGTCTTCGGGGCTTTAGCTCCCTCAGCGGAGACTGAAAGGCACAGACGCGACAACAACAACAAAACGACAACAGAAAATCTGTTTTTAGTCGGCCTAAATCGCAGATTCTACCAGGGGAAAGCATCTGCTGCGACCTGCTGTATTTGTGACAGAACCCATGAGGCATTGGAGCTTCATTTCTGTGATGACAATCAGCACATCACCCTGTAGAAAACCAAACTGTCCCATTCAGACTTTATAAATAAAAAAAGAAATGAGGACGAGAATGAACAAGGTCAAACTGGAGATTCTGATTCTTCTACATGACGGAACAACTGGAAAAGTCCTATGATTAAAGCAAACAGCTGCTAAATGACCATAAATTCCTCTTATTCTGTATTATTAGAACTAGTTCTGAATTAGATGCTGCACTTCCTCCAGTCCCCATAAACACAAAAACACAGAAAAAAAGCAGCAGAAATTAAAATCTAGTGGTAAAAATGGATTCCATATGGTCAGATTCCATGAATGAGAAAATGAAGATGTACATTAAAAAAGCTTCAAGTAAGATCGAAGATGGCGAAAACATAAAAATCTTATCTTACATTACTTTTTTTCTATTTAAATCCACTGGACAATTCTCACACAATAACAGTAATAAAGAGGAAAACCAGAAACAGCCTGTTTTAAAATAAGTGTATGATTAACGCTAATTAAAGGTTCTCTAGCTGTGTGAGAACTGACGTATGAGAGTCATAGAATAGTAGATAGTAGTTTTATTTATATTAGATATATATATATATATATATATATATATATATATATATATATATATATATATATATATATATTAAACACAGTCTGGGTGAATGCTCTCCTCTGATTGGTCGACAGCTTTAATAACTCAAACTGGTCCAGGACCAGAATAATCCTGCTGACCCGTGTCTCGGGTCCGGTCTATTTTCAGTAGCAGCAGGGAACATTAACATTGCACCAGTTCATGTCCAGGTATTAGTCAGGCCCTCGGATGTTACCATGGAAACTGAAAATTTTAGATTCTGGTTGCGAAACACATAAATCCATCATCTAATTTATGTTTCATTGGCAAACGGTGATGGCATGGCCAGGTTATTCAGCAGGTGTGTTTTTCTTCTTCTTTTGCCTCATTTTTCATAATTGGTGAATTCCTCAAATAGATTAAAACAAATGTTCAAATCATCGAGTCAATTTGACAAAAAGGTGATTAAACCCCTATTATAGTGTCTTCATGGCAACAATTACTTCATCTTCAATTTCTAAAAAGATGTGATATAAAATCTATGTTTTTACAGTTAGGTGTGAAAAGGAGGCTTTTATTTTGAAGGACATACAGTGTATGAGGTCACATGACCAGTCCCTTTAGCTCATGGACATTTAACATGTGAACATCATTGTCTCACAAACAAAGGTTTTTGAAAATTTTTACCAAATAAAAATGTAACTTGCTATCTGGGGTAAGTAAACTTTCATATGTTTAACATTTAAATTAATTTTGATGTCAGAATTTTTTTCTAATATGCTTTTATTTTCAGAACCTTTTAAATAGAGTTAAACTATCTGGTCTGAAATTTTTAGGATTACACCACATGGCTATGTAGGAGGCAGCGTTCACCCAGAGAATAGTCTGATCCAGGAAATAGTCAGATCCGGGAATAAGTCTGATCCAGGGAATAGTCTGATCCTAGTTTACGCTAAAACTGACACTACAGCAGCATCAGGTTAGTTAACAAGGAGTCAGACATAGCAAATCACCAGGATTGTCAGCATTTGTGTGTGTGTGTGTGTGTGTGTGTGTGTGTGTGTGTGTGTGTGTGTGTGTGTGTGTGTGTGTGTGTGTGTGTGTGTGATTGCTTATGACAACATCTCTACGCTGAACAGACCTGGTTTTCAGAGGCTGCCACATGCCTTCAAACATCAAACCAGAGCATCAGAGCCGACAGATCGCCGCGTGTGTGTGTGTGTGTGTGCGCGTGCGTGCGCGTGCGTGTGTGTGTGTGTGTGTGTGTGTGTGTGTGTGTGTGTGTGTGTGTGCGCGTGCGTGCGCGTGCGTGTGTGCGTGCGTGTGTGCGTGTGTGTGTGTGTGTGTGTGTGTGCGTGTGTGTGTGTGTGTGTGTGTGTGCGTGTGTGTGCTCGCCGTCGCCCGGAGGGACGAACACAGATCTGGACGTTCGCCTGCAGCCGGGGAACTGAGCGTCTGTGGTGCAGCGAGTCGCCGTGAAGAGGAAACAAATCTCTGCTTCATCCTCAGAAACGAAGCAAAAAACGTTTCATTTAACCCGAGAAAAAACTGAATTTACTGTGATTCACCTGGAGAAACCTGACAACACCTGACTGGAATAAAGCAGAGACGTGACTGAATGTGACACGACAGGTTCCTTCAGAGCTGTGATGAGTTATTTATCACTAGTTACTGTCATTTCAACACAGTCCATCACAAAATGTCACTTTCATGCAAACTATTCCATGAACTGTCCAGTGATGCTCGTAGAATTAGGATAAACTTCCTGGGCACAGACTAAATCCTGATGTTAACATCTGGAGAATGTTTATCTGACGTTTCTGCAGCTTCAGGAAAAACAGGACAAACGTTTAGCTGTTGAATCGCTGAGATTTTAGTGAATTAGCATGAAGAAAACAAAAAACACCACTCTAATCCAGGTAGAAATGCATTGCAGTGAGCATTTATACCAAGTGAGTTTTGTAATGCAACAACACCCTTCATGTGTTTGATCTGCAGACCCAGATGGAGCAGCTCGTAACAGGACGTGTGAGGACGTTGTCTAAGAGGCGACGCGCTCTGGTTGGTCAGAACCTGCTCTTTGAGAACGAGGCTTAACCTCAACCTGAGGAACAACAGCTGAAACACTCACCACCACGCTCACACGTCTGTTCATGAGCGTATGAACCGTCGTTCTGCTGATTCCAACAGGTGAAACCTCAGAGTTCAGCCTCAGTAAAGTGTGTTTCCAGCTTCACAGCAGCTTTCTCTCTCGTGACTTTCTGTTCAAGTTCATTTGCTGCTGATGTCCCTGCAGCGACCGCTCTAAACACCGGTTATTATCCGGCGGCCCCCGCCTTAATTAATGAGGGCTAGGACTAATAACTGGAGACGTTGACATGCAGCTGCAGCAGTGAAGCGGCGAGGTACCAAACGCAGCGTCTCTTACCGTAAACCCCCTGGCTCCAGGCGACAGGACACAGGCTAGAAAATAACAAAATCCAGAAAAGCTCCATGTTCAGCTCAGTTCCGTCATAACCTGAGAGAAGAAGAAGGGGGGGGGGGCAGATGTTCTGTGATTAACGGGAGTCGACAGCTGAGCGAGGGCCATCAAGCAGGAGGAGCTGCTCTAAGCCTGGGGGTGTTTCCTCTGATTTTACTCTGGTTTTTATGTTTGGTTATGTCCACTTAAACCGTGAAATATTATCAGCTGCAGAACGACTCATCTGGTCTGGTCCAGCCCACGTCGTCTCATTCAAACGGCGTCGATTAACCCGATGCACAGCGCTGCTGACTTCATGTTTCTGATAGGAAACCTTTGTTTTTACAGTTAGCTGTCAGAAACAGGACTTTTATTTTGAAGGACATACAATTTATGAGGTCACATGACCAGTCCCTTTAGCTCATGCACATTTAACATGTGACTTTTATTCTGAAATTTGGAAAATTTGCACCAAAAATTGTTTTTAACTTAATATCTGGGGTAAGTAAACACATTATAAAACTAATTTGTTTCCATATATCAACGATATGCAAATATTAAATTTGACAACCTGATGGAGTCACACTGACTCACATAGCATCAAACTATCCTGAGAACATGTTTACAACTTGTTTATTTAATGCATTTCACAAATATATCTATATTTAGGCCTTTTTAAGTAATAAATTATTCACATTTTGACCATTATTAAGTCATATTTTATACAATAGAGGTTTAATTGTCTCTTTTCTTTTTAACAGTTTTATTCTCTTTGTGTAAAAGGTGCTAAACACTACGATGCAGCATTACTTTAATTTACCCAAAATATTCCAGATTAACTCACAATAATGAACTAAACATTAAAATTCTAATACATGCATTGAAAACAGGTCGTATAGTGAAGCACTAATAAAACGCTCTGCATCAGGAAAACAGTCCATGGCTTCATCATCACTTCTGTACGTTCACTCACGTCATATTTTCAATTCACGGCTTTAAATTTCAATCCAAGTTATTTTTTAGCATGTCTAAATAATATTTGATGCAATAGACGTGGATGAAAGATAAAAATGTCAATGTATTGACCCAGATAAACATTTTAACTTGTAAACATTGAGATAAACGGTGAAGGCATCAGTTTAACGTTAAGTGAAGGTTTTTTCTGCGTCGTCCTGCTGTTTATCCTCTCGCTTCGTGATGCGTTTGATGTCAAACATGAGTTCTGCTGCCTCCACTGCTCCAGCATCGCGACGTCACGTTTAACGCAGGTTTGAAGCCGTTTATTGGACGAAGCAAAGAAAAACAAACATCAACAGAATCAGAGCAGAAACGCTGCAGCAAA
>JAYKQN010000048.1:562500-577500 GCA_036785175.1 Eupleurogrammus muticus
GTAACAGTACTACTTCTAGTAGTAGTAACAGTACTACTTCTACTAGTAGTAACAGTACTACTTCTAGTAGTAGTAACAGTACTACTTCTACTAGTAGTAACAGTACTACTTCTAGTAGTAACAGTACTACTTCTACTAGTAGTAACAGTACTACTTCTACTAGTAGTAACAGTACTACTTCTAGTAGTAACAGTACTACTTCTACTTCTACTAGTAGTAACAGTACTACTTCTACTAGTAGTAACAGTACTACTTCTACTAGTAGTACTGTTACTACAGTAACAGTTAAATACTGCAGAGGAAACATCTTGATTTGATCCAAGTTCATCTGAACCAAAAACAAACATTAAAAAACACCAAAATAGGAAAACTAGATTAAAATAAAAGTTATTTTATTTTTTTTAATTATATATATATATATATATATTTAATCCTGACAGCAATAAGACTTTATAATCACTGTGGTCACTTTCTCTACACACACATCCTGCACCTGAAGTAGCATTAGCTGTGTGTGTACATGTGTGTATGTGCGTATATATGTAAATATGCAAATATGTAAATATGTGTGTACGTGTATGTATGTATATATGCTTTGCTTATTCATACTTTTTTCTTGCTATTTATTAGTATTTTTTCTCCATTCTATGTCCATAATACATACTGTGTATGCGGATCAACAAATTCTATGAATTTTGTACGTAGTGTTGTGTGTTTTATTTTTTATAGCTTTTATTTTATTTTATTTTATTTACTATGTACACTGCAGTAACAAGCAAATGTCCCCGTTGTGGGATCAATAAAGTTTTATCTTATCTTATCTAATATATATAAAAGCAAACTCTTTTTAACATTTAATTCATTTTGATAAGATTTTTTTAATATTCTTAAATAGATTTGTTCCCATATTTCAACCATATACAAATATGTATAAATACTACACTATGTTTGAAACTATACTTTTATTTAGGCTATTTTAAGTAGTAAAACACACCTTGTCTAAGATTTAATTCAATAGAAGGTAATTCTGTAAAGTGGAATGTGTGTGTGTCCAACTCACACACCTGAAGTTTCCAGTGATAATCCACAGAAAATAAGGAGCCGTTTCTGTGAACTATATTCTCATATTTTAGGGTGTGAGGTTTGTAAATAAAGGAGCAGCTGTTGCTGAAGCTTCAACGTCGACTTTTAGCAGTTTTAGTTCAAACTTTAGAGAAAAGAAGAAAAACAACATGATGTAGATCCACAGATCACACAGGCTGGTTCTGATTGGAAAAACTCCAAGTTGAGCAAATACAAACACACATATATATATTATATGTGCACACACACACACACACACACACATATAAAGCTTTATATGCAGTGACGTGTGACTCCTCATCAGTTTCATACTCTCTCAGTTTAAATGCTGTTATTTATTTCCTGGTGCTGATGCAATATATTTATTCATAAGGCGGTTAAGAACAAATTGCTTCTCATAATGGCTCCAATTATTTTATGTGTGACTCGCGCTGCTCGATAAAACAAATCAGGGTGACAGAGACGTCCACGTTTAACCTTCAGCGTCGACTGCAGACAAATATTTGTTTGCTTCATCCAGTTTGTGACGCTGAAGAATCCTGTAGCATCAGAAGCGATGCGACGTTTGAACGGTTTAACAGCATCATGTGCACAAAATGACGGTTTAGTTTCTGTGAAATAGGAGAAGCTAAGACAACGAAGCAAAGGTAATTATTTGGTAGAAAATGAAGTATTTTAATAGTTTTAATAGGAATGTCTAGTTGTTGTATGAATTCTGTCCTTTAATGCAGAGAAAAACACAACTCAAAACCAGATCATTGAAGTTGTGATGTCACACCTACACAGCGACTCCAACCAATCGCAGCACTCGACTGAAAGACAATAATAACCTTAAATAAATAAAATATAAAACAAGTAAATTAAAGTGAAGTTTGCAGTTCATGTAAAAACATGGTTATTGTCAACGCTGCATGAACATTAATATTTTTAGTTCTCAAACACACATTTCTCCTGAGGGAAATAAAAGCTTCAGTAAAGTCCAGGAATAGTGAATAAAGGAGCTTTGACTGCTTCATATTAATATTAAAGTTCACTGAACTATTTATACAAAAAATCAGCACACACACAACCAGGCTCCGCCCCTCCCCTCTGTGGTCAAACACCCGCTCTGCTGTGATTGGCTGAGCTCCTCGTGGAGGCGGGGTCAGTCAGGTACACACACCTGCATCCTACGAGATGGGGAGTTGGACGCCTGATGTGACATCACAACAGGAGCCATTTTTAAATGGCTTGTTTATTTACTTTAGTTTTTTTTATAAAACTGTAAAATACCAAATAATAGCTGATTTTTAATTAACTGCAGGTGTTTATTTGATAAATAACCAACCGGTTTCAAATAAACAAAAATTAAAAAAAAATAATAAAATAAAATGTTAAATATACTAATACTGATGGTAAATTTAAAGTACTGCTGACACATTTACTGTTAATAATCCAAACAGTTCAAACCACAATTACCATAAAAATGTTTATCAGTGCATTTATAACCAGTGTTGAAAAGTAATAGATTACTGTAAAGCATTACTTTGTGCTGTAATATAAGGCATTATGGGAAAATACGGTAATATTTCACTCTGTATAAATGTCAGTAACATGTTCTAATGCATTTGTGAGTTTTTCTTCATATAAATTCAGTAAAATCACAGTGAATCAGCAGCAAAATGTTTCTCCTGTTTTTCCTGAAGCTGCAGAAACGTCAGATAACACGTTCTCCAGATGTTAACATCAGGATTTTCAGCATGAAGTTTGTGTCCAAACTCCCTGAAACAGCAGCAGGAATTTAACTAAACATCAGCGAGTTCTCCAGGAAGCAAGAGGAGGACGAGAGGAGATAAAACCAGGAAACGCTGTTCAGCCTCTGGAGGTTAGAGAAGATATGAAAACCACTGGAAACAGGTAGGAAACCAGTCAGCAAAGATCACAAGATCAGGTACTGATTCTGATGAGGAAAAGTCAGGAAACAGTAGTGGAACGCCTTAAATACAGAGATACTGGAATGTGACATAACTAAATAAGTCATCACAGGTTGTAAAACCATGACCTGTACGATGACACCCTGAACAACAAGTCATATTTACTCGTTAGATTAAAGGTCAGTTTTTGCATTTTTACTTCAACTGAATCATAATTACGATGAATGGAACAAAGCAGAGTTTAGAACATCCTGCTAAAACGTCTCCAGTCATGTTCCACGTTAAATGAGTGTTTTATTCAGCGTGAACAGAACCACGGATCTGGCTGCAGCGTCTGGTTCCATCTCGTGTTGTTTGATTCTGGGCGTCAGCCAGCGTTGGCTGGACCTGCTGAGAGCAGGACTCTCCAAAGACGAAGACGACGTGTTTCAGGAACAAGCTTGGGTGGCCACACACACACACACACACACACACACACACACACTCATCCCAGAGTACATGAAAGTGTGTATGTTTTATTCTGTGAGAGCAGCAGTAGTTGTAGTGAACTCAGACAAACTAAACCAACACAAGACAGAATCTCTGTTTTTAACGCGGCCACGTCTCAAAAAGACAAACAGATGATGAGAACGTTCTGGTTCCTAATGCAAAATCATGCCCCCCCCAACACACACACACACACACACATGAATAAGCATCAAATCTGCATCATAATCCAAATGATCTATTGTTTGTTGTTTGATTCATTAAATGGTGTAAAACGTTGATCAGTGTTTGTCAAAGCTGCAGATTGAAGCTAAAATTATTATTTAATCTATATGATCAGGTTTTAAAGCTGACAGGACGAAACATTAAAAACTGAGTAAATCCAACTAATGACTTTAGTAAAGAAGTAGATCATCAGCAAAGAGTGAACACCAGCAAACACTGAGTTTGGACTGCAGCTGCTACTAACATCTTTCTGATTAATCTATTGATTATTACAAATATTAATCAATTAGTTTCTGGTTCATTAAATGTTGTAAAATGTGGATCAGTGTTTCTAAAGCTGCAGATTGAAGCTAAATGTCTTTTTTTGTCCACAACCCAAAGATCATCAGTTTACTATTATAGAAGAATAAAGAAACCAGAAAATAACCAGAGAACAGAAGCTGAACCAGAGAATCTGGACATTTATCAGTAAAATGAAAATCTAAATAGTTGCAGATCAATGTAATAGTTAACAACTAATCAATGAATCAACTAATTGCTGCATCACTTATTTTTGTAGTGATATAATGAACTCATCCATATTTATGTTTAAAATTATATATTTAATTATGTATATAATTATTATAGCTAAATGAATTAATGTAGAGAATTGAGATCCATTTTTTGCCTTTTTGGTTATAAAACAAAACCAATCAGGCTGAAAGTTGATCAATATATTTGACATATTGTCAAGTCATCTAAGCTGAGAAAATATTCAGCTATTTATAGATGATGTTCTACTGCATCATCTTCATCATCCCACAGATGAAAGTCCACATGACGAGAAGATTATGAATGAGATTAAGATTTTAAACATCACAACGTTCATCTTTATATGAGTTAATGCTGTGATCCTGTATGAAAACAGCTGTGCTGGTTCTGCAATGTAATACCAAGGATTTTAACATCGTATAGTTTCCTTGAGCTGAGGAAACTGGAGACGCTTTAGGTAAATCTGGTGATTGAGAAGCAGCAAAGAAACACAATACGGACAAAACAAAAATACAAAGAGAACTCAGGGAAGTGGAGGAGTCACCAGAATAAAACTGAAGGAGAAAGAAGTGGAGTTATATCACAACAGGAGAGAAAACCTGCAGAAACAGACCTTGAATGTTTGCTGTGAGGGTCAGTGACAAATCCTGTTTGCAAGATGAGAAAGTCAAAACTTTCTAAAACAGTTTAAAAAACGCATTCATCAGGTCCGTCCGTCCATTTGTACCATTATTTTAGCAAAAAAAATAAATAATTCATGATTTTGTGTGGTTTGTTTAGACAGTTTTATAAGAATTATAAACTTTATATATTTATTTCACCTTGGATATAAAACTAGTTGATCACATGCGTTTTTTTCATTTATAAAACTTTTTTATAAAAGTTAAACTACTGTCACGACCATAAGGCTCCTAAGTACGAAAAGACTCAGTCTGAGTTCTGTGTTTAACACACACATAAAACACACTACTATATACACACACAAAGATACACACACATAGATATATACAGACATAGAGCGGGGTAATGTCATCAATCAAACCATCAAAGTCCTCATCCTCTGTTTCTGATTCCAACAGCAGCTAAATCTCCATCAAACATGCCAGCTTCACTTTCTTCACCATCAGAGTCACTTTCCTCTAAATGATGCGTTATAATCTGCTGGAAGTTGCTGTGCTACCGTAGTCCTGGTCTGGATGGAGAAATGGCACCGAAACAAAAGCACCAAGACAGAAATGTTCAACTTTCATTTCTTCAGTTTAAACTGTGCTTTATCAGCGTGTCTCTTTACCATTTTCAGGTTGTTAAAACAACCATGTTCTGCATAACGCACATCCCCGTTATTTTATCTACAATCCATGCCCACACTTCCCCTACATACAGACATAGGGAGCACCAACATTTTGAAGAAAATAGAAGACTTTAATGTGGCCTTATAGTCGTGTAAATACGGTATATTTACACACTTGTAAGGAGAAAAACCAGGGAAAGAGTAAATACTAACGCAGGATATTTTTATGTAGAGTTGTGTACTTGTGTACATAATATAGTAAGCTGTGTTACTTTACCATCCTGAAAATGATGTTTTAGTAAAAGTACATCAAAAGTTCAGTTGTTTAATAAAATAAACACATGTGAGTTTTTTTTATTGTTTCACTTCATCATTGTGGAGCTAGTTTTAAATACTTTGGGTAGAGTAAAAGTACTACTGCTGCTTCAAAGTGTTCAACACCTTCTACATAAAGTGAATAGGACATTAGAAAAAAAGAGACAATTTAACTGTAATGTATGAATTATTAGTTAAAACGTGGTAAAAATGTTCTGAATGTTTTTATAAGTTAAATGGCCTCAGAATTCTGTGTAAGTCAATGTGACTCCATTAGGTCGGGAAACTAAGAATTGTACGTATTTGTGTTTTACTGACATATGGAAACAAATTTATTTTAGCATATTGGAAAAGACATATATAACATCAACATTAAACTGAATAAAAATGAAGTTCACTTACCCAGAGAGTGAGTTATGGTGTAATCAGTGACAATTCCAAAATTCTGCATAAAAACAACTTTTAGTTGTGAGACAATGATGCTCACATGTCAAACTGTCTGTAAACAGGATATCCTGGTCACGTGACCTTTATTAGGTCACGTGACCAGGATATCACATTGTATGTCCTTCAAAAAATAAAAGCATCATTTTCATGCTTAACTGTAGAAACATTATTTTATGTCACAGTTTTGTTTCCTCATTCGTCACTATCCAATAAGGAGTAAATATCGTGTTAAATGACCTGACGGACGAGTCGGTGTCTTTACCTGCGAATGTGCGATGACTCCAGTCCAGATTTGATTAATTTCAGGAAGCTGTAACGTGATCGAGGCGGCTGATTGGTTAAAACGTTCTGGCACCTCGTTGTGTAACTGATGTTCAGTGTGATTCAATCAGAGCTCAGAGCTGAACATCAGCACCAGAACCACAAAGTGGACCGTGTGTGTGTGTGTGTGTGTGTGTGTGTGTGTGTGTGTGTGTGTGTGTGTGTGTGTGTGTGTGTGTGTGATAACCGGCGTCTCGTCTTGACAACACGTCGATACCGGGCTAAAGGAGCAGACTGGACCGTGGACCAGTCCTGTCTAGAACTGCAGCTGCGTGGATTCGCCCTTCTCTCGTGTTTTTCGTTGTTTCGTTGTTGTTTTTTGTCCGTGTTGTGTACAGGAAACTCTGAGAGATGAAACCCTGATTGCTGTTGCTGCTAAACAAACTACTGTAATCTCATTCTTCGGGGCAGAGGGAACATATCAGCCGCTGATTCATTGCTTTTCTGGGTTTTTCTTCTTTTAAATAGTTTCTGGACAACAGCAGCACAAGGACTAAGATGCATCAGATAAACACAAAAACTGGATCAGTTATTGTTGGTTTGGGTCTGTGAAACATGTAAAAAAAACACTCCTGAAGGTCCTCAGCAGCCACGTGTTCTTGGACTATAAAGACTTATTTTTTATTTTATTTTGCAAAACGCAGCAAACGGATGTTTCTGCAAACCCCAGATTACATTTACTGAGAAATATGTGTTAAATCTAATGTATGATGAATGATTAGCACTATATTTTATTATTTTTATGCTATATCTGTCCGGGATATAAAATCTATGAATATACAGTTAGATGTGACAAGTGGGCTTTTATTTTGAAGGACATACAATTTATGAGGTCACATGACCAGTCCCTTTTGGTCAGGTTGTCTTTTATTCAGAATTTTGGAAAATTTTCAC
Source organism: Eupleurogrammus muticus (assembly GCA_036785175.1). Lineage (NCBI taxonomy): Eukaryota > Metazoa > Chordata > Actinopteri > Scombriformes > Trichiuridae > Eupleurogrammus > Eupleurogrammus muticus. The sequence goes on from JAYKQN010000048.1 coordinate 570,007, forward strand.
TAAATATATATATACTATATATATTTCACTATATATGTATAAATATATATATATATATATATATATATATATATATATATATATATATATATATATATATATATATATAATGTCCAATGTTTGTAATGTCCAGTTTTCCCTGTAATGTTTCCACCATCTCCTGCAGCCTGTCCGTTGAACTGAATTTAATTGAATACACACATATATATAGACACATGGTTGTATTTAATATTACATATAACAGCATATGAGATAACAACATGTCTGTTTCAGGGCTATCAGGGAGCGTCTTCATCCTCAACACTTTATTAGTTTAAACAAACATGAATGTGACCCTGGACTCCTGCTGATCCTGTTTTTGTCCCTGTTCCTCCTGCAGCACGTTGCAGGTTGTTTCCTCATTAACAGTTTTTAAGAAACCAGAATTATGACATGACTCGATGCAGCTACTGACAGACTGATTCAGGCTGGAAGTGTGTGTTCGTCGTGTTTAATGCAAACTGAAGAAACCCTTCAGCCGTGTGTGGCAACAACAGGAATCCTGATAATTCTGCTCTCCCACACAGACACTTCAGTCAGGATGGAGGTGGATCTGTGACGTCTGTGTTGGTGAAATAACTGCAGACACGTCCAACATCAGAAGTTAGGAGGAATAATTAAAACAACTGAATATGGACAAACGTGGAGTTTAGGGACATGGACACACACCTGGTGGATGTCAACTCCTCCACACACACACACACACACACACACACACACACACACACACTAGAAAGGGTCATTTTTCACCAGGTAATTGGCGCTAGGCACATTGCCCTTGGGATTCGATAATTCATAACCTCCTCCAACCGATAGCAGATAGTGGCTAGAAATGGGCTGAGGAGGAGGGGGAGGAGGTGGGGAGGAGGTGGGGGGAGGTGGGGGGGCTGCATCATTAGAGAGGAGAGGTAATGGCTCTTATTGATTCCACCTCGTCGGGTCCTTCTCAACATTTCATGTTTAAAACAACACTGATCCTCATTATACTGATAGAAGAGGAGGAGGAGGAGAGGAGGAGGAGGAGGAGTAAGAGGAGGAGAGGAGGAGAGGAGGAGGAGGAGGAAGAGGAGGAGGAGGAAGAGGAGGAGGAGGAGGAAGAGGAGGAGGAGAGGAGGAGGACAGGAGAAGGAGAGGAGGAGGAGGAAGAGGAAGAGGAGGAGGAGAGGAGGAGGAGGAGGAAGAGGAGGAGGAGAGGAGGAGGACAGGAGGAGGAGAGGAGGAGGAGGAAGAGGAAGAGGAGGAGGAGAGGAGGAGGAAGAGGAGGAGGAGGAGGAAGAGGAGGAGGAGAGGAGGAGGAAGAGGAGGAGGAGGAAGAGGAGGAGGAGAGGAGGAGGACAGGAGGAGGAGAGGAGGAGGAGGAAGAGGAAGAGGAGGAGGAGGAGGAGGAAGAGGAGGAGAGGAGGAGGAAGAGGAGGAAGAGGAGGAAGAGGAGGAAGAGGAGGAGGAGAGGAGGAGGAAGAGGAGGAAGAGGAGGAAGAGGAGAAAGAGGAGGAAGAGGAGGAAGAGGAGGAGGAGAGGAGGAGGAGGAAGAGGAGGAGGAGAAGAGGAGGAGAGGAGGAGGAGAGGAGGAGAGGAGGAAGAGGAGGAAGAGGAGGAGGAGAGGAGGAGGAGGAAGAGGAGGAAGAAGAGGAAGAGGAGGAGGAGAAGAGGAGGAGGAGGAGGAAGAGGAGGAGGAGGAGGAAGAGGAGGAGGAGAGGAGGAGGAGGAGAAGAGGAGGAGGAGGAAGAGGAGGAGGAGGAGGAGGAGAAGAGGAGGAGGAGGAAGAGGAGAGGAGGAAGAGGAGGAGGAGGAGGAAGAGGAGGAGGAGGAGAGGAGGAGGAGGAAGAGGAGGAGGAGGAGGAGGAGAGGAGAGGAGGAGGAGGAGGAAGAGGAGGAGGAGGAGGAAGAGGAGGAGGAGGAAGAGGAGGAGGAAAGGAGAGGAGGAGGAGGAGGAAGAGGAGGAGGAGGAAGAGGAGGAGGTGAGGAGGAGAGGAGGAGGAGGAGGAGGAAGAGGAGGAGGAGGAGGAGGAAGAGGAGGAGGAAAGGAGAGGAGGAGGAGGAGGAGGAAGAGGAGGAGGTGAGGAGGAGAGGAGGAGGAGTAACAGTTTTATTCAACAGATTAATCTAATTTAATAATAATCAATAATTCATCTAATTGATCAGGTTTTAAAGCTGACAGGACAAACATTAAAAACTGAGTAAATCCAACTAATGACTTTAGTAAAGAAGTAGATCATCAGCAAAGAGTGAACACCAGCAAACACTGAGTTTGGACTGCAGCTGCTACTAACATCATTCTGATTAATCTATTGATTATTACAAATATTAATCAATTAGCTGTTTGTTTCATTAATGCTGTAAAATGTTGATCAGTGTTTCTAAAGCTGCAGATTGAAGCTAAAATGTCTTTTTTTGTCCACAACCCAAAGATCATCAGTTTACTATTATAGAAGAATAAAGAAACCAGGAAATAATCAGAGAACAGAAGCTGAACCAGAGAATCTGGACATTTATCATTAAAAATGACTCAAATCAATCAATCAATCATTTAAAATAGAAGGCAGTTAATGTGATGCTGGGAACTAACTGATTAATTGATTAATTAACTAATCGCTGCAGCTCTACTGGAGGTTAACATTAACATCATCAGCCACGTAAAATAAAATAAGAGAAAACAAACTGCAGCAAGTTTCACGTCCATAAAATGACTATTAGGAAAAATAAAATGATGTGTTCAATGCATGTGTTGGAAAATGGAGCTTTAGTCAATGATTACAGCTGATTGGATGTGAAATAGCAAAGATGGAATTAGACGATATCACACTATTGGTGATAATTCCTCTGATTTCCGTCCACAGGGAGAAGCAGCAAAGAGACAGAAGTGTGTTCCCAGCGTGTTTGAGCGAGAAGTAATTACTGAGTCCTGTAATGCATGAAACGCATGAAACGCTGTATTACTGGTTTAAATCCGCCCCCCCCCCGCAGCGTGTAATAAGCCTGAAGAGCGACTCAGATCCGTCTAATATTCTCGCTGCTATTATCCTCTCTTTCTGTGTGTTTGGCCACGGGCGGAAAACCCGTCATTACAGCGGCGGTCTGAGGCGCGTTAATGGATCTGAGCTCGCCGCTCGCCGCCCAACGGCAGCTTTTATTAGGAGCTAATTCACCAGCTCAAATTGCTCCAAACTCACAAATGGAGGATCAAAAAATGTCATTCCGTTCCAAGTGTGTGTTGGCTGGAATCAGGAATAATTTATTTGTCTGTTTACGGGTCAAATGGTACGAAGACAAAACTGTCATGTGGTGTAATCCTAAAAAACTTGGTACCAGAGAGTTTGACTGTGTTAAAAATGTTCTTAAAAATGTAAAACACATGATATTAACTAGTTTTATGTTCTAGATGGATTCAATATTTAAAATTTATCATTCATTTTTGGTTACACCATTTGACATTTCATGTTAAAAATCACACAAAATGATGATTTTTGTAAAAACAAATAACACAAATAGATTTTTAAAATGACAAGAAACCAACATGAACACAAGATGTACATTTACAGACCTGATGAATGATTCTTAAAACTGTATTTTAAAAAGCTTGTCAAACATGATTAATCACTACAGTAATTATACAAATAATCAGATAACATGAGTCACTATCTGTCAGTTTTAAAGCAAGAGGATGTAAAAAACTACATTTATAATGTAATTTACCAACGCTCATTAATACACAAATTAGTCACTGACAAATTCATGTTCAGATGTTCATGTTGGTTTCTAGTGATTTAAAAGTCCATAAATTTTAAATATTTAATCCACCTAGAATATAAAAGTAGTTGACAACATTAACCGCCATTTTTTGAACCACGACGTTCAGCTCTCATTATTCTCATTTCGTGGATATGGTTCGGCTTCTGAGTTATGACCAGGAGTTCGGGGTGTGTAGATCAGCCGTTTCTCCACACACATTGTGAGCAGATTTTGTCGGTTAGGATCGTTAATGATGTCATCCACATCAAAGAGCTGCAGCTGTGTGTGAGTAACCGTGGTAACGACTCCAGCTCAGCAGCATGTCAGGTTGAAAGCTGATTGGCTGCTGGTTTTTCCTCAATAACCTTGGATCTGAAGGTCCGACACCTGCCAAACTTGGCAGTAATGATCAGAGGGACCCCAGCGGGAATTGACTAGTTTACAAATTGATGGTCCAATGGTTGTTCACACTCAACAATAGGTGACGAATGGATAAAGAACTTTAAAAGAGGTGAAGCAAACATTTTTACACAGTGGCTTTATACTTTATAAAAAGCTGGCAACTATTACGTTATTCATCAACTCTTCTGATAATCGATTGATCGAGTTGAGTCATTTTAAGAACAAAATCTCCAAATTCCTCTGATATATATTTCATTCTCTGACTTGTAATTCTAGTGTTTTTAATGCAAAACTAATAGATTTAGATTCAGGAGTTAACTAACAGACGTTTCATTTCTCTTTTATATTTATATATTAATACTAGAGCTGCAACTTCAAGTTAACTACTCTTCAACTATCACATTTATAGTTGAATTATCGATTTGATTCATTTGTTTGGACAAAGGAAATGTCCAGATTCTCTGGTTCCAGCTTCTGTTCTCTGATTATTTCCTGGTTTCTTTATTCTTCTATAATAGTAAACTGATGATCTTTGGGTTGTGGACAAAAATAGACATTTTAGCTTCAGTCTGCAGCTTTAGAAACACTGATCAACATTTTACAACATTTAATGAACCGAACAATGAATCAAATTAAATGGTTTAAACAATGAACAGAATAATCAGATTAACGTTAGTTGCATTTCTACTGGTTTGGCCTGTTTACGACAGTGTTTCTGACTAAAGCGGCTCAGACACTGACACAGGTTTCACCTTCAGGATCCTGTCGTCTGAACCAGAAACAACAACAGCCATCGCCCCTTCAGTCTTTTTTCCCTTTCGTTTTCCTCCTTATTTTTCTCTTAACGCTGACAGCAGAAATGTCCTGAACCAGTCACCCCCCCCCTGTTGACCTATGACCTTGGTCCCTGACAACAACAAACAAGCCGTCGACACCATCCTCGCTTTCAATTACAGGTCAGTTCTGCTGTTTGTCTCCTGTCCAGGGAGAGGAGGAGTAAAGCCCCTGAGGATAATCCCTGTTCTGTAGCATCTCTGGTGATGAGCAGAGCCTGAGAAACAGAGAGGAGAGTCTGATTATTCTGATTAGCTCACACACACACACACACACACACACACACACACAGAGATAAGCTGGCGAAAGGCCAGAATTCCACGTGGTAAAAAACCTTCAGTGAGGAGACATGTCGTCGCATCTCGACTCTGCAGATAAACCAGCAGCTGAATCAACGCGGTCACCACGGCGACCCCAGAGCGAGCTGTGTGTGTGTGTGTGTGTGTGTGTGTGTGTGTGTGTGTGTGTGTGTGTGTGTGTGTGTGTGTGTGAGAATCAGACTCGGCCATTAATAAGTAATGATTCAGCACTAAGAATCTGTCTGGGTCCCCGTCTCTGGGATGTGTGTGTGTGTGTGTGTGTGTGTGTGTGTGTGTGTGTGTGTGTGTGTGTGTGTGTGTGTGTGTGTGTGTGTGTGTTACTAGCAGAGACATACTTTCCACAAAGTGCCTGTATTGATGGTAGTCAAGTCAATGGCATCCTTGCAGTAGTCATCCACAGTCCATTAGGTGCAGAGAGGCAGTGTGTGAACGGTCTCAGCAGCAGCAGTGAATGCTTCCTTCAAACGCTCCTCAGTAAAACTCATTCACACACTGGACCCGCCGTGAATGACACGACTATGTCGAGGCTGAGGTCAAGTGAAGGGGACACGTCACAACCACAATAATCACTGTTCTTATTTACACGTCAGCCTGTTTACTCACATTCTGCCACGACGAAGGTGGAGATGATTTATTTTTAATCAGATTTGACACCAGTTCTACTTCAAAAATAGGAAGATTTTTTTATTTAACAAGATAATGTCTTGTTGTGGGCTGATAACAAGTAAAGTGTCATGTGGAGTAATCTGAAAAACTTGGTACCAAAAGGTTGTGAAAAATATTTTTTTTTAAAACCCACACATGCTATCAACCTGTTTCATATTATTTAATATCTTAAATCATCTTTTTGATTACACCTTTTGACATTTCGTGGCAAAAAAAGTACATGATGTGTAATATAATCAATTATGATGTGTGATATATATATATATATATATATATATATATATATACCTGCCTTTTTGTTGAACTTGGCAGATTACACTCTTCCACAAATTTTGACATATTCATCTTGCAATTTTACTTACACAACAATTATATGTACAATATTTAGGATATAGGATCCTACTAAATAAACATACATATATAAAATAATAAAATATAAAACTACATATAAAAAGTATTTAACTTTCTCATCCAGTGCAGTAATACAACAGATAAATGCATCAGTATCTGTCAGTTTAAAAGCTGGAGAGAAGAAGCCTGTAAATATGAAACTAGAGGATGTAGATATGAACATTAATAATGTAATTCACCAGTGTAACAGCTAAACAACGCTCTGAGCCCTCATGAATACACAGGAATCAGCATCGGATTCCTTACGCACTAAATTGCATATAAATGAGAGCACATTAAAAAAACATGTGATAAGATAAACTAACGCTGCCTGGATGCTGGAGATGTTTGATGGAGACGCGTTCGCTGCCCAGTTGGAAACAGGAGAAGTTTACAGCCTCAGAGCGTGTTTAAGGAAACGCTGTGATAGCAACAAAAAAAAAGGAAAAACTGTGTGAAAATGTCATAAATCAGAAGAAATGTGAAACTAGCGTCTGCTGAGATAATCACTGGTGGAGTTGGTACCACTGCGCTGAAGCAGGTTAGATCACTACTTTAATTCACTCTGATTCTACTACAAACACCCAGGTAATAGTTAGCTTCTCATCACATCGTGTCTTTTGTCGTCAGATCCTCCTCAGGCGAACGTGAAGAGAACAGATCACAGTCACACGGAATCAGCATCAGCTGCTGGAAACCAAGCAGAGACACAACGTCTGCTGCTTCCATGGTTTGTCTTTTACATTCACCAGAGGGACAGCCCAGAACACAAGGATCCATCCAGGCCTCTTCAGCAGAACTCACTTCTATTAGAGCTCAGGATGAGTTTAAACTTTAAACCTGGAGGTGAGTTCAGTCTGTTCTGGTCAAGATGAGTTAACATTAACTTTATATGTACTGCAGTGGTGGCTGCATGCTATTATTATTATTATTATACTGTTGTTTTATCTTCATTCATTTTATACTATATATCTATATCTCTATTTATTTTATAGTGTTTCTACAGAGAAACAACTACTTTATCTTAATTTTTCTAAAAAGCTGTGATATAAAAAAATATGTTTTTACAGTTATGTGTGAAAAGGAGGCTTTTATTTTGAAGGACATACAGTGT
>JAYKQN010000048.1:580000-582500 GCA_036785175.1 Eupleurogrammus muticus
CTGTGGGTGAACCAGGTGTTTTCAGGTCTCTGTGTCCTGTTAATAGACCACAGTGGTCTCGCTGCCCACGAGGATCCACTCACACAGATTTTATCCGTCATCATGCTGAAAGTTTCCCTGGAAACTAAACGTCTGTCGAAAAGGGAAAAAACTGGTTTTGTACCTGCTGCTATGATCGCTGCCATGTTCTCTTCACTTTTTCCAGACAGGAAACGTTCTCTTCCTTCACTAAATATCAGAGCAGAAGCCGATAAGATCCAGATCGTCACATCCTGACATGCACGTTTTGACACGTGTATTTTTGTATTTGCAAACACTGATCACAACTTTAAATGTTTCCCTGGTTCCTCATATGCTGATATAAAAGGTGAAGCTGCCTATACTAACATGGTACCAGATCGTTTAACCCAACATGGAAATAAATAGTGTTTCTCTTCAGTGACGTGTCCCTGATTACCACCATGTATGAAGTTAAACATCCACCTGGCGTTTTCCTGAACTTGGCAGATTAAACTCTCCCTCAAGTTTTGACTTTCTCATCTTGCCAACAACTAAAAGTAGAATATTTATTAGTAGGATATATGACATAGTTTATCTGTCTGTGGAGTGAACATGTTTCTTGTTTTATGTTTTATTTTATTGTAGAGACAGACAGTGGAGAGCAGCAGAAACTATAAACGCTGTGATGTATCACACTGGATAATTACTGCACAGTTTTATATGTATATTGTGTCTGAAATTAAATAAATAAATAAATAAGATTAAACAATATCACGACATGTTATTTGTCCGTTGTTCAGGTGAGTATTTGATGCCATTCGCATTTTAACCTGAACCTCAAACATGTCTACAGAGAATTCTGCAATTTTCTTTGTCCAAAAAAATGACTTACGTTGATTAATCAATTATTAAAATAGTTGTCAATTAATCAAATAATCAGTTAACTGCTTCTTACATTTCACTCAACGTTCTTTATTCTACTACGTTTATCTGGCAATTTTTTATACTTACAGATTTAGATTATTAATACAAATTATAAATTAGAGCTACAACTAATTACTATTTTGAGTCAAGTAATCTGTGTGATTTTTGCAAAAATCAATGGTACAAATGAAATTTTAAAGGACAAAAAAAAACAACATGAACACAACATGTTCATTTATAGACGTGATGAATGATTCTTAAAAGTATATTTTATAAAGTTTTTGACTTTGATCCATCACTGATCCATTAAAGCCGACAAGTAGGAGTTAAGGAGGTTTTACTGCATTTTTCTGACACAAATATCTGGTTTGGTGCAAAAGTACTTTAGAACTAGAGGAAAAAATACCAAGAAAACAAGTCAGATCAGCCTTTGTTTGTGGAAATACACGTTTTTATCAAAATAGCCAAAAAAATACACCAAAGCTCCAACTTGGCTTAAATTATTGTGATAATTAGGAGAAACTGACATTAGTAAAGTGACGGAATCTCTCATTGAATCAAAGGCAAAGAGACTCGTGTTTGTCCATTAAGATGTTCTGTCTCTTATCTCTTAAAGGTGATTCATCACTGACCCGTTACCGTAATGATTGTATTAGTTGGCACCCGATGGATTAATGGACTAAATCAGCAGCAGTTTATTTCCAGGAAACAGCAGGAAACCAGTGCACAGTCCAACAGGGGGATTCTGAGAGGACGAGGCAGTAGCTGCTGTTGTTTCAGGAGTTTCAGTCTCTAACCTGAGCATAAACACGCGTCTATAAGCAGCGTTCCAGCTTGATGGCAAAAAGCTGCTAAATTAACTGGAGCCGCTGGGACGTCGTCTCCTCGCCTCAAATCAGCTTCTGAATTACTTCAGCTTTAGTTGTCTCTGTTTGTCCCAGAGCAGGAAGAGAACGCACAACAACGACGAGGAGTCAACCTCTGGTTGTGAGACAATGATGTTCACATGTCAAATGTCCATGAGCTGAAGGAACTGGTCATGTGACCTCATACACTATATGTCCTTCAGAATAAAAGCCTCCTTTTTACACCTAACTGTAAAAACATAGATTTTACATCACAGCTTTTAGAATAAATGGAGATAAAGTGATTTTTCCAGTGGAGTGTGTGATGCAAACAGGTAAAAACATTTCTGTCTCACTAAACTCAACCTGGCTCATGTTGTCCTGTATCCTGCATCACTCAGGAGGAATAAATTTGCCCCCCACTGAATCCTGCCTCCACACACACTGTTAGCACCCTGTCTGTGATGTGATGTTACAACAATTAGCAATCATACACTAACAGCAGCGCTGCGCTGCATCCATGTTTGTGTCGGCTCCTTCTGCAGATGCGACGCTGCTCCGTGTCACTGGGAAATTTTATCACTGCTCGGGTAATGGAATCGGGGAGCGAGGTGGGAGGGGTCTGAGGGATGGTGTTGTCACGGCGACCTGAAAGATGAACGGAGCCTCTCCTGGATGCAGACCCCCCCCCCACCCCCCCACCCGCTCTCTATTTAATGAGCATTATCGGT
>JAYKQN010000048.1:585000-602500 GCA_036785175.1 Eupleurogrammus muticus
TGCATATTGTTCCTATATGAATAAATCTATTTTAACATAATAGAAAAAACAAAAAAATATATTATAAAATATATTATAAATAAATAAATAGGCTTATTAAGCACAGATAGTCAGAGTATTTTCCAACATAGTGAATGAAAAACTTTAAGGTTTTTTAATCAATATTTTTCTAAATGAAAATATTTGTATATATGTAAAATTCCTGTTCAACAACCTGATGGAGTCCATCCATCCATCCATTGTCTATCCCGCTTATTCCCTTTCGGGGTTGCAGGGGTCTGCTGGAGCCTATCCCAGCGCGTTAAGGCGAGAGGCAGGGATACACCCCAGATGGTCGCCAGCCAATCGTGGGGCACACACACCATTCACACACCATTCACTCTCACACTCACACCTATGGGCAATTTAGAGTTGCCAATTAACCTGAGCATGTTTTTTGTATTGTGGGAGGAAACCGGAGTACCCGGTGAAAACCCACGCAGACACGGGGAGAACATGCAAACTCCACACAGAAAGGCCCCAGACCCAGGCCCAAGGCGGGTCTTGAACCTGCGACCTTCTTGCTGTGAGGCAACAGTGCTAACCACCGCACCACCATGTCGCCCTGATGGAGTCACATTGACTTAAACAGCATCAAACTGTCCTGACTCTATGTCTGTCGTGAGCTCCCTCTCCCTCTGCCTGGTAGGAGCACTAATTATCTGCCGATTACTCTCACCTGTTCTCTCTGCCACTCCCTCGTTAACCAGCCAGCTGCTCCTCATTTCATGCTAACCATGCCTTGTATAAAGAGTCCTGTTTCCCAGCACACATCGTCAGATCGTCTGCTAAGCCCGCGCCTGTCCTGCCTGTAACCTGCTACTATTCTGACTCCTACCTGCGATCCCGGACCTGCCCAACCACCCTCTGCTCTACAATCCCGGTAACTTGACCTGCCTTCTGCCCTTTTGACCACGATACTGCCTTGCCCTTGTCGGTACTTTTGCCCTGCCACTCCTCTCCTGCTGTGTGTGTGTGTTCCCCCAGGACTTCCAGCCCCTTTTGGCGAGAGAGCCTGGACCCTCAACCCCCGTCTACACTCTACGCCTCTCAGCCGCTGGGACACGCACACACGAAGATTCACGCCCATTCCCCAACCCCTTTCAATAAACTGTTCAAACGTATTGCTCCTGTGGTCCTCGTCTGTCCAGATCCCTGACAATGTCTGAAGCTGTATTTTAATATATTTATCTATTATCTATTTTCTATTATTCAGGTCATTTAAGTAACATTATTTCATGAGTAGATAATTGTCAACTATTCTGATTATTGAGTCAAAAAACTCAAAAACGACTGAATTAAATAAATGATCAAATCAGTTATTAATGTAAAGTTTACAACTATTGGATTATTGAACTAATTGTTGCAGCTCTAATTGATTTGAGTCATTTTAGGAAGAAAATGTCCAGATTCTCTTCTTCTGTTGTTTTTACCTCAAATAATGAGTTCAATTTTATTTTGTAAAATTCTCCAAATTTCAGAATAAAAGTCAACCTCTGGTTGTGAGTCAATGATGTTCACATGTTAAATGTCCATGAGCTGAAGGGACTGGTCATGTGACCTCATACACTGTATGTCCTTCAAAATAAAAGCCTCCTTTTCACACCTAACTGTAAAAAACATAGATTTGATATCACAGCTTCTTATAAAATAAAGATAAAGTAATTGTTTGTCATTCCAGTGTATTTAAAGGAGCAGAATATTCTCTACAGACGGATGAACATCAGATCAACAGCGTTTTCTATCAAAATAAAAGTCCTCCTGGCAACAGATGAAATAGAACGATATGAATCTATGACATTCATCCAGTTAGAGGTTGACACACATGTTCACAGGAACGAGTTGATATTTTAATGATGGACCAGAACCAGAAGCTGAATGTGACTCTTCTTCTGGGCTCAGCAGCGTTTCTGCTGTTTCTCCTGTTCAGTCGTTTGTCTTCACAACGTTCAGCAGGATCCTGGAACCTCTGATGCAAAGTGTGAAACTGGAGCTGGAGAGATGCTGTAAACGCGTTAAAACAGACGACGTGTGATGCACAATGAATCATGGAGCCTTAACGCAGATGAGATTCATCATGGATGAGGAGCAGGGACAGAAACGCTGGAAAGATGAGGAAGTCAGAAAAACCTAAAACAGTTTCAGGATCATTCATCAGCTCTGTGAATGTACATGTTCTGTAATATTATATATTATCACGATATATAATAAATATAAAGACATGATCATATGAGGGTTAATCAGCAAGTAGTTGTGTATTAAATGATTCTGAAGACAAAGAACCAACAGACTCATTCATGTCATAATGATCCATCAACAATCATCTTTCATTTCCATTTCCTCACAGTTTTGCTGGTGACACCTGAGGGCCTGACTAATACCTGGAACAATCATCGTGGTTTAATCCTAAAAACCAGTGTTTTCCTTTGTTCTGATCCATTGATCGCTGGTTCGTGGAGCTGATACCGAGTCAGTTTGTTCTGCGTTTCAGCGGATGAATTAACATCAGCCAATTAAACGTCAGCTGTTCTGACCAATCAGAAGAAGACGTTATTCACCCAGATCACAACGAGACGCACGGCGTCCCTAAAGAAGAAAAACGAGCACGATGAGCCTCGTCACGGATTTACGAGAGAAATTACACAACTGGTGAAGCAGAAACACAGATGGCGTGTGTGTGTGTGTGTGTGTGTGTGTGTGTGTGTGTGTGTGTGTGTGTGTGTGTGTGTGTGTGTGTGTGTGTGTGTGTGTGTGTGTGTGTGTGTGTGTGTGTGTGGTCAGACTACAGCAGGACGACTTTTAGCTGCCAAACGTGGGTTATTCTGGACGTTATTCTGCTTTTTTTATGCTGCAGATGTCAACGCTCCTCCAGTCAGAACCTGATTCTACTTTTTCAACCTGGAAAAATCAGAGAAAAGCAGAAAATCACAGGGACGAGAGAGAAAGAAGAAACGTTTAGAAGGTGGAGAAGATGAGAAAAAGAGAAAGAGGTTCAGTTTCTGTTAAGAACAAATCAATAGTGGCCAGAAACTGAATAATGGTCAATGATGACTTCACATTAATAAGAAATAAAGAAATAAAGAAATAAAGAAATAAAGAACAGGAAAATGATCTGATGGATCAGAAGTGGATGATATTAAAATATAAATGATGTGCTGATGTTTCTAAAAACAGCCTCAAAAAACTAGAAACCTGCAGCGAATAATTAATTCAACCACTAATTATTGATTATTCACCAATTATTCTGATAATTGATTATTGATTGAATAATTTATAAAGAAAAGTTATTGATGCGAGAGTTGGTTAATATTAGATTATTGGATTAATATTTCAGCTCTAATCAACTTGATTTAGTTTTTACTGATAAATGTCCAGATTCTCTGGTTCAGCTTCTGTTCTCTGGTTATTTCCTGGTTTCTTTATTCTTCTATAATAGTAAACTGATGATCTTTGGACATTTTAGCTTCAGTCTTTGTCATTTTACACCATTTAATGAACCAACTGACTGATTGATTAATCAGTTCAATGATCCAAAAATTATTCAACTATGAAAATATTTATGAGTTGATCCAAAGAAAAAGTCCAGATTGAATAAAGGCTGCACAGGAAAAGCTGAAATAAAAATGATTTTTTCACTTTATTAATTGTCTGTATTAGAATTAAACTGCAGTGAGGGAAAGTTCTTCTTTTCATTAATCTGAACGTGGACACACAGAGCAAACGTCCATATAAAACAAAACGACTCAACGAGACATCTAATCACATCACGTCTGTGACGAGGAAACAGCAGAAAACTTAATGTGATTTCAGGATATCGCGTTTCTCCAACATTAGATGATTTAGTGTGAGCATCGCTATGAAACCTGAATCCTGAACCGTGTCTTCTCCTGATCCCTGATAGACCGTCTCATCAGGAAGCAAGAAGTATGACTGAGACATAGTTAAACAGGTTTTATCACATTTAAACATTAGATATTCAAATATACACACATATATGTGCAGTGTAAAAATTGTTTGTCAGGATAGATGATGCTGTAAGTCAATGAACTGGAATTTTACATTTTTGCACATGGATGGAAATACAACTATTAAAGCATATTAGAAATAATCTATAATATCAACATTTAATTAAACTTAAAAAATAAATAAGATAATGTTGTTGTTGTTATAGTAAAAAGTTTCTAAAATTCTGAATAGGAGTCAACCTTCATTTATGAGACAAAGACGCTCACGTGTAAATGTCCATGGAAACAGGATATCCTGGTCATGTGACCTCATACATTGCATGTCCTTCCAAAATAAAAGCCCAGTTTTCACACCCATCTATAGAACCATAGATTTTATATCACAGCTTCTCAGATGAATTAAGGTGCATTAATTGTTGCCATGGAAACGCCATCCAATAGCGAGTCAAAGTCTCTTTCCACTGGTTTAACTCAGTGTGTTGAAGCAAAGTGTGAACTCAGCTTCTTCCTTAAAGGTCAGATAGGAAAATATATATATATATATATATATATATATATATATATATATATATATATATATATATATATATATATATATATATGTATATATATATATATATATATATATATATATATATATATATATATCCAACAGACAATTACGGCCTCGCTCAGATCCGATCTTTCCCTCGGTCACTAATTTTCTCTTAAACCCACCAAATGTCAGCAGAGCTCGTGTCTGAAGCTGCAGAGATGGTCATAGATGTTGATGGGAGTGAATGGTGCAGGAACGAAGGAGGGAACACACACACACACACACACACACACACACACACACACACACACACCTACACGTCCTGGTGGCAGGTTACACCCAGAGAATGGTAAATCACATATGTCAACACATGCTGCATGAAAATAACGTTTAAGATCTGCTGGGAAATAAATAACTTCATGATTTACTGTATTTTCACGACCATAAGGAGCCTAACTATAGGGAAGGGTTTATATACACATAGATATATACACATAGATATATACACATAGATATATACACACATAGATATATACACACATAGATATATACACATAGATATAGACACATAGATATATACACACATAGATATATATACACACAGATATATACACATAGATATATACACACATAGATATATACACACATAGATATATACACACATACATATATACACACATACATATATACACACATAGAGCAGGAGCTAAGCTTAGTTTGGTTGTGCTTTAAGTATTGATTACAAAGTACTAACCTTTTTTAATCATCACATGGTAAAACACGGATAAAACAAGCACACAAGTGTGTGTATTTAAAAATAGAGCGGGGTAATGTCATCAATCAAACCATCAAAGTCCTCATCCTCTGTTTCTGATTCCAACAGCAGCTAAATCTCCATCAAACATGCCAGCTTCACTTTCTTCACCATCAGAGTCACTTTCCTCTAAATGATGCGTTATAATCCGCTGGAAGTTGCTGTGCTACCGTAGTCCTGGTCTGGATGGAGAAATGGACAGAAACAAAAGCACCAAGACGGAAATGTTCAATTTTCATTTCTTCTGCTGCTTTACTGCTTTTAGTCGAATGGTGACCATAGGAACGCTTCTCCCACTCGTTCTTTGCTCTGTGATCCACTGATCCAGTCTCTGCTCTGTGATCCACTGATTCAGTGTCTGCTCTGTGATCCACTGATCCAGTCTTTGCTCTGTGATCCACTGATCCAGTCTCTGCTCTGTGATCCACTGATCCAGTCCTTGCTCTGTGATCCACTGATCCAGTCTCTGCTCTGTGATCCACTGATCCAGTCCTTGCTCTGTGATCCACTGATCCAGTCTCTGCTCTGTGATCCACTGATCCAGTCTTTGCTCTGTGATCCACTGATCCAGTCTCTGCTCTGTGATCCACTGATCCAGTCTTTGCTCTGTGATCCACTGATCCAGTCTCTGCTCTGTGATCCACTGATCCAGTCTCTGCTCTGTGATCCACTGATCCAGTCTCTGCTCTGTGATCCACTGATCCAGTCTTTCCTCCAACTCGTACCACCTGTCTTATGTCTTAAACTCAGCTGTGTAGCTGATTTCCTTCAGTTTAAACTGTGCTTTATCAGCGTGTCTCTTTACCATTTTCAGGTTGTTAAAACAACGATGTTCTGCATAACGCACATCCCCGTTATTTTATCTACAATCCATGCCCACACTTCCCCTACATACAGACATAGGGAGCACCAACATTTTGAAGAAAATAGAAGACTTTGATGTGGCCTTATAGTCATGATAATACGGTATTGTGGGCAACCGACGTGAACTCCCAACAAACGGCATCAGGGCAACCAGACGAAGAGAAGTTAGGAGGCAGCGTAGTTCAATTTTGGTCAAAACAAGGCGATTTATTAATGGTGGTACATTAAAAAAAATTCATGGTGTTAACCAGCAGCAGAGCAGCAAGTTTCCTCCTGTATGAACCAGGATTTACAGCCAGTTATAAATATAGTAAACCTGGAATATAAATATAGTAAAGCTACCTAACTCAAATAAGAGAATAAACCTTTAATACAAGTCTGAACAATGAGCAGTAAAATAGCAAAATATGATCACACACTTGTATAAATATTTTATATATATATTATTTTTATTAACAGGCTTCCTAATGACAGTGGCCCTCTAATAGTTAATAAAGGGAAATACTTCTGATATCACTGTTCATTTCTTGCAGACCTTTGGCCATAGTTGCTCCAGAATTATTTTCTCTTTCCTGCTGAGCCAAACCACAAAGATAACGTTTCATATTCATGACTAAATGCATGTAAGGAATCCGTAGCATCATATTTCTGTAAAGAAACCCTTTATTACATGTGCTGCATTTGATAAAAACCTGATATCCATATGTGTGTGGTTTAATTGTATAATCTGTGTGAGTGGACGTTCTGTAATGCATCAGATTCAATTACAGACACTCCAGGAAGAGCTCAGCGATACGTGATGAGTTCACTGTCATCTGGGAAACAGCAGAAACCTTTTCTGTCTGAGATCATCCTCCCTGAATCACCCTGCAGGACGAACTCGTGCGTCAGCGTTTTTCTTGACTTTATCTCTCTGTCTTGTCCTTGCTGAGTTTTCCTCTTTGTTCCAGGAAACCGAAGGTGGAGCCGAGAGCTCTGAGTCACAGACAGAACAGACCCGAGCGAAATGGACTCAGGAGGCGATCAATCACATCCTCTCTCTGGTTTCACTGGGCCTGTAAACCGATATTCATTTATTCCCACGTTGCGGCTCATATACACACTTCCAATGCTCTGTTGTGATTCAATTTCCTCACCACCTGGGGGGGCGCAAGGCTCCATCAGGGGGGAGTGTTTGACCTCAGGGAACTTGCTTTTTTATTTTTATTCATTATATTCTAGAATAACGTGCAGTTTCTCCTTCCATGGGGGGGACAGAAAATAACACTGATTTAAAGGAAGCTACAAGACAAAACGTCTCATCGGCAGCGACAGAAACTGTCGATGGAGACGATTCTCCTCCAGAATCTCAGCAGCCAACTCAGCATCGATCAGGCTGCTATCGAGTCGCCTACAAAGAATAAAGATAAATAAGAAAAAAAAAACTGGACTGGACATCGCTGGGACGAACGTCTCCGACACTGGAGACAAACACAGATTGTTTCTGGTCTGTTGGACTGAACGTTTCAGACGTTTCAGTCGTTCCGTCTTCAGCTTCTTCAGTCGTTGCTGTGTGAGAACTTTGCTGCCGCGATGCAGAACTTTTACACATAGATCAATTTCCGTCTAAATCTTTGCCAAAGTAGTTCACACAATGCTGATTAAGAAGATCACCACCAGGTAAATCTGTAGGAGCTTCACAATTTTTTTTTAAATTTTGTGTTTGTGGAGTCGCTGCAGGTTAGAATGATAAGATAGAAAGATAGAATAATGTCATCGCATGGTTCCCATGAGTCTTATCAGATAAAATGGATCATAACCTGCTAGTAAAATGAGTCATTCTGGGGGTTATGTGACCCCCTGAATAATTAATAAATTCTGTTGTGGCCACAAAAGCCCTTTTTTCTTCTTCTTCTTCTCAGTGTTTGTGTAATTGCACCCTCGCTGCCAGCAGAGGGAGACAAACTTCAAGTAACACATGAGTAAAATACAGAACAGAGTCATGGAACTGTAAAGAACCTGGAAAATATGAATCCACTATCTGGATAAAAAAGAAGAAAAAAGAAAGGAAGATTCCAAATAGAAAATGACCTCTGAATTTAGACTTGTAATTCTGTATGGTGCCAACACGTGGCCTGCTTTATGTTCACATTCCTACAGAAATGTAGATGATCGAGGTGATTTGTTCATGTCCCACACACTGCTCTGATAACCACAGTATGTGTAGTAAATGGTGAAATGATAATAAATCTTTAGTTTTAATATTCACAACAACTTATCCATCCATAAAACGATAGTGTCTGGATTTCCTGAGGGTCAGTGAACGCGTCTTGGAGTTTCAGCGTTTAGTTTATAGAAAGAAGAAAAGACGGCAGCACGTGAAGTTTTCTCAGGAAGTTTGTAGTTTTGTAGCCTGTGTTAGTGAGGAATAAAGCAGCAGCTGAACCAGGAAACTTACTTTCACTACGATGGAGGTTTGAATGGTGATAAAACGCTTCAGCTAGGACTCAAACACAGGTCTGCTGCTTATGAGGCAAGAACACTACCCCCTACACCACCACAGAACACCTACGTCCTGTAGGTGTTAGATTTTAATAATCATGTTTTGATGCTCCATCTGAAAGAAATCACTAAAAGCATAGAAATATCCGTCCAAAACATTTCACAAAAAGGTGAACATGAACAAACTATCTGTGAAAGTTGATGTTGATCCAACAGTCAAAGAGAAATGAGAGGAACAGACTGACAGATCCTTGATTTATAGAAGGAAGACATATATATACGAGAGGAGAAACAGGCATATTGATCAAGTGGGAAAAGTATATTTCAAGACATCTTTTTCCTCCCAATTAAAAACGATCAAACTAATTCAGAGATCTGCTTTGACGCCGTCTGGAAGTTCTTAAAGGAGCTAAATTCATCCTGTTAGTTGAAGGTTTCAACCACCTTGACAGAGGAGAAACTTTGACTACGACGACGTCACGTTGACTTAGAGAACGCGGCGTTGGAGGCGTTTGAAGCTGCTTTTGATCAGGGAAACGTGTTTTCTGCTCATTAGTGGACTCATCACAGGCCCCTTCAGATGAAGATCTCCATTAGACAAACACACACATTGGTTCAGTAAATGAGAGCAGCTCTAAAGCAGCGAAAACACGACGTCACCTACAGTCACATACAGGGATTATAGGACTGGTAGAAAGTACCTGAGTACTTCAACTATAGTACTGCAAGTACTATCAGTGAATAATCCTGTTTGACAAGATGAGGAAAACAAAAACTTCTAAAACACAGTTTAAGAATCATTCATCAGGTCTGTAAATGTGCATTCTGTGTTCATGTGGGTTTATGTCATTTTTATAATTTTGTTTTTTGACACCAAATGTCAAATGGTAAAAAAGTAAAAAGTGATGTTTTTAAATATTGAATCCACCCAGAATATAGAGTAACTTTATTGAATTATTAAAAACTATAAAACTAGCTGATATCATGTGTTTTTAATTTTTTAAAACCTTTTTAAGTTAAACTATCCAAGTTTTTATTATTACACACAGGACAGTTTTGTCATTGCCCCAAAATACAATATTAAAACTATTATGGTGTCGTTTTAGCATTGATTTGTACTAAATGAAAGTAAAGTATATACTTAAGTCAAGGTTTATTGTGTTAGTACTTCATTGCAGCACATATTTAATTTAGTGTTTTTATGTCATTGACCCTTTAATAGAAATGTCCAACCTTAGAATGTGTAATATTATTGTTCCCAAAGTAATAAGATTAAAAACATGTAGTTTAATGTACCATACCAATATAAACTAGTCTGTATGAGTATTCTTAGAGTACGTTTTGTATTATTGTATTTGTACTTTTATTCGAGTAGTTGGTGAGTAAAACGCATAAAGTGATTCAGTCATTTCACTCATGAGTCAGAAGCAGAGACGTTTTTGTCTAATCCAGTTTATTCTTCTCAGTAAAAGAAAAAAAAAGATGAAGAGGAAAAGCAAAATGTAAAGTAATGAAAATGAAATACACTATTTTCCAGGCTCATCTTCCCATTTTATACCATCGCACAAAAACAACGCAGCTCTACACTAAAGGTGTCAGTAAATCTGAAAAGCAAAAAAAGGTTAAATAAGGTTTTTTCTTTAGGATACAGGATACGCATCAACATGTATTTTCTGTCCATGTCTCCCACAAACCACCAGGAAAACACTGGGAAATTAATTATTTGCTGATTAACTTTAACGTCTCTGGAAGTCGACTCCTCATCTACAGTAAAAATAAAAAGAGGGAAAGTAGAACAATCGATAACTGGAAAGACGAGGAGAGGGATGAAAGCAGGGCGACGAATCTGCAGAAAGGAATGAAAAACCCAGGAACACAAAGTCCTGTTTCACACACAGAACCAGAACCACGAGACCCAGACCCAGAACGGCGTCTAGAACCCCACTACACGTCTGCAGAGGTTTGGTTTTTACCCGTTTGTGTTAAAAATAAACCTTTAATTCTCAGAAAGAACGAACACAAGGATCAACGAGTGCACGTCAGTTTACATATGAAGGATTCAAACAGGATCCGATGCACACTGATATGTATTGTTGTACATAAATGTATAAAAAAGGAAGGTTCACATATTAATATCTGATGCACACATTATTATTTAAACAAGAAAATGTCATTAAATGTATTTGTGATTATCTTTGGGGGAAAAACATTTGGATGTTACTTAATTTACACTTAAGCCTACAATGATTCCTACCTCTGTCAAATACAAGGATTTATTTATTTTTCACTTACAAATTAGTATTTCACTTCAGTTTTTACTTAAATAGACACAAAGAAAGTCTGAAGCCATAATTGATTTGTGTTCCGTTAGAATGTTTAAATAAACGGAGTGAAAACCAAAAATCACATCAACAAATGACTATGCTGCAGGGCATGCTGGGAAATCTGTCTTTATATATACACTTTATAGTTGGAGACTTTCTTTGTGTCTATTTAAGTAAAAACTGAGGTGAAATAATAATTTTAAGTAGAAAAATCAAGAAATCCCCTGTATTTGATAGAGATATGAATCATTTTAGGCTTAAGTGTGTATATAATATGTTCGCCTTCAAAATAAAAGTCGCCAGTAGTTGAAGGAGGGCAAAACTAAAAAAAGAACAAGTCAGCATCAGAAATACGTTTGTGAACCATATTTCATTTTCATATACGTTTTTTTTCCACATTGACGTACAATAATAAATATTTGTGTGCATTGGAACGTTTCTCATGAAGATTTGTTTGTGCAGAACGTGTGTGTGTGTTCATCCACCAGGACACTGATCCGACTCCGTATGTGTGTGTTTGCAGGAGTTTAGTAATGTTTGCAGACTCAGAAACCATCAGCGCACACACACACACACACACACACACACACACACACACACACACACACACACACACACACACACACACACACACACACACACACACACACACACACACACACACACACACACACACACACACACACACACACACACACACACACACACACACACACACACACACACACACACACACACACACACACACACACACACACACACACCTTAGACAAACGGAAGGAAGACGGAGAATTTTTAACATCGAGTTTCTATCGACCCCCAAACGTTACAGGATCCGCTCCACAGTCCAGAACCAGAGTCCCGGTCCTGGTCCGACTCACAACCTGGACGTTAAAGTCGAGTCAGAAACGCCGGTTTCATCGTCCTCAGAAAAAAAAATCTATTGAAATGGAGCCAAAAACGAAGCGTGTTAACAGAAAAGAAGGATGCAGGTTGGCGGGGGGAAGGTTCTGACGGGCTGTGACATCCTGAGGTGGGTCGATCAGAACCGGCCTCGGGTTCACGTCTCTGAGTCTGATTTGAGGTAAAGAGCGAGTCTACGAACGGTGGCGAAGCAGGAAGTGAACTCACCCTCCTCAGCTTCTCTTCCTTTTCATTTTGTATTTTCTGAGGTAACGAGTCTTAAAGCGACAAACATCAGCCTCGAGTTTTCCTCCTCAGCCACAAACAGCGAACACAAGTGTTTGTTTCCTTTGCTCTTTCCTGCTTTTTTCCTCTTATTCCCGGGTTTCCAAAAAAAGGCATCTCAGCAGCAGGGATGTGACGGAGCGGGAAAAACAAGTGGGAACGACGCGGAGGAGAGGAAAGAGAAAGGAGTTTAACTCAACGTGGAAACGAGCGGGTTCGTATCCGAAGAAATAAAACGAAACGAGGGAGAAGATGAAGAAAAGGAGAGAAAATGAGATCCCTGTGGGTGTGAGACGCCGTCCGTGGGGGTTCAGGAACACTCCTCCCCGATGCGCTGGCAGGACCGGCCCACCTTCCGGTCCAGTTTGACCATCTTCAGCACGGCCTCCTGCCGGCCGCGGCCCAGGTGGTCGAACAGGCAGTCGTGTTGCTCTGGGAGCCGGTGGAGCATGCAGAACACGTAACCTGGGACATGGGCGACAAACACGGTGAGTTCTACACGTCTGTGGTGGAGTCCTACAAACATTCTATTCAGCATATTAAATATCTACCTTTATTTATCAGGCTCAACGTTTAACATTTTCCGTCCAAAATAGCAGAAAATAGTGATTTCTTTTTAAGAGACGTGTTGAATTCTTCTTAAAACTGTATTTTATAAAGATGCAGACTTTCTAATCTTGTCAAACATTATCTGTTACTGACCTGTACTTTACTGTTTAGACGTTTGGGGTCAATTAGAAATGACCTTGTTATTTTTGGAAAATAATAAAGAACATTTGTGCCATTTATTTTTACAAAAAAAAAAAAAAAAAATCACAATTTTTTGACACAAAATGTCAAATGGTGAATATATGTATGTATATACATATATATACACATACACATATTTATTAGCATTTTTTCTCCATTCTATGTCCATAATGCATACTGTGTATGTGGATCAACAAATTCTGCGAATTTATACATAGTGTTGTGTTTTTTTATTTTTATTTTCATTTATTTTTTTTTATAGTTTTTTTTATCTTCTTCAACTTTATTTTCTTCTCTTTATCTGTAACGCTGCAGTAACACACAAATTTCCCCATTGTGGGATCAATAAAGTTTTATCTTATCATATATATATATACATAAACATATATATATAATCTATCGAGAATATAAATATACAACTAGATGATGTGTTTTGAATATTTTAAAACCTTTTTATAAGAGTTAAACAATCTGGCACCAAGTTTATAGTTAGTACATTATTGGGTAATAAACAGTTAAATAGAGACAAAGTACATGTGAAATACTTTAATTAGTATTAGATTATGCTCTTTCATATTCCATTAACATAAACTTGTATCATGTATTTTCTGAACCATGACCGTTTAGTTTCCATGTACTTATAAAGTATTTCATAAGTATTCAGTTGTTTAGGTACTTTCTCATGTTGTTACTGTCTAAAGCAGTAAAACAGTAAATATCAGGTGATCAGTTCATTAAATATTCAAACCTGCAGCATCTTCACAGAAAATAATAAACGGTGTAACTGAAACTAACCAGAATGAGTTTTGTGTTGTTTTTATTTTTTAGGAGTTAAATTATCTGGTTCCAAGTTTCTATGATTACAGCAAATTTGCTTTTGAATATTTATGGATCAAAATTAATGTGAATCTTTATAAATTCTTGATTTCAATATTTAATTTCATATAATTGATGCCTAACAATATCATATTTACACAGGTGGCAGTGTTCTGAATAGTATAAATAAGTTAAGTTTTAATCCTTGTTTTTACAATAGAATTTGTTTTTTTTTTACATCTTGGAATTTACTCGTATTGATTTTTGATTGATGACAATATTTCTACTCCTACCAAGTAAAGGATCAGGGTTCTTATTCACCACTGATTTACTGCAATATAATATAGTATAATGTAAATAATAACATTTACAATCTGAACATTATCAGATATTTTGACATTGTCCCAAGTTACAAATTCAATATATGTGAGATAATGCTAAAACTGTTGTGTTGTAATTATAAAAACTTGGTAACAGATAGTTTAATGCTTTTAAAAATTAAAAAAAAAGAAAAACAATTTTTTAAAAAGCACAAAAGCACAAAAACATGTGTTTTTGTGCTTTTTTTCAACTAGTTTTATATTCTAGGTGAATTAAATATTTAAAAGTTGACATTTTGTCAAAAAAAAAAAAAAAAAAAAAAACACACAAAATCATAATTTTGGTGAAAACAAATGGCACTAATGGACTTTTAAATAACAAGAAACCAACATGAACCCAAATAAACAAGTCAAAATTTACTGATTTATCCTTTCTAAGAGTCAGAGGCAAATTATGCACATTATTAATAAAAAAAAAAAAAAAAAAAAGGAAAATTATAATATATTTACTGTGTATTTGTTGGCGACTACTTAGAAAAATAAATGTGTATATCTAATATATATATACATATACACACACCAGTAATACTTCTATATAACAAAAGCTGTTCTGACTTGTCTCTTTGGATAAATTTATTCTTCTGGTTCTTTTTAATTTGAGGGTTAAGAAAAAAAGACGTGAATTATTTATTTTGAACACGTTACTGGGTAAGAGATTTATTTTTATTTGAAAGACAAAGGATTCGTGACGTTTTGTCTGTAAGCACAAAGCAGCTAAAGCTTTGTTAGAGGAAGTTTTCTTTTTAAACGCTCCCTAAACAATCTGTTCAATCTCTTTGGGGGATAATTTTAATGGATTATTTTAATGTTTAACCATTAAACTGAACCATTAAAAACTTATTCCCTCAGCGGATTCAAAGCTGCAAGAAAGTTTTGTGTAAAGGTTTTAAAACATCCCTTCACTTAGAAAGAACAGGACACAGGGAACAACCAACTATTCTAGGAAAAGAATTATGGTAATTCATCTTATTCTGTCCAGTTTTTTAATATATGTTTAGCTGTTTAGCTGCTTATATTTCTTGTGGGTATTGTTTTAATGCTGGAATATATAAAACATAAAGTAAAAATGAATAACTTCAACAAATATTAGAATTTCCTGACAAATGAAGATAGTGTGTGTTGTAAAACTGTAAATTCCCTGAACTCATTAAACCTTCTAGTCATCATGAAGTATTACGTCGACATAGTAAAACATTTTAATAGAGTTAAACTATCTGGTACCAAGTTTTTATTTATTTACACCATGTTAGACACATGGGACAAAGTCAAAACTGTCATGTGGTGAAATCATGAAAAGTTTTAGTTACCCCATTTGACACACATATAATATATATATATATTTTCAGAATAATATTATAATTATAATAATTTCAGAATAAAAGTGTTAGTTGTGAGACAATGATGTTCACATGTTTAATGTCCATGAGCTAAAGGGACTGGTCATGTGACCAGTCATGAATTGTATGTCCTTCAAAATAAAAGCCCCCTTTTTACATCTAACTCGAAACACATAGATTTTTATATCACAACTTTTTAGAAAACTGAAGATAATTAACGATAGAGTAACTATGGAACAGAGGCTTAAACACAGATAAGTGCCTCGTGTCTGTAAAATGCAGAGATGGAGCTGGGAGCTTCCTGACTTCCTCCAACAAACAGACCAACGTTCCTCCGTGCAGCACCCTGAACAAAAGGCCCTGCCACTGTAGGGGGCTCGTTAGCTCAGAGAAGCTCGTTAGCGCTCGTCATCTCAGATTCATTCATTAATACACATAATAACACTGCTGGCATTCAATGAACAGTGATTAAAAGGCCGGTTTGACAGCTGGTTGCTGTGTGGCTGCAGCACACGTCAAAGCAGGAGGAGGAGTTGTGCAACATCAGACTGTTTGATGGAACTACACCCAACGGATCACTGCAATTTACTAACGAGATTAACTCGTCGTGTGGAGACATTACACTATAAAGGAGCTCTACATGATTACTACTACGCTTCTACTTTTACTTGAAAAATCATGTTTGGTAAGATGAGAAAAACATTTTAAAATACAGTTCTGAGAAGCATTCATCAGGTCCCTAAATATATTATTATATTATTGGGTAATAAATAGTTCAATACAGAGAAAGTACATCTGAAATACTTTACTTTAGTTTTTACTTTAGTTTCCTGGTATGTTTCCATGTACTTAGGATGTATTTAATAAGTATTCAGGTGTTTAGGTACTTTCTCATTTTGTTACTGTCTGAAGCAGTAAAACAGTAAATATCAGGTGATCATTAAATATGCAAACCTGCAGCATCTTTACAATGATCCATGCAGATTAAAATTGATTTTATTCAGTAGTTTGTTCCTAAACTCGACTGAACCTACAGAAAATAAACTTTTTGCTGCACCATTTCCACCATTATGGATCAGAACAGATCTGTCATCGTCCTATGAGCAAAACGCATCAACGTCAGATCATTGCTGTTTAAAAATGTGATTCTACTCAGAGGAAATAAAGAGATTTGAAAATGCTTTTAGGTAAGAACATTAAACTATGCATGAGAACCAAAAGTTAAAACTTCCAAAGTTTGTATTGATTAAATCTGCTTTGAATATTCATTCAACCTAAAGGCTAAAATGGACCAAAAAAAAGAGGGAAAAGATGAAAAATGTTGTTTTTATGGATCAAAATGAAGGTGGATTTTTATAATTTCTTGATTTCAATATTAAATTTTATATAATTGATGCCTAACAATATCCTATTTACACAGGTGTTTTTTTACATCTTGGAATTTACTCGTATTGATTAAGGTTTGATGACAAGATTTCTACTTTTAGTCAAGTAAAGGATCAGGGTACTTATTCACCATTGATTTACTATAATATAATATAATATAATATAATATAATATAATATAATATAATATAATATAATATAATATAATATAATATAATATAATATAATAAAGGCTTTTTCTGAGTGCACCAACGCTGGATCGGATTCCTTCCTTTCCTCCCCATTTACAATCTGAGAAGTATTTCAGCTAATCATCAGACCTGATTGGATTTACTTGAACCATTTTGCAGAACCATAATCAAAGCAATCTTACAATTACTGCAATAGCCAGAAACGCTCTAATTGCCTCCATTTTTTCCTCCAGTCAGTAAAACGTATGTTTTCATAGCGAGCATCGGCGTATTAAGGATGGATGACATGTCCTTAAGTAGAGCCTGGTGGAAGAGGAACGGAAAAAAAAAAAAGCAAGTCAATTTCCAATTTAGAAATGATTGTGTGGGTTTACGCAGATGGTCTTTAAGCAGTGAAGAGCTGTGACTTTTTAAGCACTTTAATTTGTATG
>JAYKQN010000048.1:607500-762500 GCA_036785175.1 Eupleurogrammus muticus
ACACACACACACACACACACACACGAAAAGGCTTTTGATGCTATGTAAATCAAGGCGACTCCATGAGGTTGTTAAAGTAAGACTTTTACATATTTGTAGAAACAAATCTATATTAGCATATTTAAAGAAATAACAATAAAAGTAACAAAAAATATTAAAGTTTACCTACTATAAATAGTTAGTTAATTTTATTTAGTGAAAACTCAGAATAAAAGTCAGCCTTTGGTTGTGACACAATGATGTTCACATGTCCATAAGCAAAAGGAACTGGTCATGTGACCTCATACATTGTATGTCTTTCAAAATAAAAGCCCCCTATTTCCACCTAACCATAAAAACAGATTTTATATCACAGCTTTTTAGAAAAATTAATATGCAGTAACCGTTGCCACATGAAAACACTATGAAACAGAGAGTTAATCAACTTAAGCAGATAAAATGTTCATTATATGTCTCACATTATTAATAATGAATAAAACCTGTGGTCATGGTCTCAAGCTAAATAATAGCTAGATGATTATGTAAGTGACCATTGTGCAGCAGTAACTGGAATCAGTTCTCCAGAATTAGGCAGGTAGCTTTGAATTAGTCTTTCTGCTGCAGACGGAAACAGAAGCACTAGGAGGGTTATCGACCTGCGAGGAACGCATTTAAATAATTAATCCACCAATATACTCACAGCCAAAACTTCCCCAGCTTTTATTACTCCCCTACCCACACAATAATCCATACAGAATTCATCCTTCCTGCCTCGGACTGCAGCACTGACCAGAATTTCAAGAGAAAACTGGGACCTCCACTAACACACTGGGTAACGACTTCCATTTAATATATGAACATCTGACTTAGCGAGAGCTGGGAGAGAACTTACGATGGCAACCTGCACCAACAAAAACAGAAAGAAAACGCCTCTGTCTGTTAAATAAAACGTGTTTCAGAGACCACGTCTCCTGTGTTGGATTACATTCATCCACCTGAGTCCGTACCTGCAGTGTTGCTCTGGTCGGCCGGAATTTCAAATCAGCTTTTCTCATCAATCCTGGAGACTTTTTTCCCCCTGCACTGGCCGAATGCAGATCAGCGCTCAATAAATCTCTGAGAACTAGGCCAAGCTGAGCAGCCCCCACCCCCACCCTCACCCCCCCCTCGCCTTCCCCATCGATCCCTATTACTCGCGAATGTGAGTTTCTGCACATGTGCAGGAGCTGGTTGGGGAAAATCACGTCTCTTATTATCCTCGGAAAATCTCTGCAGTCCATTTAGACCAAAACACTGAATTTAAATGTGAGTCAACAACTCTCAGATTAGTTTTCCCCCTTGAAAATAAAGACATTTGAAGCCAAGACATTTGCACTACAAATGAATTTAAGACCTCGACTAAACGGGCTTCAGAGTGAATGCGGAGTGACATATTTGGAGAAAGCGTTTCCTTCCTATAAACAATGCAGCGTGTGTTGGTGCAGGGTGTTAACCTGATCCCACAGCATCAGACGAGGGATCAACATGTTCACACACCTTTTCTAGAGCTCTGCCGACTCTGCAGTTGTCTTAAGTCGTGTGAATGCAGCTAATGCCCCAAAGACATGCAGGGATGTTCCTATGTGTTCTTACCACGGTTGTAGCTCAACACAAACTGCTCCTCTTGATGCACGTTTGTCTGTCCGCAGATAAAATGACTTGAACTTTATTTTTTTTAGAGCATCTTTCATACATAGAAATGTTGCACGAGTGTTTTACATGTTAAAATCAACCACTGCCAAGCTATGGTTTGACATGGTCAGTCAATAAATGTTTAATTAAGGATTTTATTTTATTTTTTAATTTCAGATGCACTTTAAATCTTTTCTGTTCTCTTATACATTAATAAGGATACAGTGTTATGCAGAGGTACTTATAGCAATTTATAGACAAACTGAAGAATTTTCAAGTGATTTTGCGGCAATGAGGTATTAACCATCTGCTGGAAAAAAATGTCATTTTATACATGTGAAGACGTATTTGGCTGCAGAGACGACAATGTTCATAAACCAAGAAAACAGTTTCTGCAAAAGACCAATTTTACATCAATAATAAGTGGAAAATATATTTAGTGTCATAAACACAAAGAAATGCTTCAGCTAGGACTCGGGTCTGCTGCTTATGACGCAAGAACACTACCCCCTACACCACCAAAGAACACATACAGGAGTTTAAGTTTTAATGAGAATAATAGAATAATCATGTTTTGACTTTCCATCTTAAAAAATATCCCTAAAATGACAGAAATATCCATCCAATTAATTCCACTAAAAAAACCCTCATTGTATCATTAACAAACTGTCAGAGAGAAATGAAAGAAACAAACTTGACAGATAATCCTTGGTTTATAGATGATTTCTCAATCAATTTATAGATATCCTATTTCTTTAATGCTTCACCCCTCGCCTGAAAATAATGAGTATTATCATACATTTTATAGACTAAATCTGTACCTGTTAGAACCTATATTCAGTCAGACTGGAACCAGGAACCCTGAGTTTTATTCCTGTCACCTTCTGTTCTCCTGAGTCTGCTTGTGTCGTATTAATTCTCTGATCTACGCTGCTTTGACTGAATTAAATTGTCAATTGTCAAACGCTGCTGTGGTACACGTGTCTGCAGAGGCAGCTCTCACTCCAGTAAACACCTGATTGGTTTTACATTTGCAGTTTCCAGCAGACATGCTCCGTTGCATCACCAATATCCTTCCCTCCGCTGCTTCGCCTGCAAAGAACAATTAACCTCGTCGGTTCGGATCAATCCGGCGTGGTGGGTTCCGCCGGGCCTCGGCTACCACTTCCTTAAGTGGACATGACAAGCAAACAAGGCAAAAAGCGTTGAGGCCTACCTGACTCAAAGGAGCGCTTGGTGGGAGTGGAGAATGAACTGAAGACTGTGTCTGAGCTGGATACGTCTGGAAAAACAGAGAAAAGACGATGAGAAAACAGGATTAGGACTTTAAGACTTCCAAGAGTCTGTTTTAATGTAAAAGGGACAATGTCATGTGGTGTAGCGCTATAATATTGGTACCAGATAGTGTCAGTGAGGTGGTAATAAGGCTTTATCAGGTGCTCCTAGCTTTATTAATACTTTATGTGTTAATAATAGCATTATAAAAGTAGTTTTTCTTTCATTATATGACATTTATATGAAAGCTTTTCATGTTGCACAAGAACTTTAATAAAAGCCTTTTGGGTTTCATGTAATTGTTGAGTCATGTGGTGCAACCATAATAACCTGGTACTGATCCTTTCAATAACCAATAGATTAACTATAACAGTGGTGCAGCTCTAAAACACTTGGCTGTGATAGAAAACATTAATTATTTGACGATAAATCAACCCAACACAGAGTAGACAATTGCAATGGTAAAAAAAAGTATTTTTAAAAAAATAAATAAATAAATATTTCATGCACTTTATGGGTGTGGCTTGACTTTCTTTTCTTAAACAGAACCGATCAGGGCAGAATTAAATTACAATTTTTGTTTATTACCACAACAAATGATATAATAAACTCTTACTAAAGTAGTTCAGACCCACTAACAGAAGCTGTTGAAGCTGCTCATATACACGTATATAAACTTAAGCCCAAAATTATTCACCCCCTGTCAAGAACAAGGGATTTATTGATTCTTTTCACCTCAGTTTTTACTTAAATAGGACACAAAGAAAGTCTCCAACTATAAAGTGTATATATATAAAGACAGATTTCCCAGCATGCCCTGCAGCAGCTTTCTATATCATAGTCATTTGTTGATGTGATTTTTGGTTTTCACTCCGTTTATTTACACATTCTAACGAAACACAAATCAATTATGGCTTCAGACTTTATTTGTGTCTATTTAAGGAAAAACTGAAGTGAAATAATGAAGCAATCCCTGTATTTGACACACACACACACACACACACACACACACACACACACACACACACACACACACACACACACACACACACACACACACACACACACACACACACACACACACACACACACACACACACACACACACACACACACACACACACACACACACACACACACACACACACACACACACACACACACACACACACGCTGATGAAAACACGGTGACGCCGTGTGTGGAATCCTATATTACACTGGTGGGTTTTTTCTTTTCTTTTCACGGTTGAGTGGAAAATAAAATATATATAAACATTAATTATTTACACTAATATCTTTATTTTGATGTGAGCTTGTACTATATTAACCCTCAGACTTACCCCACAGTCACACATCTTAAGCCCACGTTTTATCAGTGGATTTATGGCTTGAATAAAACATCAAAAGGATATAATGATCAAAATTATTGGGAAAATGAACCCTTCTGTGATAAATCCACAGCTGATTGGGAATAAATGTGCAAAAAAAATTCATGAAACAGCAAACGCAAACTAATGGAAAGAATATATATGAAAGATTAAAGTCAATACTTTATAAGAAGTTGGCGCAAAGAAACTTTAAGCATTTTTAAGTGTGTTCAAGGTAAATCTTCACATGGTCACAGTTGTGCAAACGATTTTTTAATCGAGGAAGTGGCAGCCTGATCAAAACGAGTGAGACAGACAAGTGGATGTAAGGATGATGTTGGTAGAAACAGCATAAAAATACAAAGAAAATAGAAATATAGAGAAATGCTTCAGCTAGGACTCAAACACGGGTCTGCTGCTTATGAGGCAAGAACACTACCCCCTACTAAACGAAATATATCAGAAAGTTTAGGGTTGATCCAACAACACAGATTTTTTATATTCATTTTCAGTTTTGTTTTCCTTTTATTGTACAAGATTTTGTAACATTTTATTAGTATGTTTTGTCTTTTCACTAAAGGATATTTGAAGGAGAGGGATGTGGATAGAAGTGAGGAGGAAAGAAAGGACAATTTACTTTAGTGTTGACTCATTGTGTAATAAAAATATATTAGAAAAAACTCACTTTAATCAGTCATAAAGAATATTTGTTGCAGCTGATGAATATTCAGTCAATACTTTTGTTTCCAGGTTGAGAGTAAATTAAAAGCTAGTTCCACAATGTGATTTGTCTTTAAAATACACTGCAATAACCATGTGTAAATTACTAAAATATCTCCTGTTTTATAGGAGAAGCTGAAACACACACACACACACACACACACACAGAGACACACACAGAGACACACACACACACACACACACACACACACACACACACACACACACACACACACACACACACACACACACACACACACACACACACACACACACTGTCCTGGTTCGGCCTCCACCAGTAACCTTGTCAGGGAGCAGCGATGACGGATGCTTTGGCAGTCGCAGGTGTCCTCTTAAGACTTTCACTTCTGAATAGATACCCTTTCCTATCATTCCCTCTATCTGTGCCATGGAGACAAATATAGCAGGACAGGGCAGAGCAGCTGCTGCTCGCTGGCACACACCAGTACGGTCTTTTCTGGAAAAAGAAGCCACGATACTCCGGCTGTGACCAGTAAACGTGGAGTTTAAACAGCAGCTCTATGTAATACGAGCATTAAAAAACAGTCAGGTGATATTTACCTCACCTTTAATTTCAACACTTTACTCCACAAGTTGAAAGAGAATAGAAACAAAAGGAGCAGGTCATTTACTAAAATAACCTGAACACTAAATAATAAAGAAACTGAAAGGAAAATAATTTAATTAAGTAGTGCAGTGTCTGTAGAAAGTGTGTGTTCCTGTAGAAAGTGTGTGTGTTCCTGTAGAAAGTGTGTGTTCCTGTAGAAAGTGTGTGTTCCTGCAGAAAGTGTGTGTTCCTGTATAAAGTGTGTGTTCCTGTAGAAAGTGTGTGTTCCTGTAGAAAGTGTGTGTTCGTGTAGAAAGTGTGTGTTCGTGTAGAAAGTGTGTGTTCGTGTAGAAAGTGTGTGTTCCTGTAGAAAGTGTGTGTTCGTGTAGAAAGTGTGTATTCCTGCAGAAAGTGTGTGTTCCTGCAGAAAGTGTGTGTTCCTGCAGAAAGTGTGTGTTCCTGTAGAAAGTGTGTGTTCCTGCTGACAGTGTGTGTTCCTGTAGAAAGTGTGTGTTCCTGCTGACAGTGTGTGTTCCTGTAGAAAGTGTGTGTTCCTGCTGACAGTGTGTGTTCCTGTAGAAAGTGTGTGTTCCTGCTGACAGTGTGTGTTCCTGTAGAAAGTGTGTGTTCCTGCTGACAGTGTGTGTTCCTGTAGAAAGTGTGTGTTCCTGTAGAAAGTGTGTGTTCGTGTAGAAAGTGTGTGTTCCTGTACAAAGTGTGTGTTCCTGCAGAAAGTGTGTGTTCCTGCAGAAAGTGTGTGTTCCTGTAGAAAGTGTGTGTTCCTGTAGAAAGTGTGTGTTCCTGCAGAAAGTGTGTGTTCCTGCAGAAAGTGTGTGTTCCTGCTGACAGTGTGTGTTCCTGCAGAAAGTGTGTATTCCTGCAGAAAGTGTGTGTTCCTGCAGAAAGTGTGTGTTCCTGCAGAAAGTGTGTGTTCCTGCTGACAGTGTGTGTTCCTGTAGAAAGTGTGTGTTCCTGTAGAAAGTGTGTGTTCGTGTAGAAAGTGTGTGTTCCTGTAGAAAGTGTGTGTTCCTGTATAAAGTGTGTGTTCCTGTAGAAAGTGTGTGTTCCTGTAGAAAGTGTGTGTTCCTGTAGAAAGTGTGTGTTCCTGTATAAAGTAGATGATGATGAAGGTGATTTGTTCATGTCCCACACACTGCTCTGATAACCACAGTATGTGTAGTAAATGGTGAAATGATAATAAATCTTTAGTTTTAATATTCACAACAACTTATCCATCCATAAAACGATAGTGTCTGGATTTCCTGAGGGTCAGTGAACGCGTCTTGGAGTTTCAGCGTTTAGTTTATAGAAAGAAGAAAAGACGGCAGCACGTGAAGTTTTCTCAGGAAGTTTGTAGTTTTGTCATCGTACTTTTAAATTTTTATTTAGTAAAATATATTTAGTGTCATAGACACAAAGAAATGCTTCAGCTAGGACTCAAACACGGGTCTGCTGCTTATGAGGCAAGAACACTACCCCCTACACCACCACAGAACACATAGAGAGCTTTAAGATTTAATGAGGATAGTAGAATAATTATGTTTTGAGGAAACATGACTGACAGATATTCCTTTTATTTTTAATTTTATTAGTCTTACCGTCCTGAGCAGGATGAGACGTCACTCCGGTCTCTCCTGGCTCCTCCGATGTGTTCGACATTGATTTGAGGGACTGAGCGATGTCGCCGTTCGACTCGTTGCAGAAGACATCTGATTGGCTGCTGCTGGAACTCGACGAGGCTTTTGCGGCGCAGTCGTCTGGTTCTTTCTTCTGTACCTCTTTGGGAGGAAGAAATAAAAAGAAAAGAAAAACAAAACATTTCAGGACATTTTGTGTATCTGTGTCTATGTGTTTGGCTGATTTACAGGATCCAGCGGTTGATTTATGTCAAACTAGTTGTGCGACATAATAAAGGAAACTTAAGAGCTCCGTTAACTCAACATTTATTTTGACAGAATGCTGCTCAGAAGATTTGTTAGGTTAGGGTGACTTTGAATCTATTAAATCTCCACCTAATAAATTATAGAAATTGCCAAGGATGTTTCTTAAGATTTGATTTTATTTATTTTATTGTTTTCATGTTTAACTATAATGTTCATGCTATGATTGGCTTTGTCTTAACTTTCCCATTATATTTTAACATTGGATTTACTTCATTTACGTTTCACATTAATGTTGTTAGTGTTTTCCTGTATTTTCATGCTAATATCACTTTGAACTATAGTCAAGCTAATAAAGCTGTTTGCATTGAATTATTTTAAATGTAATATCTTGACTTATAATTGTGGTCGATGGAAGCCTTTACTACATCACCATCTTTTCGTTTTCAGCTTTTTGAAGGCTGGTCCTGAACAACCTGAGTCTGACCCTGACTTACCTGCAAAACATTTGGAGCACAGATTCATAGTTTTACTCGACCTGGAAAAGAGCAAAAGAGGAAAGAAAAACAGATTAATGAAATACTTGTGTGTTTTTCAAGCAAAGGTGGAGCTTGTTGTGTTTGTGTGAATGAAACTCTGAAACAAGTCATCATCACTTTGTTTAGTTTTTAGCACATGTTCAGCCAATTTATTTGAAAAGGAACATTTCAAAACATAAAAATTGGCATTAAGTATTGATTAGAGGAATTTTAGAGTGAGACAATATGACATTTATATATACAAACACGTACATAAATATAATAATGTTTTGGGTCATGTTACTTGGCATTTAAAAGTCCATTTGCATCTATCAAATATTGAATCCACCCAGAATATAAAGGTTGAATGCGTGTTTTTTGTGTTTTACTCTATGACACCCTTTGTAGGAGAGTAAACTATCTGGTTTTTAAGGTTACACCACATGACAGTTTTTGTATTGCCCCATAACTCAAATGTGTCTGTAATACAATTCCCAAAAAATTATAAGAAACTCATAAGGCTTTTATTAAAGTTTTTTTAGTTTTTAAACTAATCCCTCAAATTTCTTATAATCGCTTTATAATGAAAGAACAACAGCTCTTTATAATGCTATTATCAGCATATAAAGTCATAATAAAACTAGAAGCACCTACTCTAAGTTTTTAGAGTAACACCACATGACAGTTTTGGCGTTTGCTATAAACATCACCATGTTTCTACCATGTTTGATATTTTCAGAATGTTTTGTTGAGTTGTGTACAGTGTGCTCTGCTGACTTTAAACGCACCGTGCTGTGTGCTAATATCAAACATTTTACGGAGAGGCAGCGTTGGGTTTTTCTGCTCCACATATCTGGAACAGCTCAACTCTCACTTCTATCAGAACCAAGGCTGCAGGGAAAAGAACTCAAACATGAAATACAACAAAACAATTATGTTGCTGTGGGAATTTAGTGTGTGTAGGGACAGGTGTGTGTGCGCCTCCAAAAAAAATCACGTCCCAACAATCAAATTGTGCAGAGAAACATCTCAGGGATGAGAAAGAGAAATACGAGGCACCTGAGCTCAAGCGTCACAGCCAGAATACGTCTGTCGATGGGATACTTCAGGCTTTCCCTTTATAATAAATGTGCAAAAAATCCAGTTTTTGCTTTGTCATCATTGGATATTTAGAAAAGTATTTATTATAGTTAATATTAACTGCATATTTTTAAAGTTAAAGTCAGAGTTAAACGATAAATACTGAACTTACATGCATCATGTTTCTTGCAATATTAAAAATTAATGCAAATCAGCTCTAGATTCCTGTCTGTGCTATTATTTTATTATTTTATGGTCAAGGTCAACATTGTCAAAATGAAGGTAAACAGGAGGCACAATCTGATATAATTACACAGCATTATCCCTCTATTTCATGTAACAATCTTCATTTTTCTAAAAAGCTGTGATATAAAATCTATGTTTTTACAGTTAGGTGTGAAAAGGAGGCTTTTATTTTGAAGGACATACAGTGTATGAGGTCACATGACCAGTCCCTTCAGCACATGGACATTTAACATGTGAACATCATTGTCTCACAAACAAAGGTTGAATTTATTCAGGATTTTGAAACTTTTTACTGAATAAAAAATTTTACTCAGTCTCGAGGGTAAGTAAACTTTTTTTATTTTTTTTTTTTTATTTTTGTTTTTTTTGTTACAAGTTTTTTTTTCCTAATATGGTAAAATAAACATTTTCCCCAAAAATTTAACTCACTTCATTTTTGATGTTATAGGTTTTTTATTCCTAATAGACTTAAAACATGTTTTTCCATACAAATACAGAATCTTTCTAATGCAACAACCTAATAGAGTCCCATTGACTTACATAGCATGAAACTATACATATGAAATTCTCTTCATTATATCTATTATACTCCATTTTCAAGGAGTAAAACCATTCATTTTATTTTGTCTCAGTAATATTTCCTGTAATAGAGGGTTAACTTCGTCTTTGCCAGATACGATTACAGAAGTCGATTTTGCCTCATTGGAAGATTTCAGTTAACACAACGTCTTCCATGTTCAAATCACGGATAAAGATCTCTGATCCAAAAAGCTGCTGTTACTGATTTCACTGGTTCGACTCTCTCTAACAGATGGCTGTGTTTTCCTCTCAGAAGGCTCCTCTCCTCTCGTTTCCTCGTCCTCGCCGTCCGAGCAGCGAGCGTGACGGTCGCCGCTATCACTCACGTTCTATTTATACTGGGCGTTCGGCGCACACCTTTGTCCCCGTTTCTAAATGTGGGGTCAGCTCCAGTCAAGCTGAGGGCTGCCTGTCAAAATAAAAGTATAAAAGCAGAAAGGAGGAAGACGGAAGTAAAGAGGAGGAGAAACCTCATCACTGGTGGAGGTCAGGGGGCGGAGCCAATCAGAGGTCGTAGAATCACAGATTCATTAAGAAAACATGGTTAAGAATACTAACTAAAACTGAGTGTAGATTCACTTTCATATCTGACCCAGCTGGTACAAACGAGACGATCTGATTGGAGCAGACAGGACGACGGGTTCCGTCACCTCCACGAATCAGTTTGAGTGACAAAAAGCAGCGAAGGCTCCGGACGGTTGATGCAGGATTTGAGTTGAAACGCTTCTGACAAGAGCAGTAAAATGGAAAAACAACTTCAAGGATAAAACAGAACAGCGTGATTCTAGTGGATGATACTGCGATATAATTAAACCGAGTCTTCCTGCCTGGCCTCTCACTAACAATCATTCATCTCATGTTCCTCTGTGCCATGTTAACTTCTGATACAGACTGGTCCTGATTGGATGAGTTTAACTTTACAAGTTTTGCAATAAAGCTGCAACTAACAAATATTTTAATTGTCAATTAATCTATCACTTATTGGAAGATTATTCACTAAGTTCCTTGGTTCATAAAATCGTGTAAAAGCTAAAGACTAATTAAAATGTCTTTTTTGTCCAGATCAACCATCCACAACCTAAAAATCATCAGTTTACAGTAGGGCAAAAAAAAGATGTAAGTTCTCCAGCTTAGAATAATGAGAGATACCTGCAATTTTCATCATAGGTAGTCTTCAACTATGAGAAACAGAATGTGGAGGGGGGGGGTCCAGGAAATCACATTTCAGGAGTTTTAATTAATAATATTTTATATTTGGTCACCTGCAAACAAACAAGGTTTATGAGATTCAACTCCTCTGTTCTCCACTTTCTACCTGTATTAATGGCACCTGTTTGAACTTGTAACCAATATAAGGGGCAACACCAAAACTGTCATGTGGTGTATTCATAAAAACTTTATTAAAAAGGTTGCACATGCTATCAACTAGTTTCATACTGTAGATGGGATAAATATTTGTCTTTCTTTTTCAGTGACACTATTTGACCTTTCCTGTCAAAAAAATGGAATGCTTCTTAAAACTGTATTTTAAGATCTCGCCAAAAATTATTTGTCACCGACCCATTAAAAAGACACTTGTCCACAACCTCATACAGTCAAACTCCAAACTCAACTATGGTCGACACCAAAGAGCTGTCAAGGACACAGAACCAAAACCATTTGCAATAGTTAAGCAGCTTGGTGTAAAGATCATCTTAAACGATCTGGGGCTCTGCAAGATATCACCCTGTAGGGTCAAAATGATCACAAAATCCCAGAACCCCATGGGGGGGGGGGGGGTCCTAGTTAATGACCTGCAGAGAACGGGGACCAAAGGAACAAAGGTAGTAACACACTACACCACCAGGGACCCAAATCCTGCAGGGCCAGACCTGTTCCCCCCTGCTTAAACCAGTACATGTCCAGGTCGGGCTGAAGTTTGTTAGAGAACATTTGGATGATCAGAAGAAGATTGAATATGGGAGAATGTCACATGGTCAGATGACACCAAAACAGAATGTTTTGGTAAAAACTGTCATGTTTGGAGGAGAAACAAGGCAGGGTTGAACTGAAAGAAGACCACCATAGGTACTGTGAAGCATGGGGGTGGAAACATCAGGCTTTGGGCCTTTTTTCTGCAAAGGACCAGGACGACTGACCCATGTAAAGGAAAGAAAGAATGGGGCCATGTATCATGAGATTTTTTTGGTGAAAACCTCCTTCCAAGAGCAAGGGCATTGAAGATGAAACATGGCTGGGTCTCAAATGATTCTAAACACACCGCCTGAGCATCGAAGGAGTGGATTCATAAAAAGCATTTCAAGGTCCTGGAGTGGCCTAGCCAGTGTCCAGATCACTACCCCATAGAGTTGAAGGTCTGTGGTGGCCAGAAACAGCCCTAAAACATCACTGCTGGAGATCTGCATGCTGGAATGGGCCAAAATACTGTAAAAGACAGTGAGTCCTTATTAAGACTTCCTTAAAACATTTTACCTTTATCATTGCCAACAAACATAACAAAATATATAACAAAGGATTGAGATGAACTTTTGGTGCAATTACATACAGCAACAATAGACATTTGGTCTCTTACAATTGATTTTTGTCCATTTTTTTTGCACCCAAGGATGTAACATCATATCATAATGTGTTGTATGCATGATTGGACCAATTAATCACACTTTTGCAGTTCAGCCATTATTACCGGAAAGTAAAAATGATTTCCAAAAATGGAAAACATTCAAGCATTAGCCTCTTATATGTTCATGATGTTCTTACTAACAAAAACATCCCAGTGGGAAGAAAAGCAAATCACACAGAGTTTTACATGTAAATGATCATGACAGCATCGGTTTTTAACTGGGCTGCTTTTTAAGTGGCATTAATATGCAGGATTTTCAAGGTTTTTTTTCCCACTTGGAAAGAAAACTGCCTGAGAAGAACATTGATTTGAATAGTTATAAAACAACTAGCTCATTAACATTTCATAAAAAGCAACACGGCACAGTGAACAAACCTCGGGGCTGAACAGTGGGTTTTTGATAGACCTTTTGCCACAGAAAGTTTACTCTTAAAAGTATTTCCAAGTATTCAGTGTTTAATTGGTATTACTTGTGCATCCAAAGCCCACGGTTATCTAGATTTACATTAACTTCATTTGTCATAGATCCAAAATCCATCAGAAACCATTTCCATCTGCATTGAAAATATAAAAATATATGCAGTTTAGGATATAACGCTCATATGTCAGCCTTGTCAGACGTAAAAACCACAAACTACTAAATTTACTGTTTAAAAAATCCTATAAAAAAATCCACATAGCAGCTAGCCAACAAACAGAAGCTTTTTATTAATATGTTATGCAGCAAATCGGAGTGTTGGGAACAATGTGAGCGTGAGATATTCTAACAAACTAACACATTTAGATGGATTCCAATAAAGCTGGACAAGTGTTTATCTAAAATTACATTTTATTGAAGCTGTCTGATGCTCTGTTAAGAAAATGTGAACAAAAGGGGAAATAAACTTTCCCTATTCATTCTTTCTTTGCCTCCCCTGTTAAAGATAACTGAGGAAATCATGTTTACTGCTCTCTGGGGGACATAACAAAAGGAATAGAATGAATTCATTTGACATATTTCGCTAAATGCCAGACGCAATTATAGATAATGAGCCACAGGGCACCAATCACAGCCATGCATGCTGCACCTGAATCTGTCTTTAAACACGCTTAGAGCAGAAAGACATGTACGAAACGGAGTGGAGACGTGTAGAAACTTCCGTCTTAAATGTTGATTTACATTCAGATCAAAATTTCAACTGACATTAGTTGTGAATAATTAGGTTTAAGGAAAAAAAGTTATTTAGATTATCACTGACAATTTAACCCTCTATTTCATAGTGTTTCGATAAAATCTATGCTTTTACAGTTGGCTGTGAGAAGAAGGCTTTTATTGCAAAGGACATACAGTGTATGAGGTCACATGACCAGTCCCTTTAGCTCATGGACATTTAACATGTGAACATTGTCTCACAACCAAAGGTTGACTTTTATTCTGAATTAGGGAAAATTTCTACCAAATAAAATATTAAACTCACTTGAAATAAACTTTCCTTTTTTTTTACATTAAATTCAAAGTTGATGTTATAACTCTTCTAATATGCTAAAATAGACTGCAAATATGTAAAATTCCTAGTTCAACAACCATTGACTTACACAGCATCAAACTAACTACTAATAAAAACATTTATTCCACAATATTTCACAAATAGAGTGTTAATCACGTTTCATCCACAATCATTCAGTAGCAGCTGAAAACTCAATGCTGAAAAAAGCATGTCACAAAAAAACAGGACTCACTCACTGAGCTTTTACTTTGAAAATCTATTCTGGATAGACCCCAGCTGTTCAGTCATTT
The DNA here is from genome assembly GCA_036785175.1 of Eupleurogrammus muticus. Classification (NCBI taxonomy): domain Eukaryota; kingdom Metazoa; phylum Chordata; class Actinopteri; order Scombriformes; family Trichiuridae; genus Eupleurogrammus; species Eupleurogrammus muticus. The sequence goes on from JAYKQN010000048.1 coordinate 621,781, forward strand.
CAAAAACTTCAAAAATCTCAACAAACCAGTCATGCACCGTTCATGACCAAAAATGTGTATCACAGTATTTGGGTCAGTGACAAATCATTTTTTCAAATACAGTTTAAAGAAGCATTCATCAGATCTCTTAACATTTTTAAAACCCGTATCACAGTATATGACTTGACAACATTTGCAGCAAATAGTCTTTAAGTTGATTTTTAAAAAAACAAAATACTTCTAAACAGCAAACAAACTATTTACTTGTGAGTTTTGCTTCTTCCTAAAGCTCAACAACTTCCATCTTTGTTGTCTGAGTATTTAGTTAAAACGTTAAAACAGCTTCCACTCTGCAAATGTATGATGTCACACCTAATGAATATTTCTAGACTCCCAAAAACAAGCTTGTGAGCAGCTGTAAAACTACACTGAGATCATTTTTAGTACTTTAAAACCTCAAAATACAACATATTATTTGTTTAATCCTCACAAAAAGAATTGATAGGCTAAACCTAATTTACAATGTAAAAAAACAATATAGTAGAAAAAACTGAAATTTGTCAGAACTTCAAGTAAAACCCAGGAAAGATATAGATATAGATTTAAATAAATCTATATTCTTTTACACAGTTATTACTAGATCTATACATCCTCCTTTGTTATATTCTATTAGATCTATTTCTGTATGTGTCCATTTAGATGATCTTTTTCACTCCACCACATAACATGAATGACATTTAGATTAATTATTATCCCTAAAAACATGAAGGCTAGGGACACCTAGCAAATAAAACAAAGCTTCAAGGAGCAGAAAAACAAAGTCAACGTCAATGAGTATCAGAACCTTATCTAATCTACGAGTCCAGTTCCACTTTAGTTCATGCAACGAATTAAGTTAAAATCTCAGCATGTGAAGCACCTGTCAGCAAACTAAGTAAAATTACTATAGTACTATAAGGTAAAAGTACCTACAATTTCCATACATATATATATATATATATATTTAATATTTGGACCATTTACGTAAAAAAACATTGTTTAGCATGAAGTAGTTAAATGCATCAGGGTTAATGCTGATTGGCTGATTGTGCTTCATGCAGGTTACCTGCAGACGTTCTGGTTAACCAGCACACCTGTCCCCCCATCCCCCCACCCCCGCCCCTACCTGCTTCCCCCTGAGGCCAGCTGCTGCTAGCTCGATGCTAACCGCTACAAACAATGAGGAGGGGGTGATGGCTAATGCTAATGCTAGCTCGGCTAGCCGCGGAGAACCGGCCGCGCGGAGCCGCGTCGCTCTTACCCCCAGAAGCCGCAGTGGCAGCGGGGAGGAATCACGTTGACGTTCCCCGGGGGCTTGCTGCCCTCGCTGCCCGTGTCCCCCATGGCCGTGTCCGGGCGTGAGGCGGTCCGCGTCCAGCAGGTGAATCCGGGGCCGGAGAGCGGGCCTCGTATTTGCGTCTCTCCCTCTCTGGTTCTATCGCTCTCCCCCCGCGGCTCCAGACAAGTTCCGCTTCCCCGCCTGGTTCTCCGGTAAAGTTCGGACCGGTCTGAAGGGGGGGGGCGGTTCGCCGACACGAGCGGCCCCTGAGCTCCGTGTAATCCTCGCAGTTTAACGGTAGTTGGAGCCGTCAGAGCCGCGGACGCAGCGTCAGGAACCGGGGATCCGGGGCCGATCAGCTGGAGAGCGGAGCGAACCACTACCGCCGGGGGGGGCGGAAAGTGTTCTCATTATAGATCATTACAGATACGAGTGGAATATTAATGTAAAAATATAGACATTATTCACAATAAAAAAGGGAGATTCAAACTCTGTGAAGGATTGAGTGTAAATACTTTAATTTGTAGACGTGTTGTGTTTTTAGTTGAAATGGTTTGGTCCAAACCAAACAGCAGGAAGAACACAGCACTGATCAATAAGCAGGTTAAAGGTCGCTGATTTTACACTTTTCCTGCTTTTATTTGAACTTTTATTAATATCAAAAGTTATATCCGGGAGTAATGTCGAAACTGTCATGTGGTGTAATCCTAAAAACTTGGTATGAGACAGTTTAACTCACTTTAACTCGTTTTAAAAAGTGAAAAACAAGTTGTCAACTCGTCTTTATGTTCTGGGTATATTTATTATTGATATTTAATATATACAATTTACCATTTTGTGTCAAAAACAGCACAAAATGATTTCTGTTGAAATAAATGGTGCAAATGGAATTTTAAATAACAATAAACCAACACAAACACAAAAAAATCTATTGTAAGAGACTTGTGAATGCTTCTTAAAACTGTTTTAAACAAGATTTAGACTTTCTAATCTTGTCAAACAGTATTTGTGACTGACCTATATATTACTGTTTAAAAGTTTGGGGTCAATTAGACAATTGTTATTTTTGAAAAACAAAAAATATATTGTTTTACAATGAAGATAAAATTTAAATATTAATAATAATAATAAAATCAATCAGAAATACACTAATAAATCATGTAATGTAATGTAATAAATCATGTTTGAGATGATGATGAGAAAGTTAAAAAACTTTTTAAAATACAGTTTTAAGAATCATTCATCAGGTCTCTGAAAATGTACATGTTGTGTTCATGTTGGTGTCTTGTCATTTAAAAGTTCATCTGTACCATTTATTTTTACAAAAGTTATGACGTTTTGCAAATTATGACACGAAACATCACAGTGTAACCAGCAGGAATGATGAATTTTAAAATTCCACCTAGAATATAAAACTAGTTGATATCGTGTGTTTTATATGGACCATTATTTGACCAAAGAATTATTGTTATTTCAAATAAAATTCATTATTTCTAACCTTGTCACAACCTGAATATATTATCTATTCATTTTATGAATAAGATTGTGACTTTTCATGGAAAACACAAAATTGGTTGGGTGACTGTAAACGTATAAACATTGTGTACAACACACAAATGTTCCTTATAATATATATTCCTTTAAGTAACAGCATTGACATTAACACCTTTGGCATCATCATGCACATTTTTGTATATTTGCATTTGATTTACACTGATTTTGTTTTGACCATGCATATAACATTTTGTGAAATTATGTTATTTTTTGTCAAATTTTCTGTTTCACCATCAGCTAACATAATAGGCCTGATGTGTTGTGTAATCTACTTTAACATCTTTGAATACCATCGACGCATTTTATGTCCATTCACTTCCATTAAAAGAACAAATTTTGATCTCCTGAAAAAGGGGATCTTCATTTTTTTATCTATGTGGCTGTCTAAATATAAATATGAATGAATATAAAAATCCACTTTTGTGTTTTATTATTAAAAACAATGACATCCTGTAAACAAACTGGAATGTAATTGGTGAAAACCTGGAAAACGAAAATGGAAATGATTTTTGTGCACAACTTTTTATTGTTTTCATTTTTTTCTTTTATTGTGGAGGAGACACCACACTTCACAATCAGATCAGGAGAATAGTGTGTAGTCATTGCATAAAACATCTCCAGCACATACCCTAAGGTAATAACCGAGCCTATGCATTATAAATGCACCAACATTGACATTCATATACTGGATTGAAATATAAAAATGATGTAAATTATACAGTATCGGGGTGTGTGGCAGCAGAACTGAAAACACTGTTCGATGCTGTGAAAATGATTTTATGATCAAGGCTGAAGTTGAAAAAAATATATATATATATATATATCATATTGTAAGCTGTATATTTTCAGCATACAATACGAAATACACAAATATATGTTTATATATTGATATAGGTGTTAATATGACAGAGTTACATGAATATGTTTGTTTTCAAGAATATCTTTTGTCTTTTATTTTAATATATTTTCCTGTCTGCAGAAAATGTGCAATGCCCCCCGGGGATTTTTTTTGTAAGGTATTAATATCACCAGGTTTGCAATAAGCTGACAAATATTGTTTATTAACTATTCAATAAAAATGTCCTACTACACCATGACCTGACCTGGACACCTAATATAAATTTGTCAATAGGTTAATAAATCAACACGTGTAGTGAGAAAGATCCAAACGAACATCACATCTATGGTATCTGACGGACTTAATTGAACAAGTGATTTAATAAACGCTCTTTTCCCCTTAGATTGATAGGCGTCATTAACTAAACCATAAAACACTGCTCACTGCTTCTTTTTTAAGTAATCCAGCCAACACAATGAAGAATTGATCGATTACAGTGATGTTCACATGTCAAATGTCAATGAGCAAAAGGGACTCATAAATTGTATGTCCTTCAAAATAAAAGCCCCCTTTTAACCCATGTCTTTAAAAAAAGATGTTATGTCACAGTTTTTTAGTAAAATGAAGATGAAGTAATAGAGGGTTAATGCTGTGTAATTATCTGTTTGTGCTCCTGTTTACCATCATTTTGACAATGTTGACCTTGACCCTAAAATAACAAACTGGTAGCACAGACAGGAACCAAGAGCTCATTTGCATTAATTTAAATTTAGCAAAAAAAATGACGTATACAGTATTTATCATTTAACTATGACACTAACTTTGAAAATATGCACAGAACAAAAACTGGATTTTTTTGCACATTTTTAAAAAAAGGAAAAACCTGAACTATCCCATGGTCATAAATTGTATGTCCTTCAAAATAAAAGCCCCCTTTTCACACTTAACTGTAAAAAACTATTTGTAAATCACAGCCTTTTAGAAAGATGCCTTATGGAATAGAGGGCTAATAATGCTCGAAGCTCCTTGTTAGGGCGTATTACCCACTCACTAACTCCTTAATTTGACGCGTTTCCACTCTCAGATTCACTGATTTCTGCAACAACAGAAACAGGATCGACTCAATTCTGTTTTTCACCTCAAAATGACTTTGAGAAAAAAAAACACAGGGCTTAGCTTTGCAGCCAGGAGGTTTGGTTTCCCCCCAGCAAGACCTGCCAAGAAGAAGCTTCTGTCTGCAGGGAAGGACAAGTGGGCCCTGGGTGGAATGAAGATAGATGGCTGAGAGCTCATTAGCTGGTTAGGGGAGGGGGGGGGGCACGGAGGACTGAAGAAGCTCCGTCTGCATTACTGCAGAAAGAAAAAAAGGTTTAAGTTGTTATTTGCCTCTCGGTCACAATCAAAGCAACTTCAGTGTTTTCCCTGTTGAGCCTGATGTTACATCTCTGATAAATAACAATGGTCACTGCAGCAAACGGGGGGGGGGGGCTCAACCCCCCCACAGCCTCAGGCCTGCTGGTCCTCCAGAGATTCACACAACTTCAAAGACGGATCCCAGCTCCTCACGTTCCCAAACCCCCCCTGCCCCCCGCCAATAAACACCAGAACTTAAGGAATTAATTAGACACCGGATCACACGCGGGTTGGAACATTCACGCAGAAAATCACGTGGAGCGTTGTCTCCCGCTCCGTGTGGGGCGGCTTAGACGTGTTGGCGAGGCCTGCGCTTCATTCCAGATTGAACATGACGGCTCACCAGCAGTGTCCTGACCCCGGTTTGATTCCATGAGTAATAAGAACGGGATTATTTCACCGCTGAAGGACGCAGGAAACGTCCCTGAACACAGAAAGTGATGCTTGAATCGTCGGTTTTCTGCTGCAAAGGGCGGATCCCAAATTAATATCACATCATAGGAGCAAACGTTCGGATGAAATGTGGAATATCACAAAATTCAGTTCATGTCACAGGTGATATATATATATATATATATATATATATATTTTTTTTTTTTTAAACATAGTTTCATGCGATGTCAATGAGATTCTATCAGGTTGTTAAACTAGGAATTTGCATATTGTTGCAGTATAAATTGCCAGTGTTCATATGACACTGGATTAGTTCATTTTAATACTACTAATAATAAAAGGACTATTTAGGTCTAATCTAACTCTTTAAGTGTTAAACAGTTTAAGTTGAACACAATGACACTTTTGTAGTTAAGGATATTCAACAATGATAGATGATATTTAGTGATGATTTTGATAATTAAAAGCCCATTTATACATTTAGTTTTTAGAAAAAATTACATCTTTGACACAAAATATTAATACATTTATAAAATTAATCCACCTAGAATATAAAACTAGTTGATAGCTTATATTTAGAATGTTTTAAAACCTATAATTTTAACATAGATACATAGATAGATAGACAGTTCTTAATAGTGAATTTTTTTAGTTAAAATGTGCCTGATGTAGAAAGTAATGGGATGTTGTTGATTTTTATCTAATTATCTGAAATCACAGCTTTTCACAGAAAAGCCTCGAGTCTCTTAAAACAATGTTGATAACAACCACTACAAACTATTTTAATGTATTATTTTATGGAGTTTTAAAGACTGAAATCCGTAGTTTTCCATGTAATGTAGAGGGCTGTGGCTCTGATCTAATTAATCCAGGTGTAGATTGACCAGGTGTAGTTGGACAGGTGTAGATTGACCAGGTGTAGTTGGACAGGTGTAGTTGGACCAGGTGTAGTTTGACCAGGTGTAGATTGACCAGGTGTAGATGGACCAGGTGTAGTTTGACCAGGTGTAGTTGGACCAGGTGTGGTTTGACCAGGTGTAGTTGGACTAGGTGTAGTTTGACCAGGTGTAGTTGGACTAGGTGTAGTTGGACCAGGTGTAGTTGGACAGGTGTAGATTGACCAGGTGTAGTTGGACCAGGTGTAGATTGACCAGGTGTAGTTGGACAGGTGTAGTTAGACCAGGTGTAGTTTGACCAGGTGTAGATTGACCAGGTGTAGTTGGACCAGGTGTAGTTTGATCAGGTGTAGTTTGACCAGGTGTAGATTGACCAGGTGTAGTTGGACCAGGTGTAGTTTGATCAGGTGTAGTTGGACCAGGTGTAGTTGGACCAGGTGTAGATTGACCAGGTGTAGTTGGACAGGTGTAGTTGGACCAGGTGTAGTTTGACCAGGTGTAGATTGACCAGGTGTAGATGGACCAGGTGTAGTTTGATCAGGTGTAGTTTGATCAGGTGTAGATTGACCAGGTGTAGATTGATCAGGTGTACTTGGACCAGGTGTAGATTGACCAGGTGTAGTTTGATCAGGTGTAGATTGACCAGGTGTAGTTTGACCAGGTGTAGTTGGACCAGGGGTAGTTTGATCAGGTGTAGTTGGACAGGTGTAGTTTGACCAGGTGTAGTTTGATCAGGTGTAGTTGGACAGGTGTAGTTTGACCAGGTGTAGTTTGATCAGGTGTAGTTGGACCAGGTGTAGTTGGACAGGTGTAAATGTACCAGGTGTAGTTGGACCATGCCGCCGCTCCACGCCACCATGTGACTGCTGCACATCTGTATCAGGGTCAGTAACAGCTGGACGGTCGATGCTGATTAGCTGCGCGTGTCGATAGAGGAGTTGATTCGCGGCTCATACGAGCAGCAGCAGCTCTGGAACACGGTGGTGATGGATCGTATGGGAAATCCATGCCAACACATAAATGAGAGTCCTTCTTATCTGCGAACGCCGTCTCTGGTTATCGACTGCAGGACGAGCCTCGTGTCACAGCCGGAGACCTGCTCCGCGGGGGGTTATCAGCTCAGAGGATTACCTCATTTAGCCGACGGCTGCGAACACAGCGTTATGGATTTAAATGAGCAGGCTATTTGGACTTTGGATTGTAGTTCAGGATATCTAACGCCCTAACACTCGTATTTACTGATGTGGGGGCTTTAATGAGAACTGGGTCAGAGACAAATCATGTTTGGCAAGATGAGAAAGTCAAGAACTTTTAAAAAGCTCTTTTAAAATGCAGCATCAGGTCTATAGTGTTGTTCTTGTCATTTAAAACAACAACAAAAATGTCAAATGCTGTGTAGAAGTATGGATTCTGATGCTGCTTTTTCCTTTTTTTAACCAATGTGGAGTTTTCTGCACAATTTTACTGATGTCCAGGGTTTAATGATTTTGATAATTAAAAGTCCATTTAGTTTTTAAAAAAATTACATCTTTGATGCAAAATATTAAATGGTGTAACTGCAAGACAATGATAAATTCTACATATTTAATCCACCTAGAATATAAAACTAGTTGAAAGCTTGTATTTTAAAACCTAGCATTTTTAGATAGACAAACAGAATGAATTAGTTCATGTTCACTTGTAGATTTTTCTTGAATAGATAATAGATCAAGTTAAAATGTGCCTGATGTAGAAAATAATGGGACTCTGTTCTTATGATTGTGATCTAATAATCAGAAATCGCAGCACAGAGAAGCCTCGAGTCTCTTAAACAATGTCGATAACAACCACTCATTGCTTAATCTACAAATCATCAATCTCACTAACTCTGTGGTAGCAGGTTTAATGATCACACCACATGACAGATTTTTCTGCACAAATGCTCAGCGACAGACGAGGGAAAGCCTCCTACGAGGAGTTGAGGGATCATGATCTGTGGCTGCGGGCCATGTTTAGGAGTGCACACATGCAGCATGAGGTGAACATCAGAGAGGACGCCGGCGGGCGGCCGGAGGAAGCTGTTTGCTTCATTCAGGCCGGCATCATCGCCGCTTCATCATTAATAATTCACCGTTACATAATCAGCATACAGCGTCTTTATCTGCACGTGGTGCACCTTCCTCTCGCTCTTTTACTGTTGCTTTTTGCTCTTTCACATAAACACGTGTAACACACACACACACACACACACACACACACACACACATCTCCCGCTGTGTCAGAACGTGCAGTGAAGCCACCCTTCATCACCATCATCCTCCTCCTCCACCTCAGTTTCTGCTGATCAAAGAGCTGCTAAACAGCCAGAAACTACAGGAGGAGAGAGCAGCACGCACAGAAGCACAATTAGCAGGCAGCACTATGTTTTATACATGTATAGATATTTCTATATCGTATTTATACGACCATAAGGCTCAGTCTGAGTTCTGTGTGTCATTACTGTATTTAACACACACATAAGGAACCTAACTATAGGGGAGGGTTAATATACACACATAGATATATACACATAGATATATACACACATAGATATATACACATAGATATATACACACATAGATATATACACATAGATATATACACATATAGATATATACACACATAGATATATACACATAGATATATACACATAGATATATACACATAGATATATACACACATAGATATATACACATAGATATATACACATATAGATATATACACACATAGATATATACACATAGATATATACACATAGATATATACACACATAGATATATACACACATAGATATATACACATAGATATATACACATAGATATATACACATAGATATATACACACATAGATATATACACACATAGATATATACACATAGATATATATACACATAGATATATACACATAGATATATACACACATAGATATATACACACATAGATATATACACAGATATATACACACACATAGATATACACACATAGATATATACACACATAGATATATACACATAGATATATACACATAGATATATACACATAGATATATATACACATAGATATATACACATAGATATATACACATAGATATATATACACATAGATATATACACATAGATATATACACACATAGATATATACACAGATATATACACACACATAGATATATACACAGATATATACACATAGATATATACACACATAGATATACACACATAGATATACACACATAGATATATACACATAGATATATATACACATAGATATATACACATAGATATATATACACATAGATATATACACATAGATATATACACACATAGATATATACACAGATATATACACACACATAGATATACACACATAGATATATACACATAGATATATATACACATAGATATATACACATAGATATATACACACATAGATATATACACAGATATATACACAGATATATACACACACATAGATATACACACATAGATATATACACATAGATATATACACACATAGATATACACACATAGATATATACACATAGATATATATACACATAGATATATATACACATAGATATATACACATAGATATATACACACATAGATATATACACAGATATATACACACACATAGATATACACACATAGATATATACACATAGATATATACACACATAGATATACACACATAGATATATACACACATAGATATATACACATAGATATATATACACATAGATATATACACATAGATATATACACATAGATATATATACACATAGATATATACACATAGATATATACACACATAGATATATACACAGATATATACACACACATAGATATACACACATTGATATATACACACATAGAGCAGAAGCTAAACTGAGTTGGTTGTGCTTTATTATTATTTAGGTATTGATTACAAAGCTCTAACATTTTTAAATCATCATGGTAAAACACACGGATAAAACAAGCACACAAGTGTGTGTATTTAAAAATAGAGCGGGGTAATGTCATCAATCAAACCATCAAAGTCCTCATCCTCTGTTTCTGATTCCAACAGCAGCTAAATCTCCATCAAACATGCCAGCTTCACTTTCTTCACCATCAGAGTCACTTTCCTCTAAATGATGCGTTATAATCCGCTGGAAGTTGCTGCGCTGTTGTTGTTTTTGCACAAATTTTCAAATAGCGTCAGATTTCAAAAACGTGGATGTAATGCAAATCTGTTATTGCATTCAAATCACAGAAACAAGGAGGCATGCTGGGAAACAGGAACAGAGGTACAGGCTCAGATAGGAAACACGGTCAGAGGTTCAGTCTGAGAAAACGTGGTCAAAGAATCAGAGAAGGAACGGAGGAGGTGGTGGGACGCAAACAGCAGACAAGGAACAGAACTAAACAGCAACAGGTGACAACGAACTGATGACTGAGTGTGGAGCTCCAAGCAGGAGGCAGTGGGAAAAGCACTGTTTTAAAGCATCATTGACGCAGGATCATCGACTAGTTTTATATTCAAGGAGGATTAAATATTCTAATATTTCATTCTTTTTTCAGATGCACCATTTGATATTTTGTGCAGAAACGAATGCACAAAATCCTGATTTTTGCAAAACAAATGGTACAAATGTTCTTTTAAATGACAAGAAACCAACATGAACACTAAATGTACATTTTAAGAGACCTGATTTCAGAAAGTTTTTGACTTTCTTTCCTTCTTTTCTGACCCGTGGTGAACACGCAGCCAGACGAGCTGTTTCACCTGCGACCGACTGAACAATCGTATCTGCCACTGATCTCTAAGCTGCTCAATTAAAGTTAGAGAAGAGACTCTGAGGTTGAGGAGGAGGACGATCAAAGGGAATAAGAGAAAGAGCTGGAAGGAGAGAGAGAGTCAGGAAGAGGTTGGAGAGACAAAGGAGGGATGGCAGGAACCAGCACACACTCCCATCGCTCTGCTGATTAACCCTTTAATACTCAGCGTGTTCATGGTGAAAGCACAAAGATTCTTGTAGAGTCTGTGAGGTCGAGTCTCGTCATTAAGGATTCATCAGCAGCTGCATCCATCACCTCAGCTCAGCTTCTCACCAGAAAACAAACAATCAAAGACACATTTGAAGGATTTAGCGTGTGTGTGTGTGTGTGTGTGTGTGTGTGTGTGTGTGTGTGTGTGTGTGTGTGTGTGTGTGTGTGTATGCAATCTCCCAGAATCCTTATAAACCTCTTCTTAACCCTTTATGTCATAGTGTTTCTACACGGTAACAACTACTTCATCTTCATTTTTCAAAAAGCTGTGATATCAAATCTGTGTTTTTAAAGTTAGGTGTAAAAAGCAGGCTTTTATTTTGAAGGATATACAATTTATGAGGTCACATGACCAGTCCCTTTAGCTCATGGACATTCAACACTTTTTAACACGTTGTTTGTTCTATTTTACATTTAATTCATTTTTGATGCTGGTTGGTTATAATTTTTTCTTATTCTGTATTTGTTTTAATAAATTTATCAGTGGGTTAAAACTCTAATTACAGATTGTTGATGCGCAATAATCATTTTATTCCCTTTTTGTTGCTGCTATTCTTTCATTTCTACTCATTCACATTTTTTATCTCTTTATATTTGTGTGTGTTTTGTCTTGCTGCTGCTCAGTTTTCTGTTCTCACCTTCTGATTTCCCTGTTTTCACTTCGTAAACGCTCCTTTTAAAGGTGCTACATGAATAAATCTATATTATTATTATCTCAGTGGGGCAGATGGTTTGGATTTATGGGAGCGACATTACTTTAGTGCCAAAAGACTTTAGACAATCACAGAACAACGTTTCACATTCGCAGCACATTTGCTTTATTGTTATCTGACGTTAATATATGAATTGTTAAATCTCCTCCGTCTAGTTGAAGCAGATGGAGAAAAGTCAATAATACGTATTAGTGCTCCTCGAAGGTTTAATCACTGTTATGGTGTTGAGTTTAGAAAGATTGATGGATTCGTGTTTTTAGGAAGCTTCTGTTGCACGGGGACGGAGGAAGAAGTAAATCAGCATAAGGGGAAAAAAAGGAAAGAGAAACGCTGTCAAACAACGTTATTAATGAGGCGTTTGTGAGAGAACAATCATCCCAAACACAATAATTCACGTAAAGAGCATTTTTCCATAATGTTTTCACCACTCCGGACGTTTCCGGGAGCAGAGCCAGGCCGCAAATCTGAGCAACGAGTCGGACGTGGAGGATCAGCTGCTGTCACTTATTCAAGTGTGCCCTCCAATGGAGGAAACAGGAGGCTCCTCGCGTCTCTCTGTGTTTCCAGTGGATGGAGGATATTCTGTTTGACCGTGACCGTGTCAGAGCTGAGTGCATTTTTTAGAGCCACTTTGGATTTAAACCATTAAGTCTAAATTTAATATCATAAAACATGTGGCGGAGTGCAGGTCAAACATCAAGGATGTCAAGTAAAAAAAATGAAACGGACGTTTCTGAGCAGCTGCTGCTGTCCTCTCTGCACTGTGGAGTTTTATTCCTGAACAATCAGAACGAGTGCAGCCTTCACGGGGACATATGTTCATTAGCCACACGTTATAATGCCGTTTTCAGAAAGGTCGCTGAGTGATTGCGAGGTTCTAATCCAGACGCTAATTCAGCAGCTGATTGGAAAAACCTCTGTAATGTGATGATAATGATATGCAGATGAGTTCTCATCAGGACTGTCTGTCCATTAATTAGATGATAATATGCGAGTGTGTGTGTTTGTCTGTGTGTGTCTATGTATGCAATGTGTGTGTGTGTGTGTGTTAGTCAGCGTTCATTTCATCAGTGTATTTAGCATGTTAATGTCCAATCAATCTACCACCAAACTAATGCAGAGTTTGATTAAAACACGTGTTATAGTCACTAATTAACAACTGTACTTAACGCATCACATGACCAGGTCTGTCCTGCAGAAAAGTTCTCACGTCAACATGTGGCCAGAAACAAACTTTAATTATACATGACAGGCATAATTTAACCTTCAAATTAAATAAAATTATATATATATATATATATATATATATATAGATATGTCAAGTAGATATATATATATATATATAGTTTTAAACATTTGGAATTTGCATATTGTTGCAGTATATTAGAAAAAACAACCTTTTAAAATTGAATTGGACATTGAAAAGAAATTATATACAGAGCTGGATCCAATCAAACTACAGCATGAACTATATATGAATAATGTTATCCTATGTAAGTCAATGAATAAATATTTTATTGTAAATATGAGTAAATATTTTAACATATTAGAAAAGAAATATGACCTCAAAATTAAATGAAATGTTAAAGAAATGTAGTTGCTCAATATTTTTTTTTTACAAAATTGTGAATAAAAGATGTTGAGGGGCTCAGACAATGATGCTCACATGGACTGGTCATGTGACCTCATAAATTGTATGTCCTTCAAAATAAAAGCCCCCTTTTCATCACAGCTTTTTATAAAAATGAAGATAAAGTAATTGTTGCCATATGGAAACATGATAAAATAGAGGGTTAAATAGTGATTATGATTATGAACAGTGATTATGTAAAAGCTGATTTAAATAACTTTTTTTTCATTAAACCTTATTAATCATAACTACTGTCAGTTAAAGTATATAAAAAAATAAAAATATAAGATAAAAAAACCTTTTTCAATGCAAACTGTAAACACAGATTTTATGTCACCGCTTTTTATAAAAATGAAGATAAATCATTGTTGCCGTACAGAAACACAATGCATTAAAGGGTTAATATAAATATTTTCCTCAACAATATTGATTTTATATCTTGGAACAATTCCCATCCAGAGTTTGAAGATGAAATTTTAATGTCTAAAATGTGAAATGATCAGTGATAATCGTGAAGCGTCGTTACTGTAAATTAATGACTCAGCTCTGCCAACACACGCCAGGAGGATTTTGGGTTCAGGCCCCATAAAACGCTGAGAAAGTGCATTGAACAAATCAGGGATTGGAATTTCTGTCACTTAAATGAAGACAAAACTGAAGTAATTGTGTTTTTTTCCAGGAAGAAACGATTAAAGGTCAACACTCAGCTACAACTGGATGTTAAAGGCCACAGACGAAGCCAGAACCCTCAGAGTAAAAGGCTCAGACATCATTAGAAAGTCAAACTGCTGCCACCTACAGCAGGGAACATGTTTTACTGTCTATTACCTTTATTTTGATATTTATTGACTCGTCGCTGACCCTTGAGTTGTCTTTGTGTTAATTTGTGTTCTTAGTGTGACGTTTTGTTTTTATCAATGAAAGTATCCTTTTTAGTGACATTTTTCACATGGAGAGTCGAAACATGATTATTTTATTATTCTCATTAAAACTTAAAGTCCTGTAGGTGTTCTGTGGTGGTGTAGGGGGTAGTGTTCTTGCCTCATAAGCCGCAGAACGTGTTTGATACCTAGCTTTCTTTATAGTTATATAACAAAAATTAAACCCATCCACTTGTGTATCCTATCCACCACTATCCTGCAGCAGCTCTTTTTTTCCCCAGTGTTTTTGTGAATATTAAAACAATGTGAAAACACTAAAAGATTTATGATCATTTCACCATTTACTACACATACTGTGGTTATCAGAGCAGTGTGTGGACGTGAACAAATCACCTTCATCATCATCTACTTTCTACAGAAACACACACTTTCTACAGGAACACACACTTTCTACAGGAATACACACACTGCACTAGTGTATAATATATTATATATAAATTAAAACACTGAATGTACAGTGTACAGAGAAATGCACACAGCCTGGATTCGGAAACTGTACTTTAAAATGTTTTTTGTAAAAAGTATGATGTCACAACTATACAGTAACCGTCCCGCTTCAAATCAGCCAATCAGAAGAGAAGCTCATAAATATTATGACCAGATTAGAAATGATTTTAGTTCTTTAGAACATGAATCTATCTTAAGTAGTGATATGAAAACTTCAAATAAAACCCAGAAAGTTTCCAGGAAGTGAATCATTACTTCAGGTTCTGCAGCTTCACGTCTCTACAAGAATTTACTTTAAAGGCGGTTGGTTCATTATGAAGCTGAATGGTTCAGGTCATGATTTATTTCTGAGCTGATGAAGCGTCCACACCTCAGCTCAGCTCCACTTCCTCACACTTCCACTAGAACTTTTCTCTTTATTGTCTTTTTACCCTCAGAAATGTCTATTTCTATATTTTCTATAATGGCTTAATTGGTAAACTCTAAATTGCCCATAGGTGTGAGTGTGAGAGTGAATGGTGTGTGAATGGTGTGTGTGCCCCACGATTGGCTGGCGACCATCTGGGGTGTATCCCTGCCTCTCGCCTTAACGCGCTGGGATAGGCTCCAGCAGACCCCTGCGACCCCGAAAGGGAATAAGCGGGATAGACAATGGATGGATGGATGGATGGGCTTATGCCACTTTCACATTTTACTTTGATGCCTTTTAAGTTTTATTTACATTTTCTATACAAATACACACAAACTAAACGTTGGTTATATGAGTTAAAACATCTTTTAAAACAGAAGTTATCAAATAAAATATAAAGAACAGAGAAAAATGACCATCGATGAGCATCTTTTTTATACATTAAGCGGGAAATGTCAGATGTTTTATATGAATAGACACTTCTATAAAAGTTGGTTTAACATT
This sequence comes from Eupleurogrammus muticus, assembly GCA_036785175.1. NCBI lineage: Eukaryota > Metazoa > Chordata > Actinopteri > Scombriformes > Trichiuridae > Eupleurogrammus > Eupleurogrammus muticus. Next base: position 637,860 of record JAYKQN010000048.1, read on the forward strand.
CTGGAATTATATTTGGGTGTAAAACTTGGTTTAAATAATTAGATTTATTAGATAAAACTCAGGGGTGAGCTTCTTATCATGGATAACACTACCAAACACAAAGTCAGATTAAATTGTGATAATTAAAATTTACCCCAAACAAACCTGGTGTGAGGTCACAACCACCGTGTCTCGCTTTCAAAATAAGATTCTCAGCTGGATTGTTTAGGTACAATCAGCCAAAAAGGATCCAGACAACTCACTGATGTACTAGAATTTATTTTCTTTCTGTACAGTCTTCATATTGTACACGTGTTAAACTGGAAGTGTGAATATGCATTCTCAGTAGCAGCGTCAGGGAAGATTTGTGTGTGTTGTTTTTCTGCCGTCAGGTGACACAATGTCAAAGCAATGCAGCGCAATTTGTATTCACGGGTTCCATTTGTCTGTTTTATATTCTTGACATTGAAGGCAGCAGTAAAACCCCTCGTGGTGTCAGACACACTCAGTCATCCCTGTTTCCTCCAGACTACGTCTGCTCCTCTACTACGGTTTGGTCGGGATTCTGCAGCTGGAATATCGACAGATTTGAGAAAATCCAACTCTGTCTTCTCTTCACTGCTAATCTGTGTGAGATAAGATCTGATCCCTTTCATTTGTAGGGTTTTGCACATCTTTATCTATGTAAATGGTGTAATTAGCTCTTAATTACACCATTTACATTTACAACAACTCATTGTTGGACTTCTGGTCATTTCTCCAGGTAACAAACGCACCTGTTGGCTTCACACCATCATTTGCTCTGAGCCCTTAAACTGTGGAGAGTATATTTTAAAGAAGAGTATTCATCAGAAATCAAGACTTAATTCACTCTGTCAGACAAGTTAAACCAACACTACAACTTAATATTGGTGTTTTTATTATTATTCTATTTCATAGTGTTTCCAATAATTACTTAACCTTAAAGGGGGCTTTTATTTTGAAGGGCATACAATCTATGAGGTCACATGACCAGTCCCTTTAGCTCATGGACATTTAACATGTGAACATCATTGTCTCACAACCAAAGGTTCAGTTCAACAACCTCATTCAGTCCCATTGACTTACACAGCATCAAACTATCCTGACACTCTATATTTGTATGTATATTCTTATTAAAAAAACAAACATCAAACTAGATATTATAGATACTAACTCTTGCTCAGCCATTAACCCTCTATTTCATATTTGTTTCCATAGGGCAACAATTACTTTATCTTAATTTTTACATATATGTTTTACAGTTAGGTGTGAAAAGTGGGCTTTTATTTTGAAGGACATACAGTGTATGAGGTCACATGACCAGTCCCTTTAGTTCATTGACGTTTAACATGTGAACATCATTGACTGGGTCTCAAACATCTTTTAGTCACAATTTTGTTTAAAAAAAAACAAAAATCACCAAATAAAAATCTGAATTACATTTTAACATTTCATTTAATTTTGAGGTCATTTTTTTTACCATTGACTATTAATATATAATATAGAGGATTAATCTGTTATTTGCTCGCACTAAGTGGATCCAGCTCTGTTTATATCCATTAGACTTGATGTTTTTCCCCCCATTGAGCTGATGGTGACGCTGCACTTTTAATAAAAATCATCAAAATCGATCAATGGAAATATCCAATAGAACCGGTTGTCATCGGTTGAGTTTAGATCTGAGCATAAAAATAATATTTCACTTCTACAAACTCGTCGTGCACCGCCATCAAATCCCTGAACTCCACTGACAGTGGATGGAGAGTTTTCTTGCATCATCAAAACCTCTAAAAACTGTGATTTTACATTTCCTGCCAGGACCCAAACGTGATGCAGGCCCATTAAGGAGTGATGAAACACCACGTAACCGCATTATAAATGAGCAACATTAAAAACAACAATACAGGAGTAGATACGGTAACGTTACGTTACAGCTGATCACCTCCAGGAGCTCTGGATATTTCTGCCTCCACGTGGGACCTGTTGAGTCTGAGCCTGACCTGCAGATTGGTCGCGTGTGTTTAAACGAAGCCAAACACGACAAACACAATCCACATGAAGCTTCTCCTCGTTGTTCCAGGAGAATTTTGGCAGAAGTTGATCGGCAGCAAATGTCTCATCCAGCTGCTGCCAGAGCACATTCACTGGAACGAGAAAACGCTGCTTTTACACCAAGAATCTCACATGGGAGATTCTAATGACACACACATAGGGATCAATGCCAAAAGCAGCACGTGGTAGTTTAACTCTTATAAAAAGGTTTTAAAAATTAATAACACAAGCTATCAACTAGTTTTATATCCTCGGTGGATTAGGTATTTAAAATCTATCATTCTTTCTGTAGTAGGTAATACGGCTTTATAAAAGGCTTCTAGCATTATTAAGACTTTATGTGCTAATGATAGCATTATAAAGATAGAGATTCTTTAATTAAAAGACAGAAGGAATTTGTTCATGCAGCAGTTTATAAATGCCTAAGAACATTAAAATCTTTGAGTTTCTTATCATTTTTGCAGATCCCTCTATATATATATATATATGTATATATATATATATATATATATATATATATATATATATATATAGACATGCACCAGCAGAGGGCAACAAACTGAATTTCTGCAGAATTCTTTATTCTTTTACTGATTACAGCAGATCACTGATCAAACTAACCACAGGATATTAAACATGCAATGTTTTAGATGTCCTGTTCTTCTATGTATTTTTTAGTCCATACACCAACACAAGGGGCGTAATAAAATAAAATGTGAAGCAGGCTCCATCCCTTTGGTTTCAGAGCGATGCTGCACTGACATCTGCTGGAGATTCATTAAACAGTCAGATCAGCTGTTGACATTTTATTCCTGATAATACACTGAACAATTATTTTTGCTCCATTTTTATGAGATGAACTTTAAGATCTAAAATATTTTCTCCATTCACAAAATACAGATTTCTCTCAAATATTGATTAGAAAGGAGTGAACCAACCTGATCTCCTCTATGAAGGAGATGAGTCGACCTGCATGAACCAAACTGTTCACACCAGATCCTGATGGTGTTCTGAGCCCCCCAGACCCCCCAGTGAACTGACCTGGTTCAGAGTGGCCTTTTATTGAGCCAGTCTAAGGACACCTGTGATAATCAAGCTGTCCAATCAGCATCTAGATAGGAAACACCTGACAGGTGTAGGAGGAGAAGAGTCACTCTCACACATTTAGACTCATTAGTTAACAATGTTTTATATATGTAGGATATATATATATATAGTGATTCAATGTGTTTCTAAATATATGAAGCAGGCGTCAGATCATTAAACCAGAGCAGGACTCTTTGCTGGAATCAGAAACTGTTTATTTCTCACGTCCATTTTTATACTCAACAACATTATTAGTTCCAGTGGTGAGCATTTATTTAAAAAATGTGCAGACTTCATTAGGAAAACTGATCTTTTACAAATCGAGACAAACATCAGGGGTTTCTACATCACTCAGTCTTCCTGCATTTAAAATGTTTAACATCAACCTTTGTTCAGGTGTAAATTCGTGCATTAATAAATCCTCTAGCAGCTCAGATTGACTTTATTTTTGCCCCATTAAAAAAAACTGTAAGCTTTGCTTGCAAATATTTTATTGCTTGCAAAATCTAATTAACTTCATCCCCAAATAACAAAGATTGTTTTCTCACGATAACAATTGAATTCATCAACAGCATTGAATCACTGAAGCATTGAATTAGCTTCTATTAGCTTCTGTGTGCAGATGTTATTGATTCTAGTGACTGCTGAACAAAATAAAAGCAATATAACAAATATATACATACTAATACAAAATTCACATATAAAACACCATTTAGTCATTCACACTTTGCATAAATGACTAACTTGAAAGTTTCTACATTACAGCTATTGTTTAAGGTTGTATGTAAAGTGAAATAATATATAAAACATATAAAAACAAAAAAACTTGTATTCTACACTTCCTGTGTGAACAGCACCGTGTGGAATCTCCCTTTGTTGTATTTTCACAGAATAGAAGTTTCAGTCCCAAACAGAGAAGTGCTTTATTTTGAAAAGACACCAGCACTTGTTGTTGGCCTGACTGACTGCAGCTGAGAAATTAACTGATTGTCTTTATTAGAATAAATTCACATCTCAAGATAACATCATAAGATAATAACAGCAGCCATGATGCTTATGGCTTCTGTAACTTCCTAAAAGTGGTGTTTATATGAAGCCTTTATTGCATAGTGTCACTGTAAGGCAGCAATTACTTATCTTATTTTATGTAAAAAAGCTATGATATAAAATATGTTTTTTAAGTTAGGTGTGAAAAGGGTGCTTTTATTTTGAAGGACATACAATTAACGAGGTCACATGACCAGTCCCTTTAGCTCATGGACATTTAACATGTGAACATCATTGTTCACAACCAAAGGTTGACTTTTATTCTGAATTTGGGAAAATTTTCACCAACTTAAAAATTGACTTTACTATTTTATTATTTTTTTAATTGAATTTTTATGTTATAATTTGTTACAGAAAATTCTGTTCAACAACCTAATGGAGTCCTGTTGACTTATATAGCATGAAACTATACATAAAATTTTCATAAAAAGAAAAAAATCCAATCATATTTAAACACGTCTAAGTGAACTTTCATGCAATAGATGGTTACCTTATATCCACATATCGTCTGATTACATACTTTACATGTTTGTTATTTGTGTGAGGCACTCTTTAACAACAGGGATCCTCATCGTCTCCTGTTACAACGGTTCATGAACACACGTTTTCTGTTGTTGCAGCTATTTAGACAGAGGTGAGCTCTGGTTTTTCAGCTCAGACCCACTCTGGGAATCAAATTTTCCAGCCCAGGGTTAAAAAAAAACAAAACAAAAAGCGAGCTGGACGTTTTCTATCACATGAATCCATTAGAAGTCGACCTGGGTATCACAGTTTCCTCTCAGGGGGTTTTCTCTGGAGGAACCACTTCCATCAGCAGCTGGAGATGCATTGTGATGGGATCTAATGGAGGTCAAAGGTCACACCAGCATCAGTATTATGGGAGTCAGCTGACCATAACAACACAACATGACTACTTCAGCTTTTTCACATATGGAAATGTATTATTTTATTTTCAATTTTCTAAAAAAAGCGGTGATGTGATATTTGAGCCAATGAATCAATTTCAGTGTTTTGTGTGTGAACTCACTCATGAGTTTCTGAGCCCACTTGACCTTCCGGTAGATGAACGGATAGTACAGCAGGAGTCCACTGAAGATGAAGAGAGCACAGTAGAGGTACTCCAGGTCTGGTTTATCAATGATGGGGGCCAGCACCAGGTAGCAGGAGACCAGCACCATCAGGCCCGCTATGACGATCGGCACCTTCACATAATCAAGGAAATCACGGATTAGTTCATGTTGTTGTGTCACATCTGTCTAATAATCAATCACATCTGTCAGTCTGTTCCTGTCATTTCTCATTAACCTCAACTTTCTGATATAGTTTGTTAATGGTATAATGGGGGGTATCCTTATACTGACATTTATTGGATGGATATATCTATTCTTTTAGTGCTATTTTTCAGATGGAGAGTCAAAACGTGATTATTCTAATATTATCATTAAAACTTAAAGTCTAGTAGGTGTTCTGTGGTGGTGTAGGGGTAGTGTTCTTGCCTCATAAGTAGCAGACACGTGTTTGAGTCCTAGCTTCTTTGTGTCTATGACACTAAATATATTTTACTAAATAGAAAGTTGAACCATCCACTTCCTTATTCCACCACTATCCTGCAGCAGCGCTTTAGTTCCAGTGGTCCAGCTCTGGATCACCATGACGATTACATCCCAACATTTTATCACCATTCAAACCTCCAACGTAGTGAAAGTAAGTTTCCTGGTTCAGCTGCTGCTTTATTCCTCACTAACACAGGCTACTGTGACCGTAGACAACCACAAAACTACAAACTTCCTGAGAAAACTTCACATGCTGCCGTCTTTTCTTCTTCTATGAACTAAACGCTGAAACTCTATATACACACTTTCTACAGGAACACACACTTTCTACAGGAACACACACTTTCTACAGGAACACACACTTTCTACAGGAACACACACTTTCTACAGGAATACACACTTTCTACAGGAACACACACTTTCTACAGGAACACACACTTTCTACAGGAATACACACTTTCTACAGGAACACACACTTTCGGCAGGAACACACACTTTCTACAGGAACACACACTTTCTACAGGGACACACACTTTCTACAAGAACACACACTTTCTACAGGAATACACACTTTCTACAGAAATGCACACTTTCACCAGGAACACACACTTTCTACAGGAACACACACTTTCTACAGGAACACACACTTTCGGCAGGAACACACACTTTCTACAGGAACACACACTTTCTACAGGGACACACACTTTCTACAAGAACACACACTTTCTACAGGAACACACACTTTCTGCAGGAACACACACTTTCTACAGGAACACACACTTTCTACAGGAACACACACTTTCTACAGAAACACACACTTTCTACAGGAACACACACTTTCTACAGGAACACACACTTTCTACAGGAACACACACTTTCTACAGGAACACACACTTTCTACAGATACTGCAGTAGTTCTTTTAAATCCTCACCTTCACTGGTCTGTCGAGGTTTTTCCTGGTGAAACGCATGACTATAAGAGCCAAGGCCGTCAGACCATAGAAAACCCACTGAGCGAAGCTGAAGTAGTTGATGAGCGTGTTGATGTCTGCTGGGATAATGTACATGAGAGCCAACAGACCCTAGAAAACAAAGCAATAAGATAAAAACACACAATGAATAGTTACCAGGAGAAAATACTTGTTAATTTAAAAGAAAACAACACACCATATTATTGTTCTTATTCCCTCTTTGCTGTTTTATGGTAACGCATTGTGAACATTTGGATTTCAAACTCACAGTGTGTAATTTTCTGACACTGTGAGTCTCTCCATCAAGACAGGAGGGTTTTTTTAGCAGGAGCCAAATTACTCTCAGTGGCCTCTTTTCACGAAATGAACTGACACAGTGATTAAAACTGGCTGAAACACTGAATAAAACAGTTTCGCATTAAAAAATCTGCTTTTATTGGACACAGGGCGACAGCAGAGTGGCAGTAAACCAAGTTGCTGCAAACATTAGCTCAGCTTGCGTCTCCAGCTGTTCATCAGGTTCATACCAGAAGCCAGATCATCTTCAGATGACTTCTCCTCTCTGATTAAAGGCAGGTTAAAGGGAAAAAAGCAGTTTCATGTTAAACGTCTTTGTTTCTCCGAGGCAGTTCAGCGTGCTACCGAAGCTAATGCTAATGTTAGTTTAGGATTCCAATTTGCCAGCCGGACATCCAATGACTGAGAAGACATTTTTCCCAGATAAGATGGAAATGATAAATAACCAGATCAAATTCATTCAAGTCACAGGTTGACTGGTTAAATATGCAGGACTCACATTGAATATGAGAGCGGGGGCCGGGGTGTAGCGCTTCAGGCTAATGTACGATAAGATCTCCACCATGTGACCCTCTCTGCCAGAAACATAGGCCAGTCTGTGAGAAAAGAAGAAAAATACATGTCTTCATTCTTGTTTACTGTACTTGTCTTGTTTTAATCTCTCAGATCCTTATCAAGCACATTGGTATTCTTACTCCAAATATAATTCATGTGCATACATTCTGTATTTGTATAAAGTGGCAGTCATCTCTCTTTGTCTCTGTACCTGCCAGCAGTGAAGCAGCTTCCGTTGGCAGAGCCAAATGTAGAGAAGACGACGAACAGTGGCACAATCCAAGACACGGGGTAAAGGACTCTGTCTCCAAAAGTCTACAAGAAAACAAAAAGACAAAAACAAAATCATTCAGAAAAGACGCTTCAGTTTAGTTTCAATCTAAAATTTGCTGCAACGAAACAAAACATTTACACACACATTAAATAATACTGAGGGCAGTATGAACTTAAAGAGTATTGTCCTTAGTTAACTAGATCTCAGTACTGCATTTGACAAAGTTTCCCTGAGAGTGGGAACAAACTCCCTGAAAACTGGAACAAACTTCCTAAAAACTGGAACAAACTCCCAGAGAACTGGAAAAAAACACCCTGAGAATTGGAACAAACTCCCAGAGAACTGGAACAAACTCCCTGAAAACTGGAACAAACTCCCTGAAAAACTGGAACAAACTTCCTGAGAACTGGAACAAACTACCTAAAAATTGCAGGACTGCTGCTACTCTCATGGTTTTTAATTCAGAGCTAAAGATTTTTTCTTTGCTGCTGCATATTACTCCCTGAGAAGTGGAACCAACTGCCAGAGAACTGGAAAAAAACACCCTGAGAAGTGGAACAAACTCCCTAAGAACTGGAACAAACTCCCTGAAAACTGAAACAAACTCCCTGAGAACTGGAACAAACTCCCTGAAAACTGAAACAAACTCCCTGAGAACTGGAACAAACTCCCTAAGAACTGGAATAAACTCCCTGAAAACTGAAACAAACTCCCTGAGAACTGGAACAAACTCCCTGGAAACTAAAACAAACTCCCTGAGAACTGAAACAAACTCCCTGAGAACTGGAATAAACTCCCTGAAAACTGAAACAAACTCCCTGAGAACCTAAAATACCTCTAGCTTTGTGTTTCGTATACAAACAAATACTCACACACTCGCAGACACAACGACTGTGTGGGGGTGGTGGGTGAGGAATGCAACCCAAGCCTTTGTACAAAGTCATTCCAATTGAGAAAGCCACATCTTTTAAAGGTCCCATACATTTTTAAATGTTTTAATTGTAAATGATTAAATTTAAATGATTTAATTGTTTTCTTAATCCTAATATGATATGTTTGCAATTTAAAGAAGACTCGTTCAGCTCAATGTAGGCTCACGAAGCTCATTCAAACACCCCAGTCCATTAATATCTACAAGTCTCTCTACTTTCAAGTCGAGGAAGTGTTTGATGCAGTTTTTGTTTAACCCTGAGCTACCTTATCAGGTGTGAATCATTTACATAACAACCCCTCATGCATTAAAGGATTCTAACATGTTAATTGCTTTACAAGCATTACGGAAACTTAATGTTCCACTGACCAGCAAGATAATACAATAGTAAAACACAATCTCTGCGTAAATTTGTGCCAGTTTTTTTTATAGATTTGTCCTTGCCCAATTTCACATCCTATGAATGGCACAGTGGATATTCTGTAATCCTTCGTGAATAAATTGCAGACAGACAAGAAACCCCCCATGTATACAACTAATTTTGAACTACTAATTCTCCATTTTTTGATAACAATGAGGACCTTCTTTACTTCTTACCACGGCAACAGCTGGAGACAGCAGCAGTTCGGTGGTGCTCATAACCGTGAAGTAAGCAACGTTGACCAACACATAGCACACAGACACCAACGGGATTCCAATGAGGATGGCCAGTGGCAGGTTCCTGCAGCAAAATGACAGAAAACATCGACTGGAATGAACAAACACATTTTGCACAGAAGCACATGATTTCATGTTGTATGTGTCTACTATGTATTGCAGTATTTGCAGTTTTTTTACAAATCTGAGTTCAGATTTGGATTGTATGTGACATCTTACCTGAATGGGTCTTTCAGCTCCTCTGTGATGAAATTCAGCTGATTCCTGAGAAAACAATAAAATGAGAACATGAAGTCTGCTGTTAAAACCAGATAAAGACAGTTTTTGGTAGTAGGTGGTGTATTCCTAAAAAACTTGGTACCAGATAGTTAACTTCCTAGAATGGTTGGAAAAAATTTAAAACACATTATCTTAACTATTTTTTTTTATTCTAGGTTGATTAAAAATATAAAATCATCATAAAGTTTGACATTTAGTGTCAAAAATCACACAAAATTGTGATTTTTGTAAAAATAAACGGTACAAATGGACTTTTAAAAGACAATAAAGCCAACATGAACACAAAATGTACATTTATAGACCTGATGAATGATTCTTAAAACTGTATTTTAAGGTTTTGACTTTCTCATCTCGACAAACATGATTTGTCACTGACCTACATTACCCTCATGTAAGAATCACTGTGACCCCCGCCCTGCATATGAAGTGTTTGTGGTGTTTGTTAAAGCCTGACCCCCTGCTGTGACCTCAACATGAAATATAAATGAAAGGACATCAGTCACATGACCCTCGTTATGACCCGCCCTTACCCCTCAAATCAGGCAATACAAAGAAGGCCTCATCGAGGCAACAATGCCCTAAACTAGCAAAACGTTTTGCTGTGTGGCCTTTTTTTCTGCTTGAAGCAACATTTTGATGCTGTTCCTCCTGCAAAAGAATCTATTGAAAACAGTGGCCAGATGATGTAACTTTGTGGATTTGTTTCCTAGAGTTGATAAGATGGGTTTAGAGAGTAGCTGAAGGCTGCTGTCGTATTTTTGTGAGGATTCTGGAGAGCAAAAAAAAAAAAAGGTGCCACCACCAAAATGAAAGAGGGAGTGCTTCTCATTACTGCTCGTTGCTTTTTAACATTTCTACAACCTCCTTACTGAGCGTGGTTTATCAGTAACATGAGTTTGTGACTGGTGTGTAGGACCGTCACAAAACACAGGGATTCTACTAGAGAACAGATTTGCTCCACTTCTACAAGATCCTGGTTCCCCAAAAGAAAGCTCAACCTCCAGAACTAGACAAAGGTACGACACTGGATCACACCAAAAAGGCTGTAGTAATCTGTTTTACAAACAACATGGTATCTGATATTCCAGAGAAAATTCTGAAGATCTCTGCTAAATAATCCAGTAAAATCCTACTTTCATACACATAGGAGCCCTTGATGTTGTCAAGCAAAAATCTGAGGTATTGAAACAGGACTTCATTGATCTGCTGAACAGAGTTAAATCTCTGAATCAGAGGTAAAGGTGTTCAGAAGTGGACCTCTACCAATAGTCCAACGAGGAGGAAATGTGAGATTAACAGGCTAACCGATGGCTCAAAAACCTGTGTGCCACTCAATCTCTGAATTTTATTGACAATTTAGCTATTTTTGGGAAAAGAGACACCTCTTCATAGAATTGGCCTTAATAAATGAGGAACACGGCTATCGAGGATCAACAAGTTCTCCTTGTCTGTCAGACACAAACAGCTGCCACCAAGGACAAAAGGCAAGATGTTCCAAAACAACAGATACAGCGTTCTCAACAAGAAATGCTGCTGCCTCAGATAAGAACTGACCTAGATACACAGGGGATCCAAAAAGTCAGCACACAGCTTAAGTCAGTGATGGTAAAGCCCAAAAGCCAAGATAGAAATGTAGGTGTAGTTATGGACTCAGACTTTAATTTCATTCACATTAAAACCATCATAATAATTCAGATCTGCTGATCCCTTGTGAACCACCCAGACCTCTTAGATGGTCTAGGACTGGTCTCCTCTCTGTTCCCAGAGTCAGAACTAAACATGGAAAAACAGCGTTCAGTTTCTATGCCCCACAGATCTGGAACAAATGCATAGAGAACTGGAACAAAGTCCCAGAGAACTGGAACAAAGTCCCAGAGAACTGGAACAAACAAACACCCAGAAAACTGGAAGAAAGTCCCAGAAAACTGGAACAAACTCCCAGAGAACTGGAATAAACTCCCAGAGAACTGGAACAAACTCCCAGAGAACTGGAAGAAACTCTCGAAAAACTGGAAGAAACAAAGTCCCAGTGACCTAGAACAAACTCCCAGAGAACTGGAAAAAACTCCCAGAGAACTGGAATAAACAAACTCCCATAGAACTGGAAAAAAAACTCCCAGAGAACTGATGCAAACAAACACCCAGAGAACTGGAACAAAATCCCAGAGAACTGATGAAAAACAAACTCCTCGAGAACTGGAACAAACAAACTCCTCGAGAACTAGAATTAACAAACTTCCAGAGAACTGGAATAAACAAACTCCCAGAGAACTGATGCAAACAAACACCCAGAGAACTGGAACAAAATCCCAGAGAACTGATGAAAAACAAACTCCTCGAGAACTGGAACAAACAAACTCCTCGAGAACTAGAATTAACAAACTTCCAGAGAACTGGAATAAACAAACTCCCAGAGAACTGATGCAAACAAACACCCAGAGAACTGGAACAAAATCCCAGAGAACTGATGAAAAACAAACTCCTCGAGAACTGGAACAAACAAACTCCTCGAGAACTAGAATTAACAAACTTCCAGAGAACTGGAATAAACAAACTCCCAGAGAACTGGAATAAAAAAACTCCCAGAGAACTGGAATAAACAAACTCCCAGAGAACTGGAACAAAATCCCAGAGAACTGATGCAAACAAACACCCAGAGAACTGGAACAAAATCCCAGAGAACTGATGAAAAACAAACTCCTCGAGAACTGGAACAAACAAACTCCTCGAGAACTAGAATAAACAAACTTCCAGAGAACTGGAATAAACAAACTCCCAGAGAACTGGAATAAACAAACTCCCAGAGAACTGGAATAAACAAACTCCCAGAGAACTGGAATAAACAAACTCCCAGAAAACTGGAAGAAAGTCCCAGAAAACTGGAACAAACTCCCAGAGAACTGGAATAAACTCCCAGAGAACTGGAACAAACTCCCAGAGAACTGGAACAAACTCTCGAAGGACTGGAAGAAACAAAGTCCCAGTGACCTAAAACAAACTCCCAGAAAACTGGAAAAAACTCCCAGAGAACTGGAATAAATGAACTCCCAGAGAACTGGAATAAACAAACTCCCATAGAACTGGAAAAAAACTCCCAGAGAACTGATGCAAACAAACACCCAGAGAACTGGAACAAAATCCCAGAGAACTGATGAAAAACAAACTCCTCGAGAACTGGAACAAACAAACTCCTCGAGAACTAGAATAAACAAACTTCCAGAGAACTGGAATAAACAAACTCCCAGAGAACTGGAATAAACAAACTCCCAGAGAACTGGAATAAACAAACTCCCAGAGAACTGGAATAAACAAACTCCCAGATAACTGGAACAAAATCCCAGAGAACTGATGCAAACAAACACCCAGAGAACTGGAACAAAATCCCAGAGAACTGATGAAAAACAAACTCCTCGAGAACTGGAACAAACAAACTCCTCGAGAACTAGAATAAACAAACTTCCAGAGAACTGGAATAAACAAACTCCCAGAGAACTGGAATAAACAAACTCCCAGAGAACTGGAACAAAATCCCAGAGAACTGGAACAAACAAACTCCTCGAGAACTAGAATAAACAAACTTCCAGAGAACAAGGAATAAACAAACTCCCAGAGAACTAGAATAAACAAACTCCCAGAGAAGTGCATGTCTGCTGCTACTCTCACTGTTTTCTGTTTTTTGCTGCCTGTTATTGAGGACATGTCTTGTTTTGTTTAAATTATATTTGTTTTTATTTTATTCATTTTGCATCTCATTCATTTTTCTTAATTTTTTTTAATTTTTTTTAAATTTCTTGTTATTTTTTATTTTAAATCTTTGGGTTTTTTCTAATCAACTGATGTTTTCAATGTTTTATGCACAGCACTTTGAATTATCGTATTGAAATGTTTGATTCAAATAAACGTGCCTTGCCTCATATATAGTAAAATACAGCAGGATTCAGTCTAGGTGTCACACTTTAATGCTTCAGACATAGAAAAGTAAAGAGAAAAAAACCATTACCATCCATCATAAGCCCAAAGCCCATTATAAAACGCAAGTCCAATCGATCCAACAGACGTTGATGTGCCTTCAAAAGCATTGGACAAAGACTTGGATTTTCCTGGATATTAAAAAATCAAATTATAATTATTGGTAAATGCAATATTTGAAAAGACATGGTAGTGTTTCAAAGCCACAGACAGACGTAAAGCTCACCTTGTGCCAACATAACAACGCCAGCTCCTACAATGACAAGAATAATAAAGAGTTTGGCTGCAGTGAAGAAGTTCTGGACGTAGTTCGCCAGTTTGACGCTCAAACAGTTGATGGTGACAATCAGAACTGAGAAGCCGAAAAAACAACAAATGAAAGGCTTATTCACTATCTACAAAAATTCAACTTGGACATTTAAGATTTAAGAACAATTGCTAATCATCTTTCTGTAATTTGACTTTTACTTTAATAATTCTTCACAGTTTATCCTTTTTCATTGTTGAAAAACACACAATTGATTTATTTAATGTAAGCAGCCAGCCCAACCCATAAACCTATTTAGATGAGACATGTTTATACAGGATTGCTTTTTTTATCCTTAAATTATAATTTATATTTTTAATGCTGCCTTTCTGTTAGATAGAAAACTAACAACTGGCCCTGGTGAAGATATCTGTTCTCTCACGGCTCTATTTATTATTAGCTTGATTATTATTAACTGTACTCGGTTATTCAACAATAAACTGATAAAGAAAGTTCTTTACACACTTAGACAAGAAAGACTTTTAATAATCATTAACACCTGCAAATGTACCAATTGACTGTAGCCCTGCTCGCATGAAATATAACTTAGTCATGGTAAGAAAAAAAATACCATGAAACTTAGTCATGGAAACTTAGTCTTACCATGACTTAGTCATGGTAAGAAAAAAAATAATTTAAAGATATATATATATATTATTGTGAGACAACTTTTTTACATATTTGCATATTACTGCCATGAGAAAACAAATCTATTTTAGCATATTAGCAAAAAAAAATCCAACATCAAAATTGAATTCCATGTCAAAAATATTAAAGTTTGCTTGCCCCAGATAGTGAGTTTAATTATTTTTGGTTTAATTTGTTCCAAAATCCTGAATCAAAGTCAACCTTTGTTTGTGAGACACTGATGTTCACATGTTAAATGTCCATGAGCTGAAGGGACTGGTCATGTGACCTCATACACTGTATGTCCTTCAGAATAAAAGCCCCCTTTTCACACCTACAGTAATCATGTCCATATGACAACACTATGCAATAGAGGTTTAAACAGTGAACTCACATATGGCTGACGCTGACAGACACTTGGTGACAACCAGAGGAGGCGAACAGCCGGGGTAGAACGGGGTGGAGGCGTATTCTGCAAAGCTCATGGAGATGATGGCGAAGGAGGAGGGTTTCAGCACCATGACAGTGGTCCAGGAGTACAGGTAGGCCACGATGGAGCCAAACGCCTCCATCAAATACGAGTACTCCCCCCCAGACCTGGTGATCATGGTGCCCAGCTCAGCGTAGCACAGGGCTCCTGTAGGAACACACATTAAACCATGAACATGAATGTGATTTGCATAGTTAAATAAAGATTTAATAAGTTGAATAAATTCTAAAGTTTAAAACTTTCAACCATGATCAAACACCCTCACAGTCAAAGTGGTTGTTTTATTCTGAAATCCCTGTGAGTACTTTATTATTATTTTTTAATTCATCTTGTTATTACTTCCTCTTGTTAATGTATTTGAATGTGTTTTATATACTTAATTTTGTAGTAATGTTTGTTGCTGCATTTAAAAGGCACCGATGCAGGATTTTCCTAAAACTGCCATTTGGTGTAATCCATAAAAAAATGGTACCAGATAGTTTAAAATATTAAAAACATATGCTTTAAACTATTTTAATATTCTAGGTGGGTTAAATATTTAACATTTATCATTCTTTTTAGGTTACACCATTGATATTATGTGTCAAAAAATTCCAAAAAATTGAGATTTTTAAAAAAAGAAATGTTACAAACGGACTTTTAAATGAGGAAGAAACCAACATGAACATAAAAATGTACATTTATAGACCTGATGAATGATTATTAAAACTGTGTTTTAAATAAAATACACACAGCACACAGTTTAAACTGAAGGAAATCAGCTACACAGCTGAGTTTAAGACATAAGACAGGTGGTACGAGTTGGAGGAAAGACTGGATCAGTGGATCACAGAGCAGAGACTGGATCAGTGGATCACAGAGCAAAGACTAGATCAGTGGATCACAGAGCAGAGACTGGATCAGTGGATCACAGAGAAAAAACTGGATCAGTGGATCACAGAGCAAAGACTGGATCAGTGGATCACAGAGCAAAGACTGGATCAGTGGATCACAGAGCAAAAACTGGATCAGTGGATCACAGAGCAGAGACTGGATCAGTGAATCACAGAGCAGAGACTGGATCAGTGGATCACAGAGCAAAGGCTGGATCAGTGGATCACAGAGCAGAGACTAGATCAGTGGATCACAGAGCAGAGACTGGATCAGTGGATCACAGAGCAGAGACTGGATCAGTGGATCACAGAGCAAAGACTGGATCAGTGGATCACAGAGCAGAGACTGGATCAGTGGATCACAGAGCAAAAAAGGAGTGGGAGAAGCGTTCCTATGGTCACCATTTGGCTAAAAGCAGTAAAGCAGCAGAAGAAATAAAAATTGAACATTTCCGTCTTGGTGCCATTTCTCCATCCAGACCAGGACTACGGTAGCACAGCAACTTCCAGCGGATTATAACGCATCATTTAGAGGAAAGTGACTCTGATGGAGAAGAAAGTGAAGCTGGCATGTTTGATGGAGATTTAGCTGCTGTTAAAATCAGAAACAGAGGATGAGGACTTTGATGGTTTGATTGATGACATTACCCCGCTCTATTTTTAAATACACACACTTGTGTGTTTGTTTTATCCGTGTGTTTTACCATGATGATTAAAAAATGTTAGTACTTTGTAATCAATACTTATAACCAAACTCAGTTTAGCTCCTGCTCCTTTTCTGTATATTAACCCTCCCCTATAGTTAGGTTCCTTATGTGTGAGTTAAATACAGTAATGACACAGAACTCAGACTGAGTCTTTTAGTACAGTGCCAATACTACTACTATAATAAAGCACAACCAAACTAAGTTTAGCTCCAGCTCTATGTGTGTATATCTGTGTGTATATATCTATGTGTGTATATCTATGTGTGTATATATCTGTGTGTGTATATATCTATGTGTGTATATATCTATGTGTATATATCAATGTGTATATATCTATGTGTGTATATATCTATGTGTATATATCTATGTGTGTATATCTATGTGTGTATATATCTATGTGTATATATCTATGTGTATATATCTATGTGTATATCTGTGTGTGTATATCTATGTGTGTATATATCTATGTGTATATATCTATGTGTATATATCTATGTGTGTGTATATCTATGTGTATATATCTATGTGTATATATCTATGTGTATATATCTATGTGTATATATCTATGTGTATATATCTATGTGTGTATATATCTATGTGTATATATCTATGTGTGTATATATCTATGTGTGTATATATCTATGTGTATATATATCTATGTGTATATATCTATGTGTGTATAAACCCTCCCCTATAGTTAGGTTCCTTATGTGTGTGTTAAATTCAGTAATGACACACAGAACTCAGACTGAGTCTTTCAGTAAAACAGAGTGATGTGTGATGCTGATGGAGGTGGCTATCTGTAGTTCTCCTCTCACCCAGCGTGGCCAGCACGCCGCAGGCCGCCCAGATCAGGAGGCAGGGCCCCACGGCTCCAGAGTACAGCAGCACGGCCTTGGGGGAGATGAAGATGCCCGAACCAATCATGGTGCCAACGATCAAACATACGCTGCTCAGCAGCCCCACCTGAACACACAATGAAGAAAAGGAACAAAGATCTCAACCATTGTTGAATGTTAGTCAATGTTGGGGGGGGGGGGGGGGGGGGGGTTATAGCCTAATTCAGTAATGACTGCGTCATAAACATTATGTCAATGTCATTAGTTTTTATAATGGTCAGGTTGACACTGTCAAATAAACTATTAACCTTATATTGCATGAAATAATACTTTGACATGGTAAACAACAATGTTTTTACACACGTTTAACATGTGAACATCATTGTCTCACTACCAAAGGTTGACTTTTATTCTGGATTCTGGAGAATTTTACAAAATAATTAAATTGAACTTATAATTTGGGGCAAATAAGACTAAAAACAACAGAAGAAGAGAAGCTGGAACCAGAAAATCTGAAGATTTTCTTCCTAAAATGACTCAAATCAATTAGAGCTGCAACAATTAGTCCAATAATCCAATAGTTGACAACTTTACATTAATAACTGATTTGATCATTTATTTAATTTATTTCAGTCGTTTTCTGGGTCTTTTGACTCAATAATCAGAATAGTTGACAATTATCTACTCATGAAATATTGTTTTGAATGTTTTATTACTTAAAATGACCTGGATAATAGAAAATAGATAATAGATAAATATATTAAAATACAGCTTCAAACATGTTCTCAGGATAGTTTGATGGTGTAAGTCAATGTGACTCCATCAGGTTGTTTAACAGGAATTTTACATATTTACATGTTGTTGACACATGGAAACTAATCTACTTCAGCATATTAAGAGAACAACATCAAAATTAAACTAAATGTTTAAAAAAAAAGTTTACTTAATAAAAGTCAAAAATGTGGTTGATGATGTTCACATGTTAAATGTCCATGAGCTAAAGGGACTGGTCATGTGACCTCATACACTGTATGTCCTTCAAAATAAAAGCCACTTTTTCCAAACTGTAAAAACATAGATAGAAAAATGAGGATACACATTATGCAAAGGAGCATTGAGGATAAATATACAGTAGGTTTATGAATAACAGTTTTTTTCTTAGTTAGGTCATATTTTACCAAGTCACACTCTCTCTTTGCCCCAACATTCACATCAGGGCTTAGGAGGCTCTGCTCATAGTGAGTAATGTGTAGAGACGGTGGTGGTGGTACGGCCTGGTACTCAGCCTCCCCATCATGGTGGGATCCTGCACTGTGAACATCTAACCAGGCTGTTTCTCAGGAAGCAGGTCACGCACACACACACACACACACACTCACATCTTTCTGAAGCACAGTGGCTTTCACCGGCTGCTTGGTTTCACCCCCAGAATCTACGCTGAGGTCCGACGAGCAGTTCTGCAGCTTCCTCTGCCGGGGGCTGTCTTCATCCATGCTGCTGCAGCACAACACACGTTACAGGCGTGTTAAACACGTTACAGGCGTGTTAAACACGTTCAGGCGTTTTTCACATTTGACATGTTGCATGTGAGGGTTTTAATCCCCGTTGTCCTTATCAAAGGTCGTGACAAAGCAGGTTTAGATCTGCAGCAGCGTTTCCTCACGTCTGACCCGCGAGGCTCACGCTAGGAAAACCACTTCACCGGCAAATCCGCCCAAACACGTTGTTCGTGGTGTAATCTTCTGATTGTACTGGGCCTGTTCACACAGCTTTCCCTTCTCTAGGGTTTCTAGATGCTCATAATGAGGAACATGCTAAACCAGTGGATAATATTATACTTTCACTACATTTATTTGACAGCTTTAGTTGCATTTGAGATGCAGATTTTAATATTTTACATAAAATTAATTAATAAACTAATAACAAAAACCTATTAAATTGTCACTCTTTTCAATTTTCAATTTGCTCTGCATTGCATGTGAAAGCTAATGCAAAAGTATCATGATGCAGTACTATTACTACTACTACTACTACTACTACTATTACTACTATTACTACTATTACTACTAATCTACCTAAAGATTCTTAATTGGCTCCTGTTGACAAAACTAAATGCTCTCACATGGAAACAATTGGTGTAAATATACTATAATAATCTTATGCATAATGAGTACTTTCACATTTGATCCTACTTTATTTTTAATTCAGGACTTTTTCTCACTACTGAATATTTTTAGCTTTTTTCTGCATATTTTTGTGAATTCTGATGCAAAGTGTAAAATAATGTAACCGAAAAGGATGATAAATGTCAAATATTTAATCCAACCTAGAATATAACACATATCACATGTGGTAATTTAACGTTTTAAAACCTTTTTAATAGAGTTAAACTATCTGGTACCCAGTTCTTAGGATTACACCACATGACAGTTTTGCCATTGTCTCTTGTATTTTTCAGGACAAGCTTATTTTACATTTGTAAAAGTGTTAAGGTGTTAGTTTAACACTTTTGTTCCAGGAGTTCCTGCTGGGTCACATGCACCCAGTGCTTTTTGGGGCCTTTTATTCAACATATTTACACCTTTCTTTTTGTTGAAATACTCAGCGGATGTAACTTCATTCTATTTGTAAGTGATATAAACAACACGTTTTACATCTGTTCCATTCACATTTATGAATGGACTTGTCACTTGTTTTTGTTTTGTCTGTGTTAAAATAAAATAAGGAAATGCATCATAAAACAGTAATAAAACAATAATTGGATTGTTATTGCAGAAATGAACCAAGTTTTCCTAAAACTATGTTATAATATTTATTAGAATTTCATTAGAAATGTGAACTTTAAACAGCATCTGCCTGAAGAACATGTTCAGCCTGTTGAACTCAGTCTTTTTCAATAAAAATAATAAAACTTAATGTTTTTAACAGAAAGACCTGAAGTCCTAGTAAATGTTAATCAGTTAAAAGTGTTCTGTAGTATTTTCTGCAGACCTGTGACACAGTATCTATCGTATAGTATATTTCCCTCTGAACTGTACTGGAGTAGAAGTACAAAGTGCTGCTTAGTTTCAACGTACACATACAAACTAAACAAACCCACAGAGCTGACGTGATAATGTTCAACCTGACGATGCTGAGTTAATGTATAACACATAAATTCCCGTGCTCGGCTCTGGTGAAATAGCTGCAAAAATCCCAGTTATTAGTTCCTTATGCATCAGAACATGTTGATCAATAAAGGATTCACTTACTTTCTACTTGGAGACCAGCTCAGTGATGCTCCATGAACCTCAAACCCAGGTGGAGTGATGTGGTGTGGAGCGTTGGGACAGCAGGAATGTGAATCAGAACCTGAGGCTCCCTGTGGGAGGTCCCTGCAGCTGATTGGACGTCCCACACGGGGGCGGGGCGATGGGGGAGGAGCCACTCACCTAAAACATTCTGCTCAGTGGAAGCGGCTGCTCCTCAGTGCTGTTCCAGATCATTTCATAGAGCACAGAGAGAGGGACACAGCAGCCAGACTGAGCGTCTAATGAGAATAATCGCTGCTTTATAACCAGTTTAATACCAAGCTACAGACAAAAAAAAAACAGGACAATGGCATTACAGATTTGATTATCAACTGTCTGTTGTGAGAGATGGGTTCATCTGTTGCTATGGTAACAGTGCAGCAATCCCACGAAGATGCTAAAAGGGGTCAGTGATCCGTGAAGAGATATTTCATTGTTGTCTCCCTTTCGCTCGCTTACATAACGACGTTAACACTTTCAGGGCAATTCAGCGATCGGCAGAAGCTCTGAGAGACTTTCTCCTCCTGAATTTGCTTCACAATGGCTCTTTGATGAGGCTACATGACACCACTGTGTGTGTGTGTGTGTGTGTGTGTGTGTGTGTGTGTGTGTGTGTGTGTGTGTGTGTGTGTGTGTGTGTGTGTGTGTGTGTGTGTGTGTGTGTGTGTGTGTGTGTGTGTGTGTTACATTCCCTTTCCTAATCTAATCTTCTCTCAAGTACAACAGTGCCTCTGTGTAGGAGCAGTTGCATTCTCTTCTTTAATGTGTGTATTAAAGTTACTCTTTAACTTCAGAGCCGAGCTCAAAGGACTAATTCCATGAAAATAGTTTTACAGCTTCATATTCTTCATTGACTCTGTGAGGAGGGTCATGTCCAACGTGACCCCCCGCCCCCATCGGCCCGCCCACTTTTGTCAGTTGTTCAAGCAAAGTTTGTGACTTTGGTTAACTTGGGTTAGAAATCTACAAGAGCAATGTCAAAACAGAAGAATCTGCAGGAAAACAACTTCACCAGGATTCATTTCACCTTTTACTGCAGAGTGTTTCCCTACAGCAACAATCACTTTATCTTCATTTGTTTTTACAGGTAGGTGTGAAAAGCGGGCTTTTACTTTGAGGTCACATGACCAGTCCCTTTAGCTCATGGACATTTAACATGTGAACATCATTGTCTCACAAACAAAGTTTGACTTTTATTCTGAATTCTGGAAAATTTTCAAGTAAAAAATTGAACTTAATATCTGAGGTAAGTAAATCACATTTTTTTAAATCTATATTTTTCTAATAAACTAAAATAGATTGTTTTCATATGTCAACAATATGTAAAATTCCTAGTTCAACAACCTGATGGATTCACATTGATGTACACAGCATCAAACTATGCTGAGAACATGTTAACGTTTTTTTCTTCTTTTTTAATATCAACAGCCTTTTACCATCTAAAAAACATTGCCAAAATCAAAAATATAGTGTCTAAACCAGACTTGGAGAGACTGATCCATGCATTTGTCTCCAGCAGGTTAGACTACTGCAATGGCCTGCTCACTGGTCTCTCTAAACGAGCTGTTAAACAACTACAGAACATTCAGAACGCTGCAGCTCGAGTCCTGACTAGAACCAGAAAATATGACCATATTAGTCCAGTGCTCATGTCTCTGCACTGGCTTCCTGTCACTCAGAGAATAGACTTTAAAACAGCTTTACTTGTGTACAAGTCTCTTCATGGTCTAGCACCAAAATACATCTATGACATGTTAGAGCCATACGAGCCATCTAGGACCCTGAGAACCTCAGGGACTGGTCTCCTGCAGGTGCCCAGAGTCAGGACTAAACACAGTGAAGCTACATTCCAGTTTTCTGCAGCTAAAATCTGGAACAGTCTTCCAGAGAATGTGAGACAGGCCTCAACGCTGACAATGTTTAAGACCAGGCTGAAAACAGTTCTGTTTAACCGTGCATATGAAAACTGAAAGTATCTTATCTACACTCTTCACTCTTTTTTAAATTAATGATGAATTCTATGTTTTATGATTTTCCTTTTGTGATTTTGTGTAACTGTTAAGCACTTTGAATTGCCCTGTGTATGAATTGTGCTCTACAAATAAACTTGCCTTGTTAGCATCCGTGCTAACATCCGTGCTAATTTGTTAGCATCCGTGCTAACCTGTTAGCATAACTTGTTAGCATCCGTGCTAACATCTGTGCTAACTTGTTAGCATCCGTGCTAACCTGTTAGCATAACTTGTTAGCATCCGTGCTAACATCCGTGCTAACTTGTTAGCATCCGTGCTAACTTGTTAGCATCCGTGCTAACATCCGTGCTTACTTGTTAGCATCCGTGCTAACTTGTTAGCATCCGTGCTAACTTGTTAGCATCCGTGCTAACATCCGTGCTAACTTGTTAGCATCCGTGCTAACTTGTTAGCATCCGTGCTAACATCCGTGCTAACTTGTTAGCATCCGTGCTAACATCCGTGCTAACTTGTTACCATCCGTGCTAACCTGTTTAGCATAACTTGTTAGCATCCGTGCTAACATCCGTGCTAACTTGTTAGCATCCGTGCTAACATCCGTGCTAACTTGTTAGCATCCGTGCTAACTTGTTAGCATCCGTGCTAACCTGTTTAGCATAACTTGTTAGCATCCGTGCTAACATCCGTGCTAACTTGTTAGCATCCGTGCTAACTTGTTAGCATCGGTGCTAACCTGTTAGCATAACTTGTTAGCATCCGTGCTAACATCCGTGCTAACTTGTTAGCATCCGTGCTAACTTGTTAGCATCCGTGCTAACTTGTTAGCATCCGTGCTAACATCCGTGCTAACTTGTTAGCATTCGTGCTAACATCCGTGCTAACTTGTTAGCATCCGTGATAACTTGTTAGCATCCGTGCTAACCTGTTAGCATAAATTGTTAGCATCCGTGCTAACATCCGTGCTAACTTGTTGCATCCATGCTAACTTGTAAGCATCCGTGCTAACATCCGTGCTAACTTTTTAGCATCCGTGCTAACGTCCGTGCTAACTTGTTAGCATCCATGCTAACGTCCGTGCTAACTTGTTAGCATCCGTGCTAACATCCGTGCTAACTTGTTAGCATCCGTGATAACTTGTTAGCATCCGTGCTAACCTGTTAGCATAAATTGTTAGCATCCGTGCTAACATCCGTGCTAACTTGTTAGCATCCGTGCTAACTTGTTAGCATCCGTGCTAACTTGTTAGCATCCGTGCTAACCTGTTAGCATAAATTGTTAGCATCCGTGCTAACATCCGTGCTAACTTGTTAGCATCCGTGCTAACATCCGTGCTAACTTGTTAGCATCCATGCTAACTTGTTAGCATCCGTGCTAACATCCGTGCTGCTTGTTAGCATCCATGCTAACTTGTAAGCATCCGTGCTAACATCCGTGCTAACTTTTTAGCATCCGTGCTAACGTCCGTGCTAACTTGTTAGCATCCATGCTAACGTCCGTGCTAACTTGTTAGCATCCGTGCTAACATTCGTGCTAACTTGTTAGCATCCGTGCTAACATCCGTGCTAACTTGTTAGCAGCCGTGCTAACCTGTTTAGCATAACTTGTTAGCATCCGTGCTAACATCCGTGCTAACTCGTTAGCATCCGTGCTAACATCCGTGCTAACTTGTTAGCATCCGTGATAACTTGTTAGCATCCGTGCTAACCTGTTAGCATAAATTGTTAGCATCCGTGCTAACATCCGTGCTAACTTGTTAGCATCCATGCTAACTTGTTAGCATCCGTGCTAACATCCGTGCTAACTTGTTAGCATCCGTGCTAACATCCATGCTAACTTGTAAGCATCCGTGCTAACATCCGTGCTAACTTTTTAGCATCCGTGCTAACGTCCGTGCTAACTTGTTAGCATCCATGCTAACGTCCGTGCTAACTTGTTAGCATCCGTGCTAACATTCGTGCTAACTTGTTAGCATCCGTGCTAACCTGTTAGCATAACTTGTTAGCATCCGTGCTAATATCTGTGCTAACTTGTTAACTTGTTGTTGTTCACCTACAACTAAAATCTGGAACAGTCTTCCAGAGAATGTGGAATTGTTTGAATTGCCCTGTGTATGATTTGTGCTCTACAAATAACCTTGCCTTGCCTTGCCTTGCCTTTAATATATCTAATATTTAGAGAATTTTAAGCACCAAAAACATCCAAAGCATTTGACCCATGTCTCAGTACTATTTGCTGCAGTTCAGGGTTACAGACCCAGGCTGAACAAAGCTGGTGATCAGGCATAAACATGTTTTATAACATTATTATAACTGCCCTCAAACCAAAAATAATGATCCTGGAGCGACTGTCTTCAGCTTCACAGGCTTCCTCCTGTCGTCCTTGTGACAGAAACAGACGATTATTACAGGCTCTGAACCTGGACTGGATTCCTATCATACGACTGGTCCACTCATGCTACTGAAATGATTTAAAATGATCATTTTAGTTTCTTTTATTCGGACAATAAAGTAGTAGATTTTATTTTTACCTGCAGGCTTCCTCGAAAGTGTCAAATGACAACTGTGACACGGCATCAGCTGTTTTCATCAGGCGTGGCCTGATGGGCAGAAAACACAGAAAAACAGCATCAACTGGATGCAGCACCGATATTTAATAAGTTGGACTCAAACCATGAAATAATTATGACTGGAGTGAGCGTTCACTCTTGACACATCTTATGGACTTTAACAAGTGAATTTATTAACAAAATAAAATTTTAAAATGTGGTTAAGACTAAATGATCGGACAAAAAGACATTAAGAAAGAAGTAATGAGATAAAATAGTTTAGATGTTCAGGGTTACGGCAAAATGCAGAGTGTCAAAAAGAAGAATTTCAGTTCTACCTGAAGAGAATTAAGGTTTAGTGTTGCTGTTCCAGAAACAAACATGGAGCATAGAAACTAATGCTGCTCCACGTTTAGTTCAGATGAAGATTCTTTATTCAGGGAAAATGCTGTCATCTAAAATATGGCCTGGTTCAGCGTGTCTTATGTTAACGCAGAGATGTGGTATTTTATTATAATAGTTAGTGGTCTCTGTCAATTCAATTAGCTTCAGATCCTGTTTCATCTGGAGCACACACAGACCATGCTGTTGGAACGTCTAGAATGCTGTTCCACTCAGTAGTTGCTGCAGACAAACAGCCTTGTTGCCCACTCGTGATAATCTGCCGACACAAGAACGAATGCTCATATGAACTCAGTAACCCTGAGAACAAGAATTCATGGCTAATAACAGGCCGTGAGTTCAGACGCAGACTGAGGCTTAGGGCCCGAGGACTCAGGGCATTTCTGCACAGCAACAGATTCAGTCTTGTTAAGCCTGCTGCATATTAGATTTCTGCTTGAAAAACATATTTTTCATTAACTTTATTGAAATATAATATAGAATATAAAATAAATAACGTTATTGTTATTAGGCTAACATTATAACTATATCTATAAATACTCAATCAAACCCTGAATTAAAAATGTTATGAAAGGAAATGTTTAGAAATATCATCAGCAAAATGTACTTAAGGTATCAAAAGTAAAAGTGCTTATTATGCAGACTGTTTTATAAAACTATGGCATGTTATAGTTTAATAACAAATATGAAATATCTTATTATATTGTATATCAATCTGCATTTGCAAAGTAACTGAAGCTCTTAGATAAAAGTCATGGAAAGTATAATAATTTCCTCTGTGTAGTGGACCTATAAGGTAAATACTTGCGTAAAGTACACACAAAATAACAGTCACGGTGAGACTACACAGTTATTGAGTAAATGTACTTAGTTTCTTTCCAAAGTACTCAGATGGTTTACTTGAGTAGCAGTATAAATACTGTTTTATGTAGAAGTGATTTGTCTTGCTCTTGTTGCCTGTACTATACATCTATTGAAGCTACAGCTTAAATTGCAGACTAATCTAGCCTCTAAAAAAGGGGGGTGGATAAATCTGAAAAGAATTTACATATATGCAGCTGTGGGTGAAGTAAGACACTCACATGTGTCAGTGACAAATCATGTCTGGCAAGATGAGAAATACAAAAACTTTATAAATACAGTTTTAAGAATTATTCATCAGATCTCTATGAATGTACATTTTGTGTTCCTGTTGGTTTCTTGTCATAACAGTTTTGTGTCCCTGCAGGTGCCCAGAGTCAGGACTAAACACAGTGAAGCTACATTCCAGTTTTCTGCAGCTAAAATCTGGAACAGTCTTCCAGAGAATGTGAGACAGGCCTCAACGCTGACAATGTTTAAGACCAGGCTGAAAACAGTTCTGTTTAACCGTGCATATGAAAACTGAAAGTATCCATACATCATCTAATAAATAATAATAAGATATTATCTTAATTAACTTATATAATATTAATATATGTATAATAATTCATATAGAATAATAAAATGAGTAAGTAAGTAATTAAACCTGACATCTAAATGTATTGGAGTGGAAGTATAAAGTAGCATTTATTAGTAATATTCAAATACAAAAACCTCTGAATGGTACTTCAGTACTTCGGTGCTGTACTGTGTTTGGCCTCGTGTCCTCCGGCCTGTAGATGGCGCATGTTTTTCCATTTCTGGGCTGTCCCGCCCGGCGCTCCCTCTGATTGGCTAACGCTCGTTGCCGTCATGGGTTTGATTGGTCAGGACCGGGGGGACGCGCGTAGGATGAGCCAATCAGAGCTTCTCTTCCACCAAAACAAACGCGCAGCAGCTGTCGCGTCACGTGGTTCTGGTTCCGGTAGCTTGTTTTCCAGGATGAACGCGGCGGGGAGACGCTGGAAGGAGGCGGCCACCGTCATCCTGGCCGCCGGACACCGGCTCGGTTCGGCGGCCAGGGAGCCGCCGCCGCTCGCCCCGCACCTGCCTCACGTTTCCTGCTTCGACTACGACGTTCTGCTGCTGAAGCGGAGCGGGAAAAGCGGCTTCATGCCCAACGCGTACGTGTTCCCCGGCGGAGTGGCGGCCCCGGCGGACTTCTCCGCCGACTGGCTGGACGTGTTCGAGTCCCACCGGAAGTCCCCCAACTTCGGCCTGAGGAGCGTCAAGCAGCCGCCGGAGACCCGGCCGCCGATCTACGCCACGGACCGGCTCCAGCTGGGCTCCCCCATCCCCGGGGAGGTCGCGTTCCGGATCTGCGCCCTGAGGGAGACCTTCGAGGAGTCCGGGATCCTGCTGGTGGTCCCCGCGTCCCGGGGACCGGAGAGGACCGGGGACGGGTCTGAGACCCGGACGCTGCACTGCGAGGTCATTTAAAACTAACCAGCCTACAGAGACGGTCAAAAGTACGATAAATACTACTTAGTAGTAGTGGATGCAGTACTCCCATAAATACAAAGTACATAAAACACTTCATAACAAGTAGGACTGTGCTGTCCTCAATCGATTATTGAACCGATGAATTGAGCAGATGTTGTTGCCATGGCACGTCAGTGCCACGTGCCCTAAATAGCCTAGTTGCCGTGGCAACCGTGGTTGAGTTGGTTTGATATTGAATAGTATTGTAATATTGTGATGTCACAGATTTTCATTTCAAACAACCTGTGATGTCATCATCATCAGACAGAAATGATCTTTTAATGGCACAGTAACTAGGCTCTTTAAGGCACGTGCCACTATGCACTTTTTTATTGATTAATTTTATTCTATTCAACAAAGTGCAATTGAATGCACCATCACATTACCATAACAGTGATGTAAATGGGAATAACTGGACTCAGTCCACAACCAAAGATCATCGGTTTACTGTTATAGAAGAATAAAGAAACCAGGAAATAATCAGAGAACAGAAGCTGGAACTGAATTTGGACATTATCTTTTTAAAAAGAGACTCAAATCCATTAATCAATTATCACAATTGATGGTGATTAACTTAATAGTTGGCAGTTCATCAATTAATTAACAAATTGTTGCAGCTCCAATAACAAGTAAAAGTCCTGAGTTCAAAATGTTTCATAAGTATTTTTTGGGTATTCTGTTTTTGTTTTTATCTAAATTAAACTTTATTTTTGTAATCATTAATGCACATATAGTATTAGAACATATAGAACAACAATAAATTAACATGAGTGGGGTTGCATTTTGATTTGATAATTATTTATTTCAAACAAATCAAATAAAAGAAAAGAAAATAACAAAAACAAAGTGGTATTAACACAACGTTATTAGACCTCACAATGATTAGTTCATAGAGCAGGAAGACGTGATGCTTGTCAGGGTCTGTCCCCTATTACAATGTCATATCACAATATTTAACTTTATTAAATATTTAAGTTTACTCTATGATTAGAACTTACTTTGCTTGTCTGTTTTTCTGTTTTATTTTCCTTTTTTTATAAACTTCAGGTGAGCGACATTTGCAGCAGTGAACGCATCAGGTGGAGAACCCTGGTGAACCAGGACCCCTCCAACTTCATCCGGATGTGCAGGGAGCTGCAGGTGTTGCCCAACATCTGGGCCCTGCACGAGTGGGGCAACTGGCTGACCCCTGCCGGGCGGGGGGCCAGGTTCGACACGGCGTTTTTCATCTGCTGCCTGCAGGAGACCCCCCATACGCTGCAGGACCAGAGGGAGATCGTGAGGTTTCAGGTGCGTCTGAGTCAGCTCAGCAATTCCCTCTAATTCTAAAGGAAAGTGCTGCCAAAAAAGGTGAAGGAACAGATGAATGAAATGTTATTTTAATAATTGAGGAAACTCAAAAGCATTTTAAACACAGTATTAGACTTAGACTTAATAAATAAACAAATGTAATTGTCATTCAGGTACATGAGTGAATAATGAACGAAATTCTGTTGCATTGAGTCACACAGTTCTAATGTGACATATATTTTTATATATATCTACACATACACAAACACACTGTACAGACTTATACAAATTCTATTGATTAGAATTTAAATTTTAAATGTTTTAATTTATTTTTGAGACAATATAAAAACTGCCATGTGGTGTGTGTAATAACAAAATAGTTTTTAATAAGAGGAGACAATGACCAATTGACACTGAAATGGCAGTGGTCATAACTAATGATTTTTAAAAAAATGTAATTAGTTGTTTGGTTCATAAAACGGTTAAAAATGTTGATCAATGTTTCCTGCAGATGAAATAATTTTTTTAATTTTATTTTACTCTTATAGAAGATTTTATCGTTATCTGATTTCATGTATCAAGTTAGGTGTCAATTAATGTATTAGTTGACAACTAATTGACTAATCTACTAATTGTCGTGTGTGTTTGTGTGTGTGTGTGTGTGTGTGCGTGTGTGTGTGTTCCAGTGGTCCACCCCATCAGAAGTCCTCCACAGCTACCAGTCCAGGGACCTGTGGATCGCCCCCCCTCAGTTCTACGAGCTCAGTCGTCTGTGTCGTTTCCCTCTTCTTGACGACCTCCACGACTTCGCCCGGCGGCGAGCGGCCGAGGGCTGCGAGCAGTGGCTTCCTGTGGTTGTCCCGCAGGACGAACACCACATATCTCTGCTGCCAGGTGCTGAGTCGCTTAAAACCGGTTCCTGTTCCCCTCGGGGCTGTTTTTGTAGTGTGAGTTTCAGCTCATTAACCTTCAGTACGTTCTGTAGGCGACAGACTCTACCCGCTGAGTCCAGGAGAAGCTGCTGCAGAGGCCGACACCAGGATCCACCAGGAGGATCCACCGGAGGGTTCTGGGCTGCACCGCATCCAGATCCTGGATCCGTACACTGCTCATCTACAGATCTCCATCACCCCCAAGTACAAACACCTGCTGCCTGTCGTCCCACAAAGCAAACTTTGACCTGCTCTGCTCATCAGAGCAACGCAACTTCTGAGTTTTGCACTTTGCCAAAGAGTTTGACCATGAACTAAATGTTTAAATGGGAATATATCCTCTACTGGTTATAGACCAGACCTGTGTGCTTTGACCAGGTGCTGCTCCAACATGGCGGATCCTCTCCTGCAGCAGCACTGATCACGTAGAGACGAGTCTTTACTCTGTCAGAAGCTTTTGGGTTTTGTTTTAATATTGGTGCTCATTCGTTTTGATGTGGTGTTGGAATTAAATTGTATTTTCTTAATCAGTGATGTGATTTCAATTCAGTTTTATTTTACAGCATCAAATCATCTTCACTAACACAAAGACCTGCATACACACAACAAATAAGACAATTAATACAGTATATATATATATATATATATATATATGTATATATATATATATATATATATATATATATATATATGTAATTTTAGGTTTCTTGTCATTTAAAAGTCCAATGGTATAAATATTATACACTATGTAATAGAGAGTTAATATCAATCTAAACCGTAAATTATAGGTATACATTCTGTAGTGAGTATTCTATAGTATTTAAACCAAATATGTGTGACTTTTAATGTATTAATTCATAGGGACACAATACATAGAAAAACTACTGTAAAAACAACAGTTTATAGTGTAGAGCTGTTGTTTGGGCTCAACGTAAGAAAATATGGTGTGTGTGTGTGTATGTGTGTGTGTGTGTGTGTGTGTGTCTGTGTCTGTGTCTGTGTGTGTGTGTGCGTGTGTGTGTGTGTGTGTGTGTGCGTGCGTGTGTGTGTGTGTGTGTGTGTCTGTGTGTGTGTGTGTGTGTGTTTCTCGGGCGTCTTCCCTGCTCACAGCAGCATCTTCATGGTAAATTAATAACTCATAAGAAACAACGTCCGTCCAGCTCTGACACTCCCTGTGTCTGACATTTATACTTTAATTTATTATTGAACAAATCAATTCATCCGTTCATTATTAATTTAATCTTTTCACCAGGGATGTTTCAAAAGCTTTTAGCTGATTTATCCACAACATCTGTTCAAGTGTTAACATAGTTAGATTTATTGCTATAAATGTTTTTCTAAAATAAAATCTAAAAGTGAATGTTAATGTATGAATGTAGAATATATGTCATGTCCAACAGCTCATTACCTGAAGGCTCTAATCAGCCAATCAGAAACCAGGACGGCAACAAGCTTCTTATGTTTATTATCAGTAGGAAAAGGCTGAATCCAGACTTTAGAGAAATTACTAAACTGTAAAACATACCTATAAGGCAGAATAGTTTTAATTTAAAAAATAAAAAAACATGTCAATGAGTTTAATATGAATTTTGAATTAAATATTTGAAATTAAATAATGATAAACATTTTTGGACATTTTTCTGTTCACAGAAAAATCATAAAATTATAATTTTTTGCCGAACGACAAGAAAACAACATAAACACAAAATGTACATTTCAGAGATAAATGCTTTTTTTTTACTTTCTCATCTTGCTGAACATGATTTGTCACTGACATCCTCATGTTGCTGACATTAATCATAAGTCTGCTTTTACCTATACCCACAATTTAAAAACTGATGTAGATTCACATCTTCACGTTTACATAAATTGCAGCCTTTTTCTTACAATAACTGTTTTCATGCCTCTGCTTATCTTATCTCCACCTCTGTCCTTGTATTCTATATATTCTATATAATATATTCTGGCCTTCACCCCTGGCCTCTATAGAGCGGTGCGTTCCATGCATTAAACTGTACCGATGCCACTGGCACCTTTTCAATTGGAATTACATCCTCCACACATATCATCTGAGGAAGGTGTGTGTGTGTGTGTGTGTGTGTGTGTGTATGTGTATGTGTGTGTGTGTGTGTGTGTGTGTGTGTGTGTGTGTGTGTGTGTGACGGCAGGAGGGCTTGAGTTGGAAATAACACAGCTAAACCTTCGGCGCCTGTTTGCAGCAGAGAGTCCATTGGGGGTTTCCATGGCAACCCGCAGCCTTGAAAACCCAGCATCCTCATCCAGATGAGGTGAGGATGCAGCGGCCCGTCTCCACCGAGTGTGAGCTCACCTCTCTGTGGAAGCCGTCAGCTTTGTTTATTTTTCTCCAAGCAACAGAACGAGACGAATAAACGTAAAAATAAAAAAACGCCTCCAATCAACGTTGGTGAAAGTCGAGTTTCTCACCTTTAACCGTCCATTGCATAGTGTTTCCATAGGACAAAAATAATCTTATTTTTTCTAAAAAGCTGTGACATAAAATCAATGTTTTACAGTTAGGTGTGAAAAGGAGGCTTTTATTTTGAAGGACATACAATTTATGAGGTCACATGACCAAACATGTGAACATGCAGCAGTGAATGCACAAACAAAGGTTGACTTTTATTCTGAATTTTGGAAATTTTTCCACCAAAATAAAAAAAAAATGAAATTACTATCTGTGGTAAATACATTTTCTCTAATAGGCTAAACAATTGTTTCCATATATCAACAATATGCAAATATGTAAAAATTCTCGTTCAACAACCTGATGGAGTCACATTAACTTACAAGGTTTGAAAAGTTTAACTAAAGGAATCAAGATGCGAATTCAGAAAACTTGTGTTTTCAGATTCCATCATTCTCCCCCAAAAATGACATTTTTTTCACATTTGACCCTTTATGACATAGTTTAGCCACATAGCAACTACTTTTTCTGCATTTTACTAAAAGGCTAGGGCTTTTATTCTGAAGGACATACAGTTATGAGGTCACATGACCAGTCCCTTCAGCTCATGGACATTTAACATGTGAACATCATTGTCTCACAAACAAAGGTTGACTTTTATTCTGAATTTTAGAAAACAGATAAGCCAACTTCAATATTTTTTTTTACATTTATTTCAATTTTTTTTTTTTCTAATATTCTGAAATAGATATGCAAATATGTAAAACTCCTACTTAAACAAACTAATATCGTCACATTGACTTACACAGCATCAAACTATCCTGACACCATGGTTACAGCTTTTTATTATACTGTATGTTTTTAATAATCTATTATTTAGGCCATTTTAGGTAATAAAAATAAAAACTTTCCACCATGACTAAGAAATATTTCATGCAACAGAGGGTTAGGAGTCAGGAAGGTCAATTTAAAGCGTAATGGAGCATAATCTAAAACTTTGATGCTGTGGCTATTTTCAGGATGCACTTGCATAACAGAGAAGCAGCGAAGTCACTTCAGCGTGTGAAACGTCTCAAAGCTGCATAAAAAATACACTTTTTTTCCTCTTCCTCTTAAAATACGAGAATTTGTTTTTAAGTGCAGCGTTTTTCGGAGGCTTTGACTCCACTGTTCACATCCCGGCCCCTTCTCTTCTCCCCCATGTTTAATTGAGCAGGTTTGTATTTTTGGGTCTGTGGATGAGGCTGAGTCTGTCAGGACTTTCCTGTCTGTGACTCACTGTGAACGGATGTGACCCGCCGCTCATTTCTGTGCTTTTAGCACGGCTTATTCTGCTTTTCTGCTTTTTTCCTGTTGTTCTCTGAATGCTCCTCAACCTCGGGAGACGAAACAGAAAGACATAAAACATGGCGTCAAAAATGAGAAAAATGACATTTTGTTGTGTGAAATCCGTTGCTTCTCTGGGGAATCGGTGTAGTGGAGGTCAGTAATTAAATGTGATTCTTTGGGATTACTGCTTCTAAAGACCACGACGCGAATGGGTTTCTAAATGCCAGGGATCTATTTACCCTTTTACGATGATTGGAGAAGCTCCTCGAGCACGGAGGAGTTGATCACTAAACTCAATTAAGAACTCGTTAACTGTTGAGCTGCCTGTAATTACAGCAGATTTTATTAGATCCCACACCAGACGATTATTGATAAAAGTGTTTGGTAATAGATGATGACAGAAAAAGAGAAAAGTGTCTGATGCCTTATTTAAGTCAAACTGTGGAGCAAAATATACAGGAGGAATCTGGATTTATGGATCTGTGTGATTGTGGATTTGGAAAATGTACATTTTATCAACCAATTGAATGTTTTTATTACTTAAAATTACCTAAATAATAGATTATTAAAAATATACAGTATAAGAAAAAGTTGTAACCATCGTGTCAGGATAGTTTGATGCTGTGTAAGTCGATGTGACGCCATTAGGTTGTCGAACTAAGGATTTTACATATTTGCAATCTATTTCCGAATAATAGAAAAAAAACAAAATTGAAATAAATGTAAAAGAAAATATTAAAGTTGGCTTGTGTGTTAGTGAGCTCATTTTTCATTTTGTGTAATTTTCCACAATTCAGAATAACAGACAACCTTTGGTGACATGTTAAATGTCCATGAGCTAAAGGGACTGGTCATGTGACCTCATATACTGTATGTCCTTCACAATAAAAGCCTCCTTTTCACACCTAAATGTACAAACACAGATTTTGTAGTTGCTATGTGGCAAAACTATGCAATAAAGGGTTAAATGTGAAAAAAATGGGGAAGAATGATGGAATCTGAAAACACAGGTTTTCTGATTTTTTTTAGGAAAACTTTTCCAACATTGACTGACTGAAAAAATGCAACACATGGTGATCCGTTGGTGTGTATCGGCCATGAGCAGGTGCAGCTCTGCTCCATCTGTGCCAGGAATCCTCTCCAAGACTCTTACAGCTAACACCATTAGTTAAAGCGTCTTCATTATACGCCGTACCATTCTAACCGACTGCTCCAACACCAGGGGATTACCTCTCAGGTAATAATCCCCGTTTTAAAATACTTAGGTAACTAAGTACTTGAACATTTCCAAGCTTCCAATCCACTTATTTCAGAGAGAAATCTTGTGTATATATATATATATATATATATATATATATATATATATATATATAACCACAGTGCCGGGATAGTTTGATGCTGTAAGTTAATGGGACTCCATTTGTTGCCATGGGAACAAATCTAACAAACAATTTAACATTAAAACAAAATAATGTATTAATATAATTAACCCCAGATTGTGACTTCACTTTTTATTTGGTGAAAATTTTCTAAAATTCTTGTGAGACAATGATGTTCAAATGTTAAATGTCCATGAGCTAAAGGGACTGGTCATGTGACCTCATAAATTGGATGCCCTTCAAAATAAAAGCCTCCATGTCACCTTTAACTGTAAAAATATAGATCACAGCTCTATAGGTGGCTGTATGGAAACACTGTGAAATAGAGTTGTACTGTTTAAATTGTTTAATTTTAACTATTTAATGTGTTAAATGTGTAATGATATATTGAGTAGCTGTGCTGCTTTAAATACCTCTTGCTGATAATACCTCTACTTCTACCTAAGCAGAGTTTAATTCAGGACTGCTACTCGTAATCGAGTATTTTTAGCCAACAGTACATCTATTTTTACTGCAGTAAGGCTCTAAAGCTTCATCCTCCACCGCTTGTGATAGAAACGTGACACTTTGCGCCGCTTTTAGAGCAACTTCAGCAAACCTCAATCCGTGTTGAAAATGTTTTATTATAATAAATAAACTCGATTGTATGTACATTATACACACAGCAGTAGACAGTGAGCTATGTACAAACCCCGCTATGCACACGTTGCAGTGTAGAGTTACATTCAACACTGTTTACGAGAAGAAGAAGAAAAACCCTGAAAAGGAAGAAGAGCAGGTGTAGAGAACAGGATGGGCTGCATCAGTTCATCACGTGTGTGATTCCAGGAGAAAAACCTTCATACTGCTGCTGTTTTCTGCATGAGGAGGACCAGGGCCTCATGGTGGCTCAGACTTTGCCCCAACTACAAGGATTTTATATCTTTATTACAGAAGAGTAGGACCTGTTTCATCTAATGAATGGGGACCCCCAGGGACCCCCCCAGGGACCCCCCCCCCACCCCACTGTGATTCCTCATCTGA
Source organism: Eupleurogrammus muticus (assembly GCA_036785175.1). Taxonomy (NCBI): domain Eukaryota; kingdom Metazoa; phylum Chordata; class Actinopteri; order Scombriformes; family Trichiuridae; genus Eupleurogrammus; species Eupleurogrammus muticus. Next base: position 674,343 of record JAYKQN010000048.1, read on the forward strand.
CTCCTCCACTCAGCAGCAGCCACTAATCCTGCGGATTACGCGGTTTGTTCCATCCTGACCAGACGCAGCGTCATTTCATCACTTTTAGTTTTTCCCCAAAAATCCTTTGGCCCCTGAATCATCCTATTTAATCAAACTGGTGCGTCCTCTCCAGCCGCAGCTACGTGTTCTACTTGTTGCTTTTCTGTACTCTGCTTCCTGCGTGCGTGATGCTGCTGTCGGCTCAGGACAGGTTGATGACCAGGTAGCCCAGCACCACGGCCACGGTGACGATCACCACGAAGGCGAACACGGCGCAGAAGGACGCGAAGCCCGCGTCGCCGCCGCCGCTGCCGTCCTCGTCCTTGGGCTCCTCCTCGCAGATGGAGATGACGCCCACGGACGAGTTGCCCACGCTCACGCTGGACTTGAGCTCGGCGCCCGCCTCCTGCTTGGCCTCCACGGCCCACGGCGCCACCTGCACCTTCATCTCCATCTCCTCCACCATCTGGCTCACCTGGCAGATCTCCGTCTGCAGGTCGCGCAGGTCCGCGGTGTCGATGTTGCTGTCCGCCTCGTACTTCATGTTCTGCACGCTCATGGCGCGCGCCGCCACCGTGGTGGTGCTGCCCGTCATGCCGGTCTGGATCAGGTGGCGCGTGGGCACCTTGAGGGGGAAGTCCTGGCCGATCTCCAGGGAGCGCTTCATGTCCACCTCCAGCAGGTCCATGCTGCTGGAGAACAGCACCCACAGGCGCTCGTACTCGGCGCGGTCCTCCTTGCTGATGCTCTTGTCTTTGAGCAGCGCCGTCAGCCTGGTCCTGTTGGCCACCGCCAGCTCCAGCGCCTTTTTGCGGGTTCGCTTCAGCTCCTCCCGCAGGTTCTGGGAGTCCGAGGTGCTGCCCAGGGCCACCACCAGGTGCCTGTAGCAGGCCGTCACTTTGTTCAGCGCGTCCAGCATCGTCTTGCACTCCTCCTTCCCCATGGCCGCGTCGTCCCGAAAAAACGGAGAAAAGGCGCAGAAGACGCTCGGAGCGAAGCGGAGAGACGCACAAGTGCGGCTGTGTCCTCACGTCAGTTTCCAGCGGAGCTGAGCTCTGCAAATCCCCTCGACGCAGCAGTCACAGCAAAGTCCTCTCTATCCATGCTGCTTCCTGTCTGCAGCGGCGGCTCCGAGCGGCTTACACATTAATGCGTCCGTAAACGGCTTTGGCGCAGCCTCCACATCACAACCAACGCGCGTCCAGCCGCAGGCGTCAGGAGCCGCGGCTGCGGGACGCGGTGCCAGCGGCGGCTTCATTCAGCGCGTCCGGAGCCGGACGGACAGCCCGAGGTTCGGTGTTGTTTCCGGTTCTGATCCGTGTGGAGCCGCCACTCCGCACCACTCCGCAGCTTTAAATACCGCACGTGTGCGCACAAACCGGAGCCGCTCCGCTGCTCTCCCATTGGTCCGCGGCCGGGGTCGTGTAGTGGGAGGCGGGCCTGTGATTGGCTGCTGTGTTTCTGCTATAAACAGCGACGTCCAATCAAAAGCGCAAAGTCTGCTACGTCATCAGGAAAACCCGCAAACTCCTGGACGAGTATCAGCATCAAAATACTACAGTAGTACTAATGTACTTAGAGTATTCAAAATAAAAACACATTATGCAGATTATTGTCATAATAATATAAGATAATATCAGTATAATATATTATATATTATATGATATTATTTGTCATAGTACCACAGTATCATAGCATCAAGTACAAAGCAAAGTAATCGAAAAAACATTGTTATATATAATACATGTAAAATATAGTCAAAAATACTCTCAAGTATATATGTATATGTATGTATATATATGTGTGTGTGTGTGTATATATATAGATTAGATTAGATAGATTAGATTAGATAGCTCCTTTATTGTCCCACAGTGGGGAAATTCACAGTGCTACAGCAGCAGTTAGAGAAGTTACAAAAATGTTTTTAAAAAATTGAAAAAAGAAAAATTGAAAAATTAAATTAAAAACAATATACAGATATATATAAATATAAATGTATTTCACTGGTCTATGTATACAATGTCCATTTTTTCTGTTGGGGGGGGGGGTTACTGAGAGCTGTACTTGTTGTACAGTCTGACAGCTGTAGGAAGGAAGAACTTCCGATATCGCTCCCTCAGACACTTTGGATGGATTAGTCTGTTGCTGAGGGAGCTCGTCAGTCCAGTGTGTCCTGCATGGGGTGGAGGTGGTTTTCCATCATTGATGATATCTTCCTTATCATCCTTTCCTCTCCCACCACCTCCACTGGGTCAAGGGAGCACCCCAGGACAGAGCTGGCCTTCCTGATGATCTTGTTCAGTCTCTTCCTGTCTGCAGCTGTTATGCTGCCTCCCCAGCAGACCACCCCATAATGAAAGACTGATGCCACAACTGAGTCATAGAATGTCTTAAGGAGTGTCCCCTGCACTCCAAAAGACCTCAACGCCTGAGCAGGTAGAGCCTGCTCTGGCCCCTCTTGTATAGAGCAGTTGTGTTGTCAAAGATATTAAGTGAAGAACATGTTTTATTATATAGAAACTAGTAGATAATATAATACTGATATACATATGATATACAGCATCAGTAATATTAACAGCAGCAGCAGCAGCAGCAGCAGCAGCAGTAGCAGCAGCAGCAGCAGTAATATTAACAGCAGCAGTAGCAGCAGTAATATTAACAGCAGCAGCAGCAGTAGCAGCAGCAGCAGTAGCAGCAGTAATATTAACAGCAGCAGTAGCAGCAGCAGCAGCAGCAGTAGCAGCAGTAATATTAACAGCAGCAGTAGCAGCAGCAGCAGCAGCAGTAGCAGTAGCAGCAGTAATATTAACAGCAGCAGCAGCAGCAGCAGCAGCAGCAGTAGCAGCAGTAATATTAACAGCAGCAGCAGCAGCAGCAGCAGCAGTAATATTAACAGCAGCAGCAGCAGCAGCAGCAGCAGTAATATTAACAGCAGCAGTAGCAGCAGCAGCAGCAGCAGTAGCAGCAGCAGCAGCAGTAATATTAACAGCAGCAGCAGCAGCAGCAGCAGCAGCAGTAATATTAACAGCAGCAGTAGCAGCAGCAGCAGCAGTAGCAGCAGTAGCAGCAGTAATATTAGCAGCAGCAGTAGCAGTAGCAGCAGCAGCAGCAGTAATATTAACAGCAGCAGCAGCAGCAGCAGCAGTAATATTAACAGCAGCAGCAGCAGCAGCAGCAGCAGCAGCAGCAGTAATATTAAAGCAGCAGTAGCAGCAGTAATATTAACAGCAGCAGCAGCAGTAGCAGCAGTAATATTAACAGCAGCAGCAGCAGCAGCAGCAGCAGTAATATTAACAGCAGCAGTAGCAGCAGCAGCAGCAGCAGCAGCAGCAGCAGTAATATTAACAGCAGCAGCAGTAATATTAGCAGCAGCAGCAGCAGCAGCAGTAATATTAGCAGCAGCAGCAGCAGCAGCAGCAGTAATATTAACAGCAGCAGCAGCAGCAGCAGCAGCAGTAATATTAACAGCAGCAGTAGCAGCAGCAGCAGCAGCAGCAGCAGTAATATTAACAGCAGCAGCAGCAGCAGCAGCAGCAGCAGCAGTAATATTAACAGCAGCAGTAGCAGCAGCAGCAGCAGCAGCAGCAGCAGTAATATTAACAGCAGCAGCAGCAGCAGCAGTAATATTAACAGCAGCAGCAGCAGCAGCAGTAATATTAGCAGCAGCAGCAGTAATATTAGCAGCAGCAGCAGCAGCAGCAGTAATATTAGCAGCAGCAGCAGCAGCAGCAGCAGCAGTAATATTAGCAGCAGCAGCAGCTCGGTCCTGAGGCGTTCTCCAGCTTTGCTCTTCTTAAATTATTAAAACCGACGGCGTCTAATGAACCAGCGACTGCAGCTGAAGTCTGAATCACGGAGGAGGAACAGTGAAATACCAGTGTGTGTCTAACAGCATGTGTTAGAGGGAACGCATTTGGCTCTTTAGTGATAAATGTTCACTTATGCACCAATGACTGTAAATTCCAGTCAGTTGTGTTTGCAGTGTTAAAACAAGTCAAGTCATCAGCACAACAGGCTCACATCACACAAGGAAAAGAAGAGGAATAAACCTGAGAAACTGAGGACGATCAATAGACGATGAACAGGATGGAGGGAAGGAGAAATGATAACACAATGTAAAAAATAGTGTAAATGCAAAATTGTACTTATGTCAAATGAAAAAAATATATATATAAAAATAAAATATAATATATTTAAATTGGCAAAAGTACTCATTTCAATCATATTTAAACTATATTGTTGCAGCTGGTAAAGTTAGAGTTAATTTTATATACAGATGCATTGCCTGTTATATATATATATAGTTATGGTTTATGTCATTTCAAATATCAATGTGATTACACAACATTTTTGTTATTCTACCATACATGTTAAACTTGTTATAACTAAAACATGCCGATGGAATCTGAGTCAGATGTTTTGTTCAGATGTTGACAGAAGCATCTTCTTTCCTTCCTTCCTGAATTTGTTTCCATGGCAACCTGTTGCCTCTCGTCAACGTCGACGTTTATGATTCACACGGTGTCCAATCTACTGACAGTGCAGCTGGTTGTATTAGGAAAACACGTCAAAACAGAGATTAGCCAGATTAATTAGCTAATCTCACATGATCTATACATAATTTTACGTATACACTACTTTCTCACTAAACACCTGCATCTTATATAAACCTGACTTGAGGAACCTCGCGTGCTGCCTGTCATCTCCCTGTGTTCCTATAATAGGACAATAAGTGGTTCTGTTAGGATCAAGTGGTCTGGTTGGTCCACATCGACTCGTCATGGACGAATCTCTGCAGAAGCTGTTGCTGGTTTGTTGTTAGAGAAGATTCAGAGATCTCCTCATTCTACAAACCTTCATAGTGTTTCCATATGGCAGCAATTACTTTATCCTCATTTTTCTAAAAAGCTAGGATATAAAATCTAGGTTTTTATAGTTAGGTGTGAAAAGGAGGCTTTTATTTTGAAGGACAAACAATTTAGGTTGACTTTTATTCAGAATCTTGGACAGTTTTACAAAAACATGTCCAGAACTGTTATTATATTGTTTTTTCCAATATGCTAAAAATAGATTTGTTGCCATATGGCAAGAATATGCAAAAAAAAAAAAAAAACTTGCACAACCTGGTGGAGTCACGTTGACTTACACAGCATCAAACTATCCTGGCACCTTTACAACTTTACTAATACTGTATATTTTAGATATATCTGTTATTTAAGCCATTTTAAGTTATAAAAACAATCAACACGTTGTTTACCATCTCTAAGATATATTTTAATGCAACAGAGTGTTAACCCTGATGTCTGCACAGGTTGGGGAATAAAACAGTACAAGTGACAGGGTTGTCTGATTAGATAAGTTATAAGAGTAACTGTATTTATTTACTGTTTAAATTGATGTATTCTGATTAACTTCATTTTTCATTTCCTTCAAAATTCATATGAGGCACATACACACTAATACCAATATACATCAAAATTAACCACCTAACATTAGTAATTACAGTATTTATCCAGTTAAACACCAGTTTAACAAAATGATGATTGCTGATGGATCATTCATTTACTGGTTATTTAAGTTCCAGAGTTAAACAGCACTGGTGAAGGTTTCAAACGTCTTTTTTAATGCATCAGGATTGGCTTCCATTCTTCTTCTTAGAGCCCCGTGCTGCGTTGACACCATTACCTTCAGATCCTACAGAGCCTGGAGTCAATTATCAGTTTGAAAGGAGCTCCATTAAGCTGGTTAACATCCCATAATTCAGATTGATTTCCGTTTGTTCTCGTTAACAATGAATCCTCCCTGTGCACCAAAGTGAGGTCCTCTGCCTGGACCAATGCTCCGTTCATTTTCATCGTTATGCAGATGACACCCAATTATTTCTGTCAACTAAACTGCAAACTTTCTGCTGCTAAAGTCAGATAAAACTGAGGTTATTGAGCTCAGGCCTGAACATCGTAGCTCTACAGTGATCTAGTTACTGGACTCTAAGAGGTCTGTTAGTTATCTTTGACCAGGATAATCTACGTCCTATGATGTCCACATTGGACGAATCTCAACAAGTTTTCTTTCACTTTATAAATATAACATAGGATGACACTGTTCATAGAAACACAAACATTATTGTCGATATAAGCATTATATGATCCTCAGTTCCTAAACAACAAACTTTTAAATATAGTTTGAATTACTTTAGCTTTGTCTTAAATTAATTGCGAATGAAAGCTGAAAATGCCTAACCCTAACCCTAACCTTAACCTTAACCCTAACCCTAACCCTAACCCTAACCCTAACCCTAACCTAACCCTAACCCTAACCCTAACCCTAACCCTAACCTAACCCCAACCCTAAACATTCAGAGAGAAATGAGAGAAACAGAAACTCCTTCATTTATAGATAGATTTTCTTAATTGAATGTGACCATTAAGACTGTTGATACTATTCAACATGAACGTGATACTTCGTGTTGAGTACATTCATCTCCTCCTGTGCTGCAGACCCTTGAACATTCATTGTGTTTTAAAGTGACATCTGCTGCTGAAGGAAGAACCTTTGATTTTCACGTTAACCCTTAACATGACAATACCAAATATCCACAAGTTCAGATGAAACCAAAGAAGAGGAGAATAACTTAGAGGTTAAAATCTGATATAAAATGATCTGTAAACTGTAATCCAGATTAGCAGGTTCCTAAAGGTCCTGGGATTAGCAGTATAATGCCCACTAATGTATCTTCTAATGGAGGTCGACATCTCTCATCGTGCGTTTTCATCGTATGGACCTGGTGCTTTAGGCGGGAATGGAGCTGGAATGCGATACACTTATTGTGAGATGATGGTCAAAAAGGGAAAAAAAGATTTAAATATGTTTCCTCACAGAGACTTTAATACCCAAACACATTAGAAAACTCTTGAATAACTGCTGTCATCTGTTTTAATAATCCCAGTGGAAAGCTCATGCAGAGGTCTTTTCTCTAAATTGCTTCCTCAATAAATCCTCCAGCAGCCGCAGTGATGCTGCTGTGTTTGTGGTGTATTGGTACTTTTACTGCAGCAAAGATTGGAAATACTTCATCCAGTACTGATCAGTAGTAAGTAAATATAGCAGATAAGCAATTGTAAATTAAATAGACTAAAACATAACTTATAGATGAGGCAGCTTTTTTTATTTAGCACATTTACACATAATTATTCATGCGTCTCATGCTCCTAGTGAGAAATAAAACGTGTTTATCCAGAGAACTGTGATTTTCAGCCAAATTCAGTGGTTTTAAAACATGGATGAGACTCTTTGTGGGAGAAAAACACAGAATCCAGAGAAAAAGAAGGAAAATCTTCATCAAACAGGAAGATAAATCCAGAATGTTTTTGCTGTGTGCAGCAGTAAATGATATGGTTGGGTTCATGGGCTACAGGCTCCTAAAATCTACATGTTTGATATTTAACTTAAATGAAATATTACTTTGACGTGGTAACATATATATATATATATATATATATATATATATATATATATATATATATATATATATATATATATATATATATATACAGAATAGGACAAAAGTTGTGACTCCATCAGGTTGAACTAGGATTTTTCCATATTTGCATATTGTTGACATATGAAATAACATCTATTTTAGCAAATTAGAAAAAATATAATATCAGTTAAAGTTTCTAGTTGGTTACAATTTCTAAATTTCAGAATAAAAGTCAACCTTTGGTTGTGAGACAATGATGTTCACATGTTAAATGTTATGAGCTAAAGGGACTGGTCATGTGACCTCATACACTGTATGTCCTTCAAAATAAAAGCCCCCTTTTAACACCTAACTGTAAAAACATAGTTTTGATATCACAGCTTTTTATAAAAATGAAGATAAAGTTATTGTTGCCGTATAGAAACACTATGAAATGAGGGTAAACGTGTCTAAAACAGGATTATCAGTGTGTAGCTCTAATCTTACACCATCAATAAAAGCTGACTTGATGTCTTGTTGCTAAACTAGAAAAAATCCATTAAATGCCAACGATCACTTCAGTCAGATTTAGTTTGGTTTGAGTGGTTCAGAGAAGAGAAGAGGAGGATTCCAGCCAATCAGAATCAGAAGAATGAACAGAGACACAGACAGAGAGAGAGAGAGAGACTGTTGAATTATTGATGAACCTCATACGTTGTGTGGTCTCTTAACATGGAACAGCAGCATAAACCATGAGTCATGTCTGAGGAGGATCTGCACTCAGCCTTAACACACACACACACACACACACACACGCACACACACACACACACACACACACACACACACACACACACACACACACACACACACACACACACACACACACACACACACTAATGCTCCTCTCAACTTCCTTTGAAAAGTAAAGCTAAGATTACCTTAAAAGCATTTCATAGAACTTTTGTATTGATCATAGCTAATGTGTGTAAAATAAAAAAAAATAAATTGCAGCAAATTTAGACTTAGATGGACTTCTAAATGACAGGAAACCAACATGAGCACAAAATCTACATTTTGAGACCTGATGAATGCTTCTTTAAAACTGTATTTTGCAATATTCATAACTTTCTCATCTTGTCAAACATGAGTTATCACTGACCCACAGATAAATACACACTTTGTAAGCAGCGTATCATAAACTCGTGTGGGGTGAATATGAAATACTTCCTCTGCTAAACTCAGCCAACGGGATCCGTGGCATCTGCTGGTCGAAGCTTTAGTTCTAATCCTGTCACATCCACGTAAAGTCCAGGGAACCAGGGCAGGTTTGACAAAAGAAATATGGTTGTAGAATAATGACGTTACAACATAAAATAAATAAAACTAGTTGATTTATTTAAAAGCCTTTTAGGAAAGTTAAACTATCTGGTTCCAAGTTTTTTAGGATTACACCACGTGACAGTTTGTGTTTAGTAGTTTCCAGTAGCTCCTGGTAACAGTGGAAAAAGAAGTTTCTGTTTCTTTCAGAGTAATAATCTTAATCACATCCACCACGTATTGACCCAGAGGAGCAGCAGATTTGTTCTGATTCTGTTAAACAGAACATCTACAGGTTTATCCCAGCAACACGTCGTTGGACCAAAACCTGACCCCCACTGAGTGTGTGAAAATGAAAGCTCCAGAATAATCCTTCATAAACTCATTCATATTCTGGTAAACGTGAACTAAACGTTCTGTATTTTTCTCCTTTCTCCTGTCACACTAACAAATACGTCATAAAACACAGAGCAACAGCCAGGAGCATGGAGGAAGGCAGCACCACAGCTATGAGCATTAACACCATGTGATGGAGAAGTCAGTACTGACCCAGACTGAACCTTAAGGACTACAGTCCTGCTGTTATTTTACCAATAAACACCATTTAAGCTGCAGCTGCTACTAGTGTGGACTGAATGGATGAAACCAAGTGTTAGGAAATGATGGAATTTAGAGGCTGTCACCTCAACACTAAACCCTGGTTGGATAAGGAGTAAAAACTGGATAAAAAGATGAATCTGATGCAGAGTTTGAAGGTATCATCTACATAATAGTGGAAATTATTAGTAAAAATTTTACTAATGGGAGCATTTAAAAAATAAAAAAGTATTGGTTCAAGTACAGAACCTTGTGGAACTCCATAACTTATTGTATTTAGAGGCTGTCACCTCAATACTAAACCCTGGTTGATAAGGATTAAAAACTGGAGAAAAAGATGTAAAAACATAATAGAAATGGGTTTTAAATGACAAGACTGTAGTATCTTTAATATTCAGAAAAGCAATGCAAAACGATAGATTCCAATATTGAAAAATATATCGAATAAACAAATGAAATGATTAATACTGGTTATCTGTGATGATTTTACATGTTTGCTGCAGCAATATTAATATATGGATGTTAAATCATAACAATCACATAACATTATTTCTACATTGGCATATTTCTAATTAAAAAATATTTTTTCATTGGATTATTAGTTATAATTATTAAGACACTCTTATGAATGGAGAGGTAATTCTGTAATATAAAAAAACTAGATATAATTATAGAAACTTTACATTCGGCTCTTTGACATAAACCAGAACGTTGATGTGGCCGAGAATAAAACTGAGTTTGATGGATTAAACGGATTAAATATATATATATTTCACATTTAATGGCAAAACATCACATAAAATCGTGACTTTTGTAAAAATGAATGCCACTAAATCTTTCAGAGACCTGATGGATGCTTCTTTGAGAAGTTGTTGACTTTCTCATCTTGCCAAACGTCACTGACCCGTTTGTGTTTGGTGAACTGTTCCTGACCCGTGCACCTTCACTCATCTCCTGCCTGTGTTTCCTCTGATGCGAGACAAACCCTCCTGTTAATACTCCTTTCTCTCTTTTTTTATCCCTGTAGCGAAACGCCCTGAAACACAAGCCCAGAGATGAGGGGAGCAGACACAGTCACATCTCCTCGCTCTGCTCCGCATCTCTCTTCGCCCCATCCTGTTTTGTGTCTAAAAGCCGTGCGTGACAACAAAGCGTGGAGGAAGGTGCTCCGCCAAAACAAGAAAGCTCAGGGGCACCCGACGCCCCCAGCGGGACGTTTTATTTGTTACACGGGAGCACTTTGCATTCATTATTTAATCGGATAAGAGACTCCTGATTACAGAAAGGGTTGGAATCAAACGTGCATTAAACATCACGGCCTGTGATATTCTGGTCTGTCCAGGCAGGACTTGTTGAGGATGTGAAGTGGCAGCAGGAGGCAGCAGACGTGTGTCGGCCTGGCGTTCTGCTCCTTTGGCAGCCAGTCAGAAGCTCATCCAGCCATAATGGAGAGAGAGAGAGAAGTTCTGAAAATGGAAAAGGCTTCGGTCCCCTGATCCAGCCTTTAAGCTGCTTTAGAGGATTGCTGGGTATTTTTCTCTCCCTCTCTCTAAAACAGACAGCTGATATTGGCTGTGAACCAGGACGGGGAGGCCAGAAGCCCTGAGCTCTCAGCGCACAGCTGCAGACACGGGGCAGCGGAGGCCAAGCTGCTTTGTCTTGGCTCTGTAATCCACTGCTGGGAGACACGTGACGGCAGCGAGTCGCTGCCAGGAAGCTGCTGCTGCCCCCTGCTGGGGAAGAGCTGCTACGAGAGGCTTAACGGGCTTAACGGGCTGTTTTACATGTTTCTAGTGCTGTGCCACTCAATTAATTTGTGTCCCCACCATGGAAGAAGAAAACATCCCCCCCTCCGCACGACTATAAATAGAATCATTTGTCTATGAATTGTTATAAGTACCTCTGCATAACACTGTGTCCTTATTAACGTATAAGAGAATAAAAAATAAAGAAATATGGACCAACTTACAATAAAGAATAGCTTTATTAACTAACAGAAAAGATCTGAAATTAAAAAAATAAAATTAAATCCTTAATTAAATATTTCTGACTGACCATGTCAAACCATATGATACTGAAAAATAAAACTACATAAATGGTCTTATCAGTGATTGTGGTGTAATGTCTTTAATGTCTTTGTCTCCAACATTTCAGACTCAGTAACACACCGGTCTTTCACAGTGAACCAAGCGCTACAGACGCTTCGTCATATTTCCTCGTCTTAGCTTTGGGAGACTTTCGTTTGTCTCTTTATCTCCGTCTCTCTCCGCCTGTCTTCTCATCCCTGTTAAATATGTTTTCATGGTGTCACTTGGTGTCTACACTTCATACTCATACTCTGTGCTGTATGCTCCCTGTGAACACTCTGCTGCCCCCTAATGCAGTGGAGGTGCAATTGCACTTTATTCCCCCTGAGATCAAGAACAAAAAGCCAAACAGGAGACAGCGATTACAATTAACTTTCATTCCTGTTGTGACATCACACCCACAGGCATTTCTGAATAGCTTGTTTCCAGCAGCATGTAGTGAAACATGCATGAAAAGCTTTAACCTAAAGAAAGAGAGTAACTCTGTACTCATATCAGGGACATGATCACATTTCAAATATTATTGAATGTTGTACCTTCAGATTAACAATTAATTTTTTGGCTCATAATTTAAAAAATGTCAAATATGCCTGCTCTGTATTTAAGTATTTACTGTAGCCTATAGGTACATCTACATATGTGCTGTACATATCTGCCATATTCTTCATTTTTACTATTACTATGATAATCCATCTTTACATGTATGTTCACATGCGTCGTGGCTTTGCACTTTGATGTCATGTTATTGACACGAAGGCGGGGGCCGGAGGCTGAACCCAAATGCACGACTCTTCACGGGTTGATCAAAAGAAAAAGTCTTTATTATGATTCTGTACAAAAGACTCACTCAACATGGGGTAAACAAAAATCACTCTTGCGAGGAGAACAAAAAATCACTCTTGCGAGGAACAAACAAAAAATCACTCTCACGAGGAACAAACAAAAAATCACTCTTAACGAGGAACAAACAAAAAATCACTCTTAACGAGGAACAAACAAAAAATCACTCTTAACGAGGAACACAGGACTAGGAAAAATAACGAGGCAAAGACCGACAAAACAAGACTGGGAACTTGAGCATGCGAGAACAAAACCTGGTAGTACTTGGAGCTGGGCGCTGGCTCTGACACATGGGACGTGACGAACTGGCACAGGACAAGGGGAGACACAGACAATATATAGGCAGGGTAACAGGGCACAGGTGAAAACAATCAGGGCAGGGGAAGGCAATCGCCTTGGCGGGAAACACACAAGGGCAGGAAGCAAAGGTGCCTGAAACAAGAGGGAAGAGTCATTTCACAATAAAACAGGAAGTGCAGGACAAGACAACACGAGTGACAACTTAACATTTACGACGAAACATGACAGTACCCCCCCTTCTAGGGACGGCACCAGACGGCCCAGGCTCCTGAGGATGGCGGCGGTAAAAGTCATCTATGAGGCCCGGGTCCTCAATAAATCTGGAGGGTATCCATGAGCGCTCCTCCGGACCGTAGCCCCCCCAGTCAACCAGGAACTGGCGTCCTCTGCCTCTGTTCCGGACTGCCAGTAGCTGCTTAACTGTGTATACTGGACCGCCGTCAATCATTCGGGGGGGTGGTGGGGGCTTGGCAGGAGGGACCATGGGGCTATCCTTAACTGGTTTAAGTCTCCCCACGTGGAAAGTGGGATGGACCCTGAGGGATCTGGGGAGACGAAGACGAACAGCAGCAGGGTTAATCATTTTTACAACAGGGAAAGGACCAACAAACCTGGGAGCCAGCTTCCTGGACTCTACGTGGAGGGGCAGATCCCTGGTGGATAGCCAGACTTTCTGGCCAGGCTTGTAGACGGGCGCTGGGCAGCGCCTCCGATCAGCAGCCCTCTTCATCCGGGCCGAGGTTCGCAGGAGGGCCCTGCGGGCTGCTGCCCAGACCCGCCGGCAACGACGAACTAGGGCATGCGCCGACGGCACCGCTACCTCCTTCTCTGTGTCAGGAAACAGAGGAGGTTGGTAGCCGTAGGCGCCTTGGAATGGTGTCAGACCGGTGGCTGTGGTGGGGAGGGAGTTGTGGGCATACTCGACCCAAGCCAGGTGCTTACTCCAGGTTGATGGGTTCTGGGAGATGAGGCAGCGGAGGCAAGTCTCCAGCTCCTGGTTGAGCATTCGGTCTGTCCATTGGACTCGGGGTGGTACCCCGACGTGAGGCTAACTGTGGCCCCAATCAGCGCACAGAACTCAGACCAGAAGCGTGATACAAACTGTGGGCCCCGGTCGGACACTATGTCTCTAGGGAGGCCATGTAAGCGAAAAACATGGGTTAACATTATCTCAGCCGTCTCCTTGGCTGACGGCAACTTAGGCAAGGCAATGAAATGCACCATCTTGGAAAAACGGTCCACCACTGTCAATACAGTGGTGTTACCTTCAGATAAGGGAAGTCCCGTAACAAAGTCCAGTGAAATGTCCGACCAGGGCCGACTGGGAACTGGGAGGGGATGGAGCAATCCCATCTGAGGTCTCGAGGATGACTTGTTTTGGGCGCAGACTCGACAGGCCTCCACATACTCCCAGACATCCTGTTCCATGGCAGGCCACCAGAAGCGTTGCCTGACGACAAACATAGTACGGCTCACCCCTGGGTGGCAGGTAAGCAGGGAGGTGTGAGCCCAATGAATCACCTGAGGTCGCAGGGGCGCTGGGACAAACAGCCGATTGGCTGGGCAACCACTAGGTGGCGGGCTCTCACCATTGGCCTGCTTCACCTCAGCTTCTATCTGCCAATTCACCGCTCCTACCACACGTTTCAGTGGCAGGATGGGCTCGGGGACCTTGGCAACAGACTCGGGGTCATAAAGGCGAGAGAGGGCGTCTGGCTTGGTGTTCTTGGACCCCGGCCTGTAGGACAAGACAAAATCAAAACGGTTAAAAAACAATGTCCATCTAGCTTGACGTGCGTTTAGGCGTTTAGCCTTCCTAATATACTCTAAGTTCTTGTGGTCCGTCCAGACGAGGAATGGTTGTTGAGCTCCCTCCAGCCAATGTCGCCACTCCTCCAGGGCCACCTTCACCGCCAGCAGCTCCCGATTCCCGACGTCGTAGTTGCGCTCAGCTGATGAGAGCCGCCTGGAAAGATAGGCGCAGGGGTGCATCTTCTGGTCCTTCTCTGACCGCTGCGATAAAACAGCCCCCACTCCTTCACTGGAGGCATCCACCTCCACCACAAACTGACGATTTGGGTCAGGCATTGTGAGAATGGGTGCTGTCGTGAACATGGCAATCAACCTCCTGAATGCCCGGTCGGCCTCAGGGGACCACTGGAAGGGTGTCAGAGGAGATGTTAATGCATGGAGTGGTGCCGCTATTGCGCTGAAGTTTCTGATGAACCGCCTATAGAAGTTAGCAAACCCCAGAAATTGCTGAACCTTCTTGCGGCTATCAGGAGTTGGCCATTGAGCCACAGCGCTAACTTTAGCCGGGTCCATCTGTATCTGTCCCGAGGCTACAATAAAGCCAAGGAACGATACTGTATCGGCATGAAAATCACATTTCTCTGCTTTAACATATAGCTGGTTCTCCAGCAGGCGCTGGAGAACCAGTCTGACATGATGGACATGAGTATGCTGATCAGGGGAAAAGATCAAAATGTCGTCCAGGTACACAAACACAAACAAGTTCAGAAATTCACGGAGGACATCATTAATAAAAGCCTGAAATACTGCAGGGGCGTTGGCAAGTCCAAATGGCATGACAAGATATTCATAGTGCCCTGATGGTGTGTTAAAACCAGTCTTCCACTCATCCCCCTCTCTGATCCGAACCAGGTGGTAAGCGTTCCTTAAGTCTAGCTTCGTAAAAACCTTAGCTGACTGGAGCTGTTCAAAAGCGGAAGCCATAAGGGGCAGAGGGTAGCGGTTCTTAACCGTAATGGCATTAAGGGGGCTATAGTCTATGCAGGGACGGAGGGAGCCGTCTTTCTTTCCCACGAAAAAGAAACCGGCTCCCGCAGGAGATGACGAGGGACGAATAAGGCCAGCCTTGAGTGAGCTGTCAATATATTCTTTCATGGCCTTTTTCTCAGGGCCCGAAATGGCATAAAGTCTCCCCTTAGGAATTGGGGCACCTGGAATCAAGTCAATGGCGCAGTCATACGGTCTGTGGGGAGGCAAGGACGCAGCCTTGCTCTTGCTGAATACCTCCCCCAAGTCATGGTAATCCACGGGTACCGTTGCTAGGTCTGGTTCTTCCCCTGGAGATGGGTCTGCCCCTCTAGTATCGACTTGACCTATTGCCAGTCTCTGACCCACGGCTAAACAGCTTTCTAAACAATTCTCTCCCCAGGCTGTGATGATTCCGGTCTCCCACTTAACATGGGGGTTATGCCTAGACAGCCATGGGTATCCGAGAACCATCGGATGCCGAGCAGCGTTAAAAAGGTGGAACGACATCTGTTCATGGTGGTCACCAACCTGAACATGGAGCGGTTCAGTCTTATGGGTAATCCTAAAAATAAAATGGCCATCAAGAGCAGTGGCTTCCAGAGGCTGGGATAACAGTTCAGTCTTAACTTGCCACTTGCGGGCCAAACCCCAGTCTAATAAGCTTTCGTCGGCTCCTGAATCAATTAAGGCCCCTACTGAAAATGAGCAACCCGTCAGGATTACCTGGACAGCAGTCAGTGCGCGAGGGGGGTTCTCTGGCGTAGACCGCTGACGCCCCCGAGTATCTCCCCTCCCTGCTGGGCGCCCACCTTTCACTGGACATGCAGCCAGCAGATGTCCAGTCTCTCCACAGTAAAAACATCTGCCCTCCAGTAACCGGCGCCGTCGCTCCTCTCTGGACAGCCTTGCCCGCCCCAACTGCATCGGCTCCTCCCTGGGCTCTGGGGGTGCTGCAGCCTGTGGAGAAAAATGAGACAGCGTGGCGGGTTGAGCAGCTAACCGGTGGTGAGAAGGCGTCACGGTCTCCCTCTCCCAGTCCCTCAGCCGATTGCCCGTCCGGATGGCTAGGGCGATGAGGGAGTCCAGGTCTGCGGGTAAGTCCAGGGGGATTAGTAAACTCCGGACGGAGGCAGCAAGCCCCGTCAAAAACGTGTCCCGTAGGGCCGCTTCGTTCCACTCGCTGTCAGCAGCGATGGTGCGAAAGCGGATGGCGTAGTCGGCCACCGTGCGACTGCCCTGCTTTATCGTGCTGAGCTCTCTTGCCGCCTCCCTCCCTGGTACTGCGCGATCGAAGATCTTCCGCAACGAGTCTTTAAAAGAGTCTATGGAGGAGCAAATGGACGCTCCTCGAGCCCACTCTGCGGTCGCCCATGCCGCCGCTCGTCCCGTAAGGTGGGAAATCATAAAAGCCACTTTGGCTGAGTCTGTCGGGAAAGCCGAGCGCTGGAGTTCGTAGTGTAGCTCACATTGCACAATGAAAGATTTACAGTCATCACCTTCTCCGGAGAACTTCTCTGGCGGGGCTAACCGGAGCGAGGCTGAAGGTGATCCAGGTGGAGCCGGAGTAGCAGAAGCGGTCGGGGGTGGAGAAGGTTCAGGCTGTGATCGAGGAAGGGCCTGCTTAATCTGCAGGGCTAACTCCCTCATCTCCGTGGTCATAGCCGCCTTAAAGCTGTCCTGGCTGTTGGCCATCCCTTGCAACCCTCGGGCAAGGGATGTCAGGTGTTCCTCCTGCCTTGTCAGTCGGGCTTCCTGGGAGTGGACCGCTGCGGTCAGCTGGCTGGAGTCGGCTGGGTTCATGGCTGGCCAGTTCGTACTGACACGAAGGCGGGGGCCGGAGGCTGAACCCAAATGCACGACTCTTCACGGGTTGATCAAAAGAAAAAGTCTTTATTATGATTCTGTACAAAAGACTCACTCAACATGGGGTAAACAAAAATCACTCTTGCGAGGAGAACAAAAAATCACTCTTGCGAGGAACAAACAAAAAATCACTCTAACGAGGAAAACGAAAAATCACTCTTACGAGGAACAACAAAAAATCACTCTTACGAGGATAACGAAAAATCACTCTCACGAGGAACAAACAAAAAATCACTCTTAACGAGGAACAAACAAAAAATCACTCTTAACGAGGAACACGGGACTAAGGAAAAATAACGAGGCAAAGACCGACAAAACAAGACTGGGAACTTGAGCATGCGAGAACAAAACCTGGTAGTACTTGGAGCTGGGCGCTGGGCGCTGGGCGCTGGGGCGCTGGGGCGCTGGGGCGCTGGGGCGCTGGGCGCTGGGGCGCTGGGGCGCTGGGCGCTGGGCGCTGGGCGCTGGGCGCTGGGCGCTGGGCGCTGGCTCTGACACATGGGACGTGACGAACTGGCACAGGACAAGGGGAGACACAGACAATATATAGGCAGGGTAACAGGGCACAGGTGAAAACAATCAGGGCAGGGGAAGGCAATCGCCTTGGCGGGAAACACACAAGGGCAGGAAGCAAAGGTGCCTGAAACAAGAGGGAAGAGTCATTTCACAATAAAACAGGAAGTGCAGGACAAGACAACACGAGTGACAACTTAACATTTACGACGAAACATGACAGTTATTGATCGTCTTGTGTTGGTACTGTAAGCCCAACATGTTTGAATTATGCATTTTACACATAGATAAACCGTTTTGCACCATGCACTTTGTACTGTGTTCAGGTCAGTGACAAATAATGTTTGGCAAGATGAGAAAGTCATGAAAGTTTTAAAATACAGTTTAGAGAAGCATTCTTCAGGTCTCTCAAAATATACATTTGCATGTACAAAATGTGCATTTGCACAATGTATATTTGCATGTACATTTACATAATTGTTGTCATTTAAAAGTCCATTTGTATTTTTTTTTTTACAAAATTCACAATTTTGTGTGGTTTTCTGACACAGAATGTCAAATGGCATAACTGAAAAAGTATGATAAATGTTAAATATTTAATCTACCTAGAATATAAACTAGTTAGTAGCATGTGTTTTTCATTTTTTAAAACATTTTACATTTACATTACGACTAATCCTGCACTTTGATCCTTTGCATTAATTGTTTTATGTTTTATTGGATCATGTTGGTATCTGTCAAAGGAAGACATGTGTTCATTAGCAGTCTTGTTGATTTCATCCATTCTATAGATGCCTATCCTGTTGAAGGTTGGGGTGTTGTAGACTAATTTGAAGAGCAAAGTAACAGGGATAGAAATAATGATTATCAGGGGGAAGTCATTCTTTTTAATCATCGTTTAACACAATTGAATGCAACATCTCAGCTGAAGCCCATATAATAAAACAGAAAATGGATGATAACATTTCTAAACTTCTATGTACTATTTTTATCCTGTTTTCAACTCATAGAAACAATTTTATTTGTATCAGATTTTTTTCTAGAAAAAATAGATTTATACACTTTATAATAACCATCAGGAATAAATTATTAATAAATAGTTAGTTAAACGGGCGACACGGTGGTGCGGTGGGTAGCACTGTTGCCTCACAGCAAGAAGGTCGCAGGTTCAAGACCCGCCTTGGGCCTGGGTCTGGGGCCTTTCTGTGTGGAGTTTGCATGTTCTCCCCGTGTCTGCGTGGGTTTTCACCGGGTACTCCGGTTTCCTCCCACAATACAAAACATGCTCAGGTTAATTGGTAAAACTCTAAATTGCCCATAGGTGTGAGTGTGAGAGTGAATGGTTTGTGAATGGTGTGTGTGCCCCACGATTGGCTGGCGACCATCTGGGGTGTATCCCTGCCTCTCGCCTTAACGCGCTGGGATAGGCTCCAGCAGACCCCTGCGACCCCGAAAGGGAATAAGCGGGATAGACAATGGATGGATGGATGGATAGTTAGTTAAACATTAATTAAGGATTTTCTGTATTTATTAGGGAGGATTGTGACTATTTGCCCAACAGCGCCCTCTAGTGGAGACATAACGTTTTCCTGAGCCACCGTCGATCTTTAGACGATCCACGGGGTGGCGCTGTTGAACCACGAGCTGCCTCGAGCCGGAAACTAGCGAACGACGACGGAAGAACCCGAGGCGAAAACCCCGGAAGCTGCGTTGCCATTGGCCCTCCCCGGCGCTGTCAGTCAGCCCGTTGTTGGAACGATGTGTTGCGGCTGCCGCTCCGGCTGCGGGTAGAGAGCTGGAGTTTAGCTCACATTTACCACCGAACGCGCTAAGAGGGGGCTCGTGGCAGAAGGAATAAGGAGTATTATGGTATGTAATTCAGCTGTCAGTCAGCGGGGGGGCTCTGCTGTTTCTACTCGTTGCGCGCATACAACGTTAGCATGCTAGCGGCTAGCTACGGCTAGCGGCTAGTTAGCACAGCGAGATTTACAAGCCGGACCGGTAGGGAGCGCGCGTGCGTGGTTGTGAGTGCGTGCGCGTGTGTTTGTGTGTATATGAGCGTATGTGCGCGCGCGTGTGTGCGTGTTTTCATCCTCAGTCACGACCTTTGCGGTTATCTTGGTATCAGGGAGAAAACAGGCTGATTTAGCGGTAACGGAGCTCAGCGTTAACGCAGATGGCGCCTGATTAATGAGAAGATGGTGATTTATGAGGTCACAAAGGGATTTTAATCCCTCTCACCTCCCCAACTAATCTGTCGGAGATCCTCCAGTTTGTGGTTTAAGTGCTTTAACGTGAGAAAAAGTAGAAATAATCAAGTGAAAGGCTTGACTGAAGTAAAAGTACAGAAGCATCATCAGTAAATGTACTTATTGTACTTAATAAATACACATCAGAGTACTATATAAATATAGTCAATGTGAACCTAATATTAGATATTGTAGGGTTCAACTAAGATTTTTATTACTTTCTTAATTAATTGTTTACTTGTTTGATATATAAAATATCTGAAAACAGTGAAAAACGTCCATAGATTTTGTTTTGTCCTAATCAACAGTCCATAACCCAAAGATTAAATTCATCACAGACGACTACAGAAACCGGAGCGTTTTACTGAAAAACATTTGCTTCATCTTTAAAAATGTTCGATGAAGTGATTATTTTAAAGGTTGGCAAATATCAAATAAATCATTGCAGCTTTGCTTTAGGTAAATTAATATTCATGCATCATCATATTTGGCACCTGTTTTACACAAAATGCATAGCAGATTAAAAAAGACAATTTAACTGAAAATAGATTATAGAATATTAAAGTATATGGGACAAACTGTCATGTGGTGTAACCCTAAAAACTTAGTACCTGACAGATAACTCGTAAAAAAAGGGTTAAAATAACTCAAAACAGATGTTATCAACTAGTTTTATATTCTAGGTGGATTCAATATTTATACTTTATCATATATCATTCTTTTTGATTAGACTATTTGACATTTTGTGTAAAAAAAAAAAAAAAAAAACACACACAAACTTGTGAGTTATGTATAAAATAAATGGTACAAATCGTCTTTTAAATGACAACAAACCAACATGAACACAAAATGTACATTTGAATGAATGAATGCTTCTTAAAACTGTATTTTATAACGTTTTTTACTTTCTCATCTTGACAAACATGTTTTTTCATTTACCCGTATGTGTTATGTATTTTCATAAAATATTGCCTCATTTGGAAAATGTCAGATAACTACAGTATTTGCCCTAAATTGTAGTGGAGTGAAAGTATAAAGGCAGTGTAGTTGGATATATTTAAGTAGAGTACGAGTAGTTTGTACGGTATTAGAGTAAATGTACTAAGTTACGTGTCCATAACAAAGTACAGTCTAGGTTCATGTCAGTAATTTACTGCTGAATTTTTTGTCGTTTGAAAAATCTTTGAAGAGACGAGAAAACAAATAAATGTTTAAAGCTGGTCGCATCTTCTCTGTACGACTTCAAGGTTCATTCAACTATAACTTAACAGAATTTACTGCCACAAACATCATTTAAAACAGGAAATTTTCAATTTTTCTGTCATAACAGTCTCGTTTGTTTCACTGCATTGTGTTATAATTGAGCAATGCAACCCAAAATCATACATTTAAATATTTGAAAAATCCATAGAGGACAATATTTCTACCATAAGTTATGTTTGAAAAACTTGCAAATTATATATAAAATAATTACGCCCATGTTCCTGGTGGTCAGACACTTTTTGCTCGATTTACTTCCTTAAAGTAAGTTCACCAGAGAGAAATCTGTGCTCAGCCTGCAGACTTTTAGCGCCTAATTCCTGCAGTGTCACCACGTTGCTATGAATAGAGATCGTGATGGGTGTGTTTCCTGGGAGTAAAAAAAAAAAAGGAACATCAAATCCTGCACCACTTTGTTATTCAATCAAGTGATAATACAAGGAACTAGGAGCTGAGTCTGTATGATAATACGAAGTTTTAAGAATAATTTTGGACATCTTTTTGTTCTTCCAGGTGTAAGCCTTCATGTGTTCCATCCTGAAAGCTGGTCCAGGAGCTTCACACCACAGCATGACATTGTAAAGAGGGAACAGATCAGGTAGGTTGCCCCACATTCTTCCCCTTTTTTTTTTAATCAGGGTAAAATGTGTGAAGCAGCAAAGATCGAGTCGTCTGCTTAGCGCTGGTGTGAGAGCTTGAAGAGCAGCATTCCTCACTTTGACTTTCACTGGTGGAAAGGAGGGTTTCTGGGGGTGGGAGGTTTAATCCAGTTTTCAGAACAAATCACGTTAGTTTGTTCTTTTTAGTTTTTTTTGACAATTCAGAAATGTGACGGTGAATCGATTGCTAGATAAAACAAAAACACAGTTTCTCTGTCACTTCTGAGGCTTCAGCTGTTGTTTGATCAGAGTTTCTTGGACAGTAGACGTGAGCCCTCGTCGTGACTTTGCACGCGATGACTCTGCAGCAGAATGAAAGTGATCTGAGAGGGTGACGGGGGCGGTGAGGGTTGGTCAGGGGTCAGGAGACAAAGACGTCAGACAGCTGGACGAGCAGCTGGGCTGACTTTAATGGACACCCCCCCCCCCCCCCCCCCCCCATTGACCACAGCGGAAATCAATACGCACTAAACTGCCAGGAGTGTTTTCTCCCTTCTTGAGGACGATGCTGATCGCTCGTGTTTAACAGTGAAATGACAAACACGTGTTGTAAACAGAACTGGTCCACTTGAAGTGAATAGGCCGGTTTCTATATTTTCTTCAAAATGTTGGTGCTCCCTATGTCTGTATGTAGGGGAAGTGTGGGCATAGATTGTAGATAAAATAACGGGGATGTGCGTTATGCAGAACATCGTTGTTTTAACAACCTGAAAATGGTAAAGAGACACGCTGATAAAGCACAGTTTAAACTGAAGGAAATCAGCTACACAGCTGAGTTTAAGACATAGGACAGGTGGTACGAGTTGGAGGAAAGACTGGATCAGTGGATCACAGAGCAGAGACTGGATCAGTGGATCACAGAGCAGAGACTGGATCAGTGGATCACAGAGCAGAGACTGGATCAGTGGATCACAGAGCAGAGACTGGATCAGTGGATCACAGAGCAAAGACTGGATCAGTGGATCACAGAGCAGAGACTGGATCAGTCGATCACAGAGCAAAGAACGAGTGGGAGAAGCATTTCGACAGTCACCATTCGACTAAAAGCAGTAAAGCAGCAGAAGAAATGAAAATTGAACATTTCCATCTTGGTGATTTCGTTTCTGTGCCATTTCTCCATCCAGACCAGGACTACGGTAGCACAGCAACTTCCAGCGGATTATAACGCATCATTTAGAGGAAAGTGACTCTGATGGTGAAGAAAGTGAAGCTGGCATGTTTGATGGAGATTTAGCTGCTGTTGGAATCAGAAACAGATGATGAGGACTGGTTTATATCAGTATTTTAACAGGTTCTGGTAGCCTGGGTTTTATGTCTGCGCAGTTTTGTGTTTTTTGATGAAGACGTCTCTGGATCCTGACGTCCACCCGCTGACAGGCAGCTCTAATCATCTTAACTCATGGTGGAAATGTCTAATTTGACTTGAAATAATTAGTTTTCAAAGGAGATGGTATGAACAATCCCACTCCTCCAAGCCTGTAATCTCTCATTTTTATAAACCCACTGTGCACATCTGGCATCGCCACATCTGTGTGTCGTGGCGACGCCAGATGTGCATGGTGGGTTTATAAAAGTGAGAGATTTGATGAGCAGGGTTGTTGTGCTGCCTCAGTCCATGCTGCCATGTTTCATCCTGAGAGGAGAAAGTAACTGGGTCTATCAGATTATTATTAGCCCGTATTTACCTCAGCTGCGGGATCAGTTTCCCTAAATGGAGGCCATGGCGGCCATTGATTTATCCGGAAGCTGCCGGCAGAGTCTCCAGGGTCAGTCCCAGCCGTTCTTGTTGTGACCTTGACACGAATTTAAAAGAAAAGAAACCCGTTAAGTGACTCATGTCTGTCGTAATAACGGGCCGGAGTACAGGACGATGACTGCTGGTGGCCGGATCACATGACCTCCGCCCACACCCAGGTCACATGACCCCCGTCCCTTCCAGTCACCAGTCAGGAAGCCTCAGGTGTTGCTCAAGTGTAGAGAGAACTTCTTCATCTCAACAAATCAGTGACAAAATATGTTTGGCAAGAATGAGAAAGTTGAAAACCTTTGTACAATTATTTTTACAGAAATCATGATTTTTGTGGAAAATGGTGAAACTAAAAATGGCTAATCTTAAATATATAATACACCTAGAATATAAAACTAGATGATATCATGCAAAATTCTCTGATTCCAGGGTTGTCCAAGGTTGACTTTTATTCAGAAATTTTACCACATAAAAAACTGCTGGCATACCTAAAATAAAACCGAATAAATATTGGGTACTAACACATTTTTAGTATTAATTAGAATTTGTGTCAGTGCCAATACTTGTTTTATTCTGGATTTGCCAGATATTCAAAACATCCAAAAATCAGCAAAATAAACAACAGCCAGAGTTTCATACACGACAGCTTGTGTCTTTAAATGATCTCAGTAGAGCTGCATCGAGCTGCAAATAAATCAATTTTTGCGTCAAATATACCCAAACTAATATAAAACAAAAAGATGTTTTTATTAATTAAAAAAAAAAAACGTTTAAGATAGTTTACTATCAGGTACTATTGTTCTCTGTTTAATGAATAATCCGTTTATCAAGCATTTCAAGACTTGGAAACTTGAAAAAACTTTACATATAGTGTTAATAAATTTTCAGTCAGTGTCAATCCTGTATAACCGATGGTTGTGTCTATAATATATGAGTTTCTGTCCTTTTCTTCCCTTTTATTTCCTGCCTCATCCTTTCTGCCCTTTTAGTGTTCACATTTACACGACGCCTGCTCCTTTTCTTGTTTTCATCTCTAACTTAAAGCCTCTTTATCCATGAAGCAGAGGCTAAATTAATATATTGAATAGTTCATTTCTTTATCCCCCCCAGGGCAGCATGCAGTCTTCCAACCACCGCCTGCGGGACATGGAGCAGCACCACCCGCTGCTGTCAGCGGGGGCAGACGTGGAGGCGGGGGGCCTGGCGGCCGGCGTCATGGTGGGGGGTCCCCACGCAGGCCACGCGGCCGGGAACCGGACGCTGTGGTTCATCCAGGACAGCTGCGGGATGGTGTGCGCCACCATGACCTGGTTCATGGTGCTGTACGCCGAGTTCGTGGTCAACTTCGTCATGCTGCTGCCCGCCAAGAACTTCTGGTACTCGCTGCTGAACGGAGCCACCTTCAACTCGCTGGCCGTGCTGGCGCTGGCCTCACATCTACGCACCATGCTGTCCGACCCGGTAAGGTTCTGTTGGATGGGGGGGATCAGGGGCAGGAGGGGGGAGAGGTTTGAGAAGAAGTCAATTGGAGTTATTCTGATAATCAATTTGAGTCATTTTTTAAAGAAGAAAATGTCCAGATTCTCTGGTTCCAGCTTCTGTTCTCTGATTATTTCCTGGTTTCTTTATTCTTCTATAATAGTAAACTGATGATCTTTGGGTTGTGGACAAAAAAAGACATTTTAGGTTCAATGTTCACTCTATTGCATTTTCGTTTTTCTAAAAAGCTGTGATATAAAATCTATGCTTTTATTTTGAAGGACATACAATGTATGTTAAGCATTAAGAAGCTTTTAAACATCTTATGAAGGCAAACAACTAATTGCCTAATCTTTCAATAATCAATGTTCTAAAAAATGTATGGCGAAACAAAATCCAACTTTAATTTTTCAGATTGGTATTAACATTTTCTCACGTTTCTTTCTTGTTGTTTCATCGACTTTATTTGTTTTTTCTTCAGAGTCTCGCTGCTAGAAGTTGAACCTTTCTGTAAATCTGACTAGTTGAACACATTCTGTATTGAACAGGAGGAGGTTGATTGACAGTGGTGGACACAGTCCCTTAGCCAATCAGGACGCAGAACGGTGTTCATACTGTACACTGTAAAAAAAGCAACTTTACACCAAAAAACAGTGAAATAGCGACAGGTGAACCAGGTTATGCTGAACAGCAACTCTGTGTTTGATGGTTCATTGTTCATCAGTGAATCTGACCAGGTCAGGCTTCAGGCTGTTGTGCGTCCATCGCTGTTAATATCTTTAATAACAACAGCCTGGGTTTAGTTCACAGAAGGTGGTCAGTGTCAAACTCTGGTTTCCAATAGTAAAGATTCTATGAAGTATGTAAATGTTATCATATTATTATTATTCATCAAAGTGTCCGATTATAGCTGATCATTTTTAATAGAATAAAAAATATATATTTCTGTTAATGTATAATTGTCATATTATGATTTTGATGTCTAATTATGAATAAATTAATAAAATCATTGTCAATATCTAAAGAATAAAGACAGTGAGGTGTGATTAGTTTGCAGTGAAAGAACATGACAGTAATGACAGATGTTCAACAAGGGAGAATAAAAAAACTGGAAACTTTTTCTGTGTTAAATAAACCTTTGAGGCCAATGTAGACTCAGAATTCTGAGTTATTGAGGTGAACCTGAACGTACCTTGAAGTCGTAAAAAAAGAAGAAACGACCTCTCCGTTCGGTTTCAACGTTTATTTGTTTTTCCATCTCTCAATAAATTATGTAAGTCTGGTCTTTGCAAGCTTTCAAGAGGCCACAGTCCTGAGGAGCTGGGCCGGATTCTAACCTCAGCAGTCAGCAGGTTTTTTAGAGGAAGCTGGAGAACCTGAGGAGAACCACAGAGACACGAGGAGAACGTGGAACTCCACACAGGGAAATGTTTTGCTGTGAGATGACAGCTCTACCCAACCTTAAATCCCTTAGTTTTAACTATGCTTGACTCTAAGTGTCAGTGATTGGTTGTGGTTCACACAGCTTTGTCCTAATCTCCCTTTGGTCGGTGCTTATACTGTTGAGCATAAAACCAGCAGTCATTTACAGAAAGTGTGGATCTGAGAGACAGAAGTGGATGATCAGCAGCAGAATCGCCTTTTCTGGGTTGTTTTCATTCATCTTATCTTATCTTTATCGTTTCTTTTGTGTGTGTTCAGGGTGCCGTTCCTAAAGGCAACGCAACCAAGGAGTACATGGAGAGTCTGCAGCTGAAGCCTGGAGAGGTGATCTACAAGTGTCCCAAATGCTGCAGCATCAAACCTGAGAGAGCTCACCACTGCAGGTCCATTTACTTCTGAGGTTTAGATTACTGTATCTTCACGTCCATAAGGCTCCGTTCTGTGTGTCATTACTGCATTTAACACACACATACGGAACCTAACTACATATATAGGCAATTTTAAGTAATAAAAACCTGTAACTTCTGTGACTGAGTTAACAGACTGAGTTTGTGCTGCAGCAGCAGTGAAGCTGATGCTATTCTCTGTGTGTTAACAGTATTTGTAAAAGATGCATCAGGAAGATGGATCACCACTGTCCCTGGGTCAACAACTGCGTGGGAGAGAAGAATCAGAGATTCTTTGTACTTTTCACTGTAAGTACAAACACTCACAGAGCTGTTTCTATCTTCAGTTAATGACAATTATGATCATAATTAATAATAAATAAATGTAACGTATATCATAGCACAGCAATACAAATCCATATATGATGTATAATAAATTAATTTTAGATGCTACATGAACACTTTTGCTAACTCTCTCTCTCTCTCTTTGCTCACTCTGCTAACAACTATTTTGACAATCGATTAATCTATTTATTAAAAAAACTAGTAATTGATTTGTTGTTTGGTTCGTTAAATGTGTAAAATGTTGATGTTGATGTGTTTGTCAAAGCTGCAGATTGAACCTAAAATGTCTTTTTTTGTCCACAACCCAAAGATCATCAGTTTACTATTATAGAAGAATAAAGAAACTACTAATGACTCCTAATTGATCATCAGAATAGATTAACTATGTAGTTGTCATCTAATCAATGATGGTTGTTCTGATGGATCATACTATGATTCTTTTTGTTCTCCACAGATGTACATAGCGCTGATCTCGGCCCACGCTCTGGGCCTCAGTGGGATGCACTTCTTCACCTGTATTAAAGCCCAGTGGAACGGTGAGGCCTCCGTCCTACAGCCTCAAATTAAACTGACAAACACAGGATGTGAGAGATAAAGCTGTTTGTACGAGAAATGAAGGATTACGGAGCGTAAAAAGGAAAGATTTTGATCTTGTTCTGCTCCCGTGTGGGCTTCTTGGTAGAGGACACACAGAAGATGGAAGATGAAGATAATATTTCACTGTTAGAACTCCAGCTTCTATGGCCCCTACTGGAATATAATTTATTTATACACAGGAATACACTATATCGAGATTTAAAAAAAAGCTGTGATATAAAATCTATGCTTTTACAGTTAGGTGTGAAAAGGGGGCTTTTATTTTGAAGGACATACAATTTCTGAGGTCACATGACCAGGTTGACTATTATTCAGGATTTTGGAAAATTTTCAGAGTAAAAAATAGAATTTAATATCTAGGGAAAGTCACCTTCATTATTATTATTATTTCCATTTTTATATTTTGATGTCTGTGTGTACAAATATGTAAAATTTCTAGTTCAACTTTCTAATGTGTGTGTATTTATATTAATGTAATATGTGTATATTTTATACATAAATATATAATTTTTAGGCCATTTTAAGACATACAAACTCCAAACATTTTTACCAGTGATATTTCATGCACCAGAGGGTTAAATTAATCAAATGTTCCTTTCTGTCCCATTTAGAACCAGAGTTCCACCCATCTGTCTGTTTTCTCTGTAGGTTGTATTAACCTTTGTATTGTGACACTCCTCTTGTTGTGTGCTGAATGAACCTCACCGTTTGCCTCTGTCTCTCAGAGTGCAGTGATTTCTCCCCGGGGGTGTCCGTGCTGCTGCTCATCTTCCTCTGCCTCGAGGCCATCCTCTTCCTCACGTTCACGGCCGTGATGTTCGGGACTCAGATCCACTCCATCTGCAACGACGAGACGGTCAGCCCCTGATTTTAATGTGTAAACATCATTCTAGGGAAGGAGAGACAGGAAACCTGGTACTGGATGAACATTTTATCAGTTTATTTTAGTTTTTCTGTCCAAAGAGGAAAGAATTTATCAAAATGATCTCAGGTGAGTTACAAGGCTTTTTACCTTTTACATAATTGTGATTTAGCATGCTTCATGAGTCAGAGATCAGATTTCTTTTTTATTTGTAATTTATAAAATTATACAGTACAGCTATTACAGATCATAGCAGGAAAAACAAAGAAAGAGGGAAAGATGGTTCATCATATATTGATAATTAATAACTAATTATGGAGTGAGGTTTTCTCCCATTTTTCTGCAAAGATGGTTTCTGATAATGTCGATCATGGTAATTTTATTTATTTATTTATTATTTATATATATATATATATTGTGGGTGTGTGAGAAAAATGGCAATAACCCAAATTAATTTAAAAATAAGTTACCTTGTGAATGATGGGAAAGGGACTTAAGACCAAATGAATGCAACACATGGTTTCTTCATATCAGTCAAAAGTCAAAACTTTTTTAAAATACAGTTTTAAGAAGAATTCATCAGGTCTCTGAAAATATACATTTTTCATGTTGCGACCTCAGGGAACATGCTTTTTTACTATTTTTTTTTTACTGTCCTAGAATAAAGTGCAGTTGCACCTCCACTCCATTAGGGGGCAGCAGAGTGTTCACAGGGAGCATACAGCACAGAGTACGAGTATGAAGTGTAGACACCAAGTGACACCATGAAAACATATTTAACAGGGATGAGAAGACAGGCGGAGAGAGACGGAGATAAAGAGACAAACGAAAGTCTCCCAAAGCTAAGACGAGGAAATATGACGAAGCGTCTGTAGCGCTTGGTTCACTGTGAAAGACCGGTGTGTTACTGAGTCTGAAATGTTGGAGACAGAGACATTAAAGACATTACACCACAATCACTGATAAGACCATTTATGTAGTTTTATTTTTCAGTATCATATGGTTTGACATGGTCAGTCAGAAATGTTTAATTAAGGATTTAATTTTATTTTTTAATTTCAGATGAACTTTAAATCTTTTCTGTTAGTTAATAAAGCTATTCTTTGTTGTAAGTTGGTCCATATTTCTTTTTTATTCTCTTATACGTTAATAAGACAATTGATAGACAAATGATTCTATTTATGGTCTGTTGAGGTGTTTTCTTCTTCCATGGGGGGGACAGAAAATAATAGAAGCACTGATCTAATCTCTATCCACAATAATTATACAATTTTTAAGATGTTTGCATTTAGAGTTAATTCACTTCTCATGATTTGATTATTGCTACCAACATTAACAGGTGAGAATCTCTCTCCTGGATCTCCTTGTAGCTTCCAATGAATATGAAGAATATTTGACAGTTGTAATAAATCAACGTGAATGAGGAATCCATCGTTCTCTTGCAGGAGATCGAGCGTCTGAAGAACGAGAAGCCGACGTGGGAGCGCCGCATGCGTTGGGACGGGATGAGGGCTGTGTTCGGGGGGCCGCCCTCGCTGCTGTGGTGCAACCCGTTCACCGGCCTCCGGCTGCGGCGCCTCCTGCTGCTGACGCACGGACGCCGGGCCGGCGCCGAGTTCTCTGTCTGAGGAGGAAACGTGCCCGGTCAGCTCCATAAAACCAGATCTGTGTCGTCACAGGGCGAGGACTTCCAGGCTGCACCTCAACCAACCGGAACCTTCCTGTTCTCACATGCTGATGAAGACCCAACGCCTCCGTCTGCAGGAGGACGTCAAACAGCCGGAAACACGAGCAGCTTTTACTTCCTTTGTGTGTTTCCTAGCCCACGCATGCAGTATGTAACTCTGAGTCTTTTATTCCCTGTGAGACCGTCCACGCTGCTGCAGGAACTCACCACCCAGCACTGGACTCAGGTTGATTCGTTCGCTGCACACATGAGATTCAAGGTTAGTTTGTCTGATCTCCACTGGACCCGGACGTGAACTACTTCTACATGAGAACTCCTGTAAACGGAGCTGGACACGTGGAGGGATCTGTGCATGTGAACAGGCTCAGCAGGACTGATCTGGCTTCTCTCGTCTCCTCGTCCTGTTTTTTCCTCCCGTGGGCAGAAATGTTAGATTCTTTGGTGACTCGGTCCAGTAGAAGTAGAGTTTTCCTTTTTCTGAACTGCCTGCTGAAGCGTCCTCAGCCGTTCATCATGACTACTGTTGTTCTGAGTCTTTACTTTGACAGAAAGCGTTTTTGTATTAGCAGCACTCACGTGTTCATTTCACCAGGAACCCACAGCTCCACAACAAGTGATCGGCTGAATGTCGTCAGCCTGGATTGTTTCACCGCCGTCCACAGTGAATCCTTAAGCAGGAGCGGTTGGAAGCGAAACCTTAGAAACTCGCTGAGACTCGGCCAAGCGTCACGGCAGCTTTGCCTTCCCCTCGAGAAAAGGAGAAAGAACAACTCAGCACAAGCTGTTTGTGGAGCCCAGAGAGAACAAAGAGGCCGCGGGACACGGCTCATTACTCAGCTTCAACACCGAGCCACGTCTCCTCCTCCAGAAACGTTGTCCTGTAAAGTCAGCGGCAGGACGGTAGCAAAAAGCAGAAACGTGGCTCCCACTGGTATTAACACACGTTCTGCCTCGTCTGGATTCATCAGCCTGAAAGGTTCTGTCTTTATCGTATTTATGAAAGTTTCCCCACTTTTACTCAGCATAACAAACGGTGAACGGGCGTTTGCACTGAACGACTGTGGCTCTGTGGAGACGGAGTTTCAGGTTCTGACCGATCGGACCTATCCTCAGTCTCGTTTTTTATCGCCTGTCGGACGTTGAGCTGCTTTTTGTTTTTTCGTCTGTGGTCGTCGGGAGAGAAAACCGTTTCTCCGCTGTTTACACTAAATTCTAAATGGCGCTCCGTGGCTGTAAGTGTCGTTAGAATGTACGAACCAACTCTGACGGGATGAAGGGACGAGGCTCTGAAGCTGAACCATATCAGGGGATTTATTAATGCTGGTTTCTCCTTCTATTCTGCTGTTTTCTGGTGAAATGCTGAGACATCACTTTACCCACGTGGTTCATTCAGAAATCCCTCATCCCCTTTTCAGTTCATGTGGTGCAAAAAAGGAATAAAGTTATGCCGACACACAGCGTGTCTATAAATACTGTATTCATGTATCAGACTAAAGATCCTATAAAGGTTCTGAGGATAGAACAGGAACATTTATGAAGTAAGTTCATCTCACCTCGTTCTGACATTTTATAACCTGTTGAATTTCTTGCAGTTATTTATTTTCCCACTGAAACTATATATCTGAATGTTTGGCCTTTTCAATAATAAAGGTGGAATCCTGAAACTTTTTTTATGTTATGTGATGCTGAAATAACAGGAGATAATTTAACTATTTTAAGATGAGAATTTGGACTCTTGGATTACGAAACTAATTTCTGAATTTGTGAACATTTAAAAAAAAGTTATTAAACATTTCTATAGTTGAATATAGAAAATTCAGATATATAATTTCAGTATTAAAAAATTATTTCTGTGCTATAAATCATTCTATTTTATTTCTGACTCTGCTGTTGTGATGTTCACCTGCTTCAGACAAACCTGATGCTGTAATAATGTCTGAAACTTTTAATGCTCTTATCTGCCAAAATTATGAATAATATTAATCAATAAAAGATTCAATAAGTAAATAAATACATTTAAAAGTATGTACATGAATAAATTCAATGGCACATTGAGTAAATAGGGGCATGTTTTGGGTTTTATATTTAACTATTTATCATTTATTTTTAGTTTTGGCAGTTTAGAGCCTCCAGTGTCGTCATGAGAATCAACGGGTGAATTTTAAGGATTCCACGGCTAATAAATGGTATTTTGAGCCTTTTTCCACCTCCTGCTGTATTACATAGAAACTAACGGGTTTTCTGACTCTGATGAAGAGGTTTTTATGACGTAAAGTTGAGGATTATCAACAGGATGAATGTTTAGTCACAGACTTTCACCACTGACGTTGCCATGAACCGTTTTATCCAGAACAAAAACCCTCCAGCTTTATAAAGTATAAAGGTTACTATCAAAGTATAAATGGAATGTTTTATTTGAGTTTTTTAATTAATGTCATAGTATAAAGTCATATCTTTAATGTCATTCTTTTACATAATAAACTTGATTAAACTAAAACTGCGGCTGTTTGTCGTTCAGTGTTGATGTTCCTGTGTTGTGTAGTTTGGTTTCTGAGCAGCAGAAGAATCGACTTCACACCGACCACGTGGTCACATGACGAGGTCGTGACCTCACACACACACACACACACACGTTATCATTTAAACGTCTCTAGCATTTTATTACACAAAATCTTGATTTTTGTGTAATAAATATATTAGCAGAAATCAATGCTTAATTTAAAATATTTCAACAACCCATGAAAGTACAATTTATTTTTTACAAGAAAACATTTTTTGCTATTTTTTAACAAAAATGCCCAATAAAAAATCATATCAATCAATCTGACTCTCAATCGATAAATACTTAATAAATTATATATTTGCTTAAATATAAAACAGGTTGATGGCATGTGTTTTTATTTTTTTAAACTACCTGGTACCAAGTTTTTTTATGATTACACCACATGACAGTTTTGTCCCATTACCATTTTTAAACAAAAAACCAAAAAATGTTTTTGCAATTTTTGGCACCAAATGTCACAGTATAAGCAAAAATCAATGCTTAATTTAAAATATTTAAACCCCCTACAATATAAAGATAGTTGTACCGTTTATTTTTTACCAAAAAAATAAAAATTTTTGCTATTTTTTAACACAAATGCCAAATGAAAATATTGCTTAATTTTAAATATTTAATCCACCTATGATAAAACAGGTTGATATCAAGTGTTTTACTTAGTTTTAACCATTTTAGGAGAGTTAAAATATTTGATACCAAGTTTTTAGGATTACACCACTTCACCAGTCCTGCAGTCACTGGTATGATCCCATCATACCAGTGACTGCAGGACTGGATCAACCAGTTGGATTCTCTCAGTGTCCTGAGGTGAATTCAGTGTGTTGTCAAACTGCTTTTTCCTTCTCCACCTCCGGCTCAGAATCAGCTACAGGGTAAATACCATCAAACCAAGAACCTGGAAAGTTATTAGAACCTTGTGACTCCATCCTGGATAAGAAAAGAGTTCTGATGCAACGAATGTGGGTCACACATTACTTCATGGATGTTTGACCTACCTTCATGAAATAATGTTTAATTCAAATTATAAAATACATACATACATATATCTGAGGTTATATAATGTCAGGTTAGAATAACTGGATTGGTGACGCTGCATGAAAGAAGAATGAACGTATGTAAAACAATATGATCTGTTTGTGTGTTTTACAAAACATGATCAATTTATATTTAAACCAAAAATATGAACATAAAAGTACTCAGTAATCATCCTTTCATCACTAAGTCATTAAAGTCAGTATTCAGATGACTGACACTAAAACTGTGATGTGCTGTAAACACCAGAAACTACCAGAACATTTATCTCTCTTAAAAAGAGAGAGTTTTAAAACATTAAAAACACATGTTATTATCTAGTGTTTTATTCTAGGTGGAATAAATGTTTTACATTTATCATAGTTTTTTCTGACCAGAACCAACATGAACAAAATATGTACATTTTCAGAGACCTGATGAATGCTTCTTAAAACTAGAAAAAATGCCAAACATGATGTGTCACTGACCCATAAATACCTCCTGAAAGCACCAACAATACAATATTGTGTTGATATTAACACAGAGGTCAGAGGTCACCTGTTAACAAAACTGGAACGTCTGTAATTTAATATAGAGCTTCAACCCGTCGTTCACATCTCTTCTCACAGTGAACTAATTAAAGCTGAGGCGACGTATGTGATGAGGATGCTGCTATGGGTTTTCCACTCAGGGATGATGGGCTATGTTTTATGTTTCCATGGCAACCAGAGCTAAGTGCATGAATACTCGTTAATAATGAAGGAGGCTGCAGAGCTTACACAGAAACTTGAACTGTTGGTTCCTGGAAGTGTATTAATGATAAAACCTCAGAAAAACCTTGTCTATGCACACATGGGAAAATGATTAATAATACAGGTATATGTAAATTTCATTTATTTTAATAATATTACTGCTATTATTAATACTATTACTATAATAATAATAATTTTCCTTTTACTTCTCTTATTTCTCTCTTATTTTTTAATTTGTTTAAATTATTCACATATATATATATAGAGAGAGAGATGTTTGTTTAGTGATATATGTGGGTCAGTGACTAATTATGTTTGGCAAGATAAGAAAGTCAAACCCCTTTTATAATACCGTTTAAAGAGGTCTCTAAAAACATACATTTTGTTTTCCTGTTGGTTTCTTGTCATTTGTACCATATATGTTGTACAAAAATCATGATTTTGATTGAAATGTTAAATGTTGTAAATGAAAAAGAAGAATTCATCAGGTCCACCTAGAATATACAACTAGTTCCATATTTAGCATGTGTTAATAACTGAAAACTGTGAATACTGACCTCTTGTGGCTAAAATCTGCAGATTGACTGATTTCAGTGTTTTGAGAAAAACAACTTGAATTAAGGTAAATGTGGTGCTGAGGTTGAGTTGGTTTGATATTAGATATTCAACACGTATGCAACAGATTCAAATACACTCATGTAACGTATGATGCATGTTATTGATTCTTGTGACGTCTTCATAATTATCCAGCATATGGCTTATATCACAAGTTAAATGTTAAGTGTTGAATTCATACAAATTCAGCTCTACTATGAGTTTTTAAATAACTAGTGTCGAGTGACCCTGGAAGATTATGAACTATGAAACTTCATCATTCGTTTTTCAGTCACACTATTTGACATTTTGGGTCAAAAATTGCACAAAATCATGATTTTTGTAAAAAAAAAAAAAAAAAAAAAAAAAGATGGTACAAATGGACTTTAAGAAACCAACGTGAACACAACATTTATAGACCTGATGAATAATTCATTAAACTGTATTTTTAAACGTTTTTGACTTTCTCATCTTATCAAACATGATTTATTACTGACCCACACATATAACTAAAGAAATAAATATATGTAAATAGTAGTAAATATGTAAATGTAAATAATTAAAATAATAAGAGAAGGCAAAGGAAAATATAGTAATAGTTCTAATAAGAGCAGCAATATTATTAAAACAAATCAAATCAATACACATATATTTTATATGTATATATGACTATATGAATATTTTCACACGTGTGCACAGACAAGGTTTTTCTGAGGTTTTTTATCACTTTTGTGAACCAACAACTTAAGTTTCTTTATAAAACTTGCAGCCTCCTTCATTATTTACAGAGACCTGATGAATTCTTCCTAAGCTTGTAAATTAAAAACACACCAAACATGATTATTTATCACTGAGCCATAAATCACAAGTTAAATCATCGAGCACGCGCTCAAACAGAAAGCGGCGGGTCACGTGTCCGCAGCAACAGGAAGTGCTGATGTTTATGAGGAGATCCGAAGGTCCGAGGAGCCCCGCATGAAACCAGCGTCTCTGAGTCCCACAAAGGACACGTTGATGCGGATCCTGCTGGATCCTGCCGGACTCTGTGAAAACCTGATGTGGCCGCGATGGACAGAACCGCGATAATCGTCGTCCTGTCGGCCGTTTTGTCGCAGGTGAGGAGCGAAGAAACCGAAACGTTAGCGAGACTGACTCGGTCCGGTTAACCCGGTCTAGTTAACTCGGTCCGGTTAACACGGGAAATTTGGGGGGTCCGTTCATCCGGGACATTTAGCCAAACCAAACCGGCTGAAAACGTTTTTATGTTGTCCAGGTAACGGTAGAGAATCGTTACCGGACGTAGCTACCTAGCTAGCGTCGTTAGCTCGTGTGTTCAAGGCTAATGAGAGCTGCTTTAACTTTGTTAGTGTGATACTCTGAGTAAAAGTTTCCCCAAAAGAATTTAATAAATTCCTATTTATTATTATTTCTTCCTTCTAATTCCAATTCAACTCGTGTGTGACGGTGTTCCGGTTTAACTGGCGACCGTTCTAACCGGTGATTTTTCGGCCGAACGGTTGTCATTTGGTTTCCTAGGATGATTCCGGAATGGCCCCGCCCCTATGCCGCCTGTCATTAGTAGCCTAGTGCCCGTTGCTTTTTGGGATTGGATTGGCTGTGTTTGGGAGCGAGGAGCGTGATTGGTTGAGGGTAGGCTAACCCAATCAGAGGGCGGCAGTAGGGCGGGACATCCTAGAATCGTCCTAGGTAAAAATAATATGTGCGAACAGTTGCGCATAGGTGTTGGAAACTCGAACTTCTTGTCTTAGTCATCATTAAGTTTAAGATTTTAATTCCTGTAAAAGATTAAGTTGCCGTTTTAATGTTTAAGATCTGGTTTGAACCTATAATTAATTTCTTCTTTGTTAAAACGAACCATTACAATATCCACAGTGATATTTTATGGTTAAAGATCTGAAAGATAGAATCTGCTTTTATTCTCAGTCTGTTCTGTTTATAGAGGAGAAGTTTTTTATGTTGTTCTATGAGTCATGGCTGCGTCTGAAGTTCCTCATCTGTGGGTTTTAACTTCCTAAAATCACACCAGACAACCCAGCCTGTAGATATGTCCCTCACATCAGACTGGAGGGAAAGAAAACAATGTTGTTCTTATAAATTACGAGACACTGTGATTATCTAGATGAACAGGGTTCTATACCTGATACTGGGGGGGGGGATTCTTCGCAGCATTGAAACCTGATCACACCTCTGTAAGCAAACACAGGTGTCTTTGTGTGTTTGTTTGTGCGCGTGCCTGTGTGTGTGTGTGTGTGCGCGCGCGCGCGCGCGCAATCTCCCATATCAGCTGCTCAAATGTGAATATTTATTATCCTCGTCGGTAATAATTAACTGATTCTTTGATTTTTGAACCAATCAAGTGTGTGATTTGGTGCTAGATAGCATAGAATAAATATTATTTAAAAAATGATTAATAACATAATTAATTTTCAGTTACACCATTCAACATTTTATGTCAAAAATAGCATAAAATTGTGATGTTTTTTATCATATATTTTTTTTATTAATAGTACAAATGTTCTTGTAAATGACAGGAAACTAATATGAACACAAAATGCACATTTTCAGAGACCTGATGAATTTTTCTTAAAACTGTGTTTTAAGAAGTTTTTGACTTTCTCATCTTTTCAAACATGATTTATTACTGATCTAATATCAGACCAGCAGCTTCTGTTCATCAATAATCTTTCTGTTCACTACTTGAAGCCAGCAGAGAATAGGCTGATTTTATCCATTTTATCAAGGAGAATATGCTTATTTAATATATCCAACACTTACGTTTGAGTGAAACTGTAGAGAGAATAACATTATTTTTACAACAGGTGAATTGCCAAGAGGCGATCCTGCATGTTTCCAAGGATGACTCGTACCAGGAATACTGCATCGTCCACAACCAGTCCTGGACTCCTCTGTCACAGACCCTCAGTGACGCTGTAAGACTCTCACACGTCTCCATCTTCTAAACCATTTACTTTTAACAATATATGTTCACCTGCTGTAGGTTCGGCATCACTTATTCACACCTCACAGACGTCATTTACAACCCAGGGGCTTTGGCCACTTTTGATTTGTGATGCTGATGACCGTAGATGAAGTCACTTCTTGTACATTTCCCAGTTGAATGTTGATAAAACCAGCTGAACCAGGTGTTCCCTCCTCTCTACAGGTGGCGTATCCCCTGGTGAACCTGACCTCCACGGCCCTGTGTGACGCTGCAGGGGTCAGCCCGGAGGCGGCGAAGGGAAAGGCGTTGGTGGTGATGGCGGGGGCGTGTAACGTCAGCCAGAAAGCTGCCGTCGCTCAGAACCTCGGAGCCGCCGCTCTGCTGGTGGCCAGCAACACGTCTCTGGTAGGAGGATTAGAGTCGATCCTCAATAGAACAAACTGCACTTCATCTTTCATGGCCTCACTGTCCCCCAGATTTTGTTTTAGTGTAATTTGCAGTGTTTTTTTTATTTCTACAGTCTACACTGAAAATGTTAACACCAGTCAGAGAAAATATTATAAATAAAGCTGCTTCATCATACTCAAAGTCAAAGTCAATTTTATTGTCAATTTCTTCACATGTACTTGACATACAAAGGAATCGAAATTTCGTTTCTCTCTATCCTATGTGTTTTACATGTACAACAACAGTACGTCCTTTTAAGCACAAAGGACGTGATCTGATTTCTTCCCTGCAATTTCACACATTTAAACAGTTAATCAGCTCATGCAGAGGATCCTGTTTTCATCAGTTACAGCAGCGTGAGCAGCATCACGTGGTTCACAATAAGGAAGTGGTTTCCCACTGCTGTGAATGTGGGGATTTCCATTCCTGTGTATATATTTTTTTCTGTTAAAAAACTAATCCTAATGTTCCCCTTTGTAACAGTATACTCGCATGTTAAATAAGTCTAACCAAGCGTATTTATTTTATTTTTTCTGCAGAGAACTCCATCAGCCAATGAGTCAGATTATGCAAAGCTGCATGTTCCTCTGGCAATTATGAGATACATGGACTTCCTGGAAGTGCAGCAGGTCCGACATAAACACATCACGGCACATTAAAGTCTTATTTTCTTCTAAATGTAAATCGTTTTACTACTGGTTCTACACAAGAACATAGCTGTCGCTCCACGTCCTCATGTTTGTCGTGTCTGTATCGTCAGGTGTTTGGTAAAGACGTCC
The DNA here is from genome assembly GCA_036785175.1 of Eupleurogrammus muticus. Classification (NCBI taxonomy): domain Eukaryota; kingdom Metazoa; phylum Chordata; class Actinopteri; order Scombriformes; family Trichiuridae; genus Eupleurogrammus; species Eupleurogrammus muticus. The sequence goes on from JAYKQN010000048.1 coordinate 713,943, forward strand.
AGGCGAAGCTTTACGCGCCGCCGCACTCCAGGATCGACGCCAGCATCGTGGTCATGCTGCTGATCGCCGTTCTCACGGTGGCGTTGGGCGGCTTCTGGAGCGGAGCCTGTGAGAGGTGAGAGGTTCCGTTTATCTACGAGATAAATCAAGCCAAGTTGTGTTTTTATATGACTGGTGCAGAGTGGTAGGAAGTCATGACACTGTTCATAAAAACACAAAACCTTAGTGTCCATTAAAGCAGTTCCTCAAAAATAAACATTTTAAAATATAGTATGCTCGACATTATTTCAGTATTTTGATGGTATTTAAATCATAGTTTAATGTCAGAATAAAAATAAATAGTACAGTGCCTGTAGAAAGTAGATAGATGGATAAAGGCAATTTTTTTTTAACCACAGTATGTGTAGTAAATGGTAAAATGATAATAAATCTTTAGTTTTAATATTCACAACAACTTATCCATCCATAAAACGATAGTGTGTGGATTTCCTGAAGGTCAGTGAACGCGTCTTGGAGTTTCAGCGTTTAGTTTATAGAATAAGAAAAGACGGCAGCATGTGAAGTTTTCTTAAACCAAAAAGAAATGCTTCAGCTAGAACTCAAACACGGGTCTGCTGCTTATGAGCCAAGAACACTACCCCCTACACCACCACAGAACACCTACAGGACTTTAAGATTAATGAGAATGATGGAATAAATATATGTTGGCTATCAATCTTAAACATTTCACCAAACGGATGGAAAAATCCATACAATAAATTCCACTAAAGGGATACCCCCCATCGTACCATGAACAAACTAAATCTGAAAGACTGACAGACGCTCCTTGACTTATAGACAGATGATGGTGAATAGTGCATGAAGGTAAATGCTGGTGTTTCCTGTGGTTAGGGAGCGGTTGAACAGCGGCGTGGCGGGGGGAGGAGGAGGTGAGAACAAAGCAGACGGCGGGGAGCTTTCCCTGTACTCTCCTCTCAAAGTGGTGATCTTTGTGGCTCTGATGTGTGGGATGCTCCTCCTCATGTACTACTTCTACAACATCCTGGGTGAGTGGATAAAAAAATTGGGGGGAAAAAAGCACTTGTGTATTCCAGAGAAACAAATATCTGGTGTTTTTGTTAATGTGGGGTGTTTTTTTTTTTTTTTTTCTCCAGTTTACATCATTATCGCCATATTCTGCCTGGCATCGGCCACCGCTCTGTTCAGCTGTATAGATGCAGTGGTGGAAAAGATGGGTTGTCCTGCTGGGAGGTAGGAGAATAACACACACAGCCCCACCACTGATGCTTTGTATAAAAATACACACGTTTGCCTTTGTTAGACATAAAAGTGTTGGATTTGCAGCTTCCTCTGTTTTCAGATGTTTCAGTTTGAGCGTCAGTGACAATTCATATTGTCAAGATGAGAAAGTCAACAACTTATAAAAAACAGGTTTAAGAATCATTCATCAGGTCTATAAATGTACATTTTGTGTTCATGTTGGTTTCTTGTCATTTAAAAGAACATTTGTACCATATATTTATTTTTTTTTACAAAAATCACGATTTTGTGTTTTCTGATGCATAATGTCAAATACGTATATTTATTAGAATACCAAGTTTTTAGAGTTGCACTACATACACACATTTATAGACCTGGTTAAGCAGTAGTAGCTGACAGGCTGTAATATTGTGATTTTCCAGTGATCTTTGTCTAATGTCTATTATTTTAATAGAAAGCAGAGCGTCTATATTTTTGACAGTAATAAAATCATACAATTAGGAGTAATAAATACCTTTTTATAATTATACTTTAAAACCACCCCAGTCTAATTGGTTTATAAAATGAGAAAATTGTCTGACTGTTCAGAGATAAACTCTCTAGTTCAGAGTTTTTAGGGATACACCACATTTTAATGAATCCCTAAACGTCTGGTGTCATTTTCGGTTTAAAAGCTCTGGGCAGTGTTGATGCAGCCTGACTCTGCACCTTTCACTTTTGTTTTTCCACCTTCACAGACAGCTGACAGTGTTTTTTTCTGATTGAACGTTTCTGCAGCTTCTCCATCAGGAACTCCAACTTCTCGGTGAGGTCTCTCATCCTGTCTGCTGTGTGCGTCACCATCGCTGTGATCTGGGGGGTCTACAGGAATGAGGACAGGTACATGCACATTAAACCATGTGATTCCTGCCTCCGTTGCACTCGGCCCTGTTTGAACCTGCTGTTATCAGCGGTGTTGAGTGGTGTGATCACACGTAGACGGCGTTGAGTACGCGAGTTCACACCTGCCATTCATCAGAATGTGTCTCCACATGTGTCTGGGTTGAAATGAGCTGCTCTTTACATTACAACAGATCCAAACCAGTGTTGCTGTAGTGCTTGTTTGTTTCACACATGCTCACTCAAAAAAACTGCCCCCCCCCACCTGGAGCATGGAAATACATACATGTTTTATGTTTTTTACATTTAATTTTGTTGTTCTAAGCTTTTTTTTTCCTATTATGCAAAAAAAAAAAGATTTGTTGCCATTTGGCAGGAAAATGCAAATGTGGAAAATAACATGTTCCAAAGTGTGTGTGTGGTTTAAAAAAAAAAAGTTAGTGGTTAATATTAATATTGACATTCTCAATATTAATCTGTTCATTATTCAAATTAAACGAGGGTTTTTTCGTGTGCCTGTAGGTGGATCTGGATCCTGCAGGATCTGCTTGGCATCGCGTTCTGCCTGAACTTCATGAAGACCATATCACTGTCCAACTTCAAGGTAAAGTCTGGTTCCACCAACAGACTAACAGACATTGGAAGACATTACTGTATTTAACACACACACATAAGGAACCTAACTATAGGGGAGGTTGATATACACACATAGATATATATACACATAGATATATATACACATAGATATATACACATAGATATATACACATAGATATATACACACATAGATATATACACACACATAGATATATACACACATAGATATATGCACACACATAGATATATGCACACACATATATATATACACACACATAGATATATACACACATACATATATACACATAGATATATACACATAGATATATACACACACATAGAGAAAACACACGTATAAAACAAGCACACAAGTGTGTGTGTTTAAAAATAGAGCGGGGTAATGTCATCAATCAAACCATCAAAGTCCTCATCCTCTGTTTCTGATTCCAACAGCAGCTAAATCTCCATCAAACATGCCAGCTTCACTTTCTTCACCATCAGAGTCACTTTCCTCTAAATGATGCGTTATAATCCTGGAAGTTGCTGTGCTACCGTAGTCCTGGTCTGGATGGAGAAATGGCACCGAAACAAAAGCACCAAGACGGAAATGTTCAATTTTCATTTCTGCTTTTAGTCAAATGGTGACCATCAGAACGCTTCTCACACTCGTTCTTTGCTCTGTGATCCACTGATCCAGTCTCTGCTCTGTGATCCACTGATCCAGTCTCTGCTCGGTGATAATTGATCCAGTATGTCCCTGCATACATACATAGGGCGCACCGCACATTTTGAAGGAAATAGGTTCAAGGTTCAAGGTTTTTATTTGTCGTTACAGCCATATACACAGTATATAGTGAGACGAGACAGCGTTCCACCGAGAGCAATTGGTGATAAAAAGGAAAAGAAAAAGTGCCTAAATGCACTGAACAGATTAAAACACACAGTGTCTATACACAAACATACCTGCATACACACTTTATCTTACATACACGCACACACACACACACACACACACACACACACACACACACACACACACACTCACTCACGCCCTCATCCTCACTCACCCATACATTATACATACATTATACATACATCCTCCACCCACACACTCAATTGTATTGAAAAACATGAGTTAAAAACACAGTAAACAACAAAATATAAGACTTTAATGTGGCCTTATAGTTGTGTAAATACAGTATTCAAGTCGCTCTGCAGCAGCCGTGACTTTACGTTCTTGGTTAGAACCAGTAGTAAAAAGAGCTGGAGGAGCTGAGTTAATGAACCTCGTCCTCGTCACAACATCTATAGTAGTTTACGTTATCAGCGTCTCCATGGCAACAATCATCAAGCCTCATCAGCTCCACCTCTGTCTGTCCTTCACTGTCTGCTCCATTAATGGAGTCTCTGACTCTCAGGTTCCCTCTTTGCTTTGTCTCTATGCTTTATAAAGTTTGATGAGTTAGTGTTACTGTTCATGAAGCATAGACTTTTTTTATTATTATTATACATTTTAATACCTTCAGTCAGACCTCATTGCATATACTATCAAAGGTAATTAACGTCATATTTGCCATGTTTCTACAGTAGCTCAGAATGGACAAACCAACCAATGCATACAAAATGAATAAACCACACACTACAATCTCCTCTTTTCTTCCCTTCACAGATCTGTGTGATTCTCCTCAGTCTCCTGCTGGTTTATGACGTCTTCTTTGTCTTCATCACTCCTTTCTTCACAGAGGTAATTATATGCCTTCATTTAAATATCAGGGACATTTTATTATACCACTTCTTAAATTTCTGTTTCATAGTGTTTCCATATGGCAACAAAAACTTTCTTCATTTTCCTAAGAAGCTGTGATATGAAAACCGTGAAATTTTTACACTAAAGCATCGAGGCGAGTCACTGAAGAGCTCTCAGGAGTTATGGAATTCAACGTGAAACATGAAATATATGTGTATTCATTAAAACATGAAACAAGACACTTTAAAAATACACGTTGAAAAATTTAAGACACTTTAAATTCACCATTATTGCATCACCATCCTATAAACTCATCATGAGAACTAAACTAATTTTACTCCTTAACCATCAACTCTAAATTGCAAAGTGTTTCTATACGGCAACAATTACTTCTATCTCATTTTTTCTAAAAAGCTGTGAATTAAAATCTATGTTTTCACAGTTGGGTGTGACAAATGGGCTTTTATTTTGAAGGGCATACAATTTTTCAGGTCACATGACCAGTCCATTTTGCTCGTGGACATTTGACATGTGAACATCATTGTCTCACAACTAAAGGTTTGACTTTTATTCAGAATTGTGGAGCAAATAATAAAAAAAAACACTATCTGGGGCAAGCAAGCTTTAATATTTTTTGCACATTTAACTAAATTTTAATGTTGGGATTTTTTTTTCTAATATGCTAAAATATTTGTTTTCTCATGGCAATAATATGCAAACATGTTAAAGTTGTCCACCCCTCCCCAGAACGGCGTCAGCATCATGGTGCAGGTCGCTCTGGGCCCCGACGCCTCTGGAGAGAAGGTGAGTTCCTGCGCTGGTTCCTGCTTCAGGGGAACGCCACCATTCTCTGAGGTTAGAACTGCCTAAAATAACGAATGGACGGAAACTGGATTCATGACCAAGACAGCTTTGATGGTCATGGTTTCTCATAAAAAAAATTTTCTTGTAGCTCAAACCTTTAAAACAGAAATTGGTTTATTGGATCGTCAGAATAAAGACTGAAGCATCAGTGTGAATCTACCTGAGCTTGGTGGACTTCCCCTACAGTTCGTCCTGGCTCTTATTAACAATCCCGGCTGATTTCCTCTGCTGCTTGTTGATTGTGAGTGGGTCGATGAACCGGTGGACTAACTGTGTGCTGTGTTCTGGGTGGGCTCTGTCTTAGACCCAAGGTAACATGGTGGACATCCCAGCCGAACCCCAGCCCCCCTCTGAGAAAGTAAGAGCATCCTTCCCTTCTTTGTATTGAAGCTGGTGATGAAAATATCGTAAGAACAATCTACTTTGGTAAAGTTTTTTCAAATGTTCCTGCATAAATTAATAAGGATTTCCAATGTTTCACGTCTTACTGGACTAAATCATCTGATCATTGAGAATTTATTCCTAAAATTTGGCAGAAAACAAACACAAAATACTGTGTAGTTTAGTGGCAAAATGCATTCTCTGAAACTTTCTTCCACATTTCAGTTTTCATTAACCCTCTAGTTAGGCATAAAAAGAAGGCTTTTATTTTGGAAGGACATGAGGTCACATGAACAGCCATCTCAACAAAAGCTTGACTTTTATTCAGAATTTTGGAAAATCTCGCATATAAAAAAATAACTCAATATCTAGGGCAAGTGAACTTTATTTTTATTTTAATGTTGATGTTATAAGTTTTTTCTTATTTTCTCTAATATGCCAGTATGTAAATAAACCTAACGTAGTTCCCATTGACTTGCATAGCATGAAACTCTCCTGAGAATATGTTGTAAACGGGCCTTTTTATATGAGAAAACATTTTTACCATCTCTAAGTAATATTCATTGCAATAAAGGTTTAAAGAAGCATTTTCTTCTTCCCTAAACCATAAAAATGAAATGTGAAACAACACATGTACTCACATGATCATCACGCTGGGAGCTGATTGGTCGTTATATTGGTGACTTTTTATAGTTTAGGGACGTTTCTGTATAATTTAATTCCAGTTGAGTAAGACATGTTTTACCGTGTTGTTTTGTCTGAACAGATGAACAGGTTTTGCTGCTGGTAAATGTGTGTGTGGTGCTGTGTAAATGCTGGAGATGGCTGTAGTACACAGTGATTCTCACCACCAGCTGATGCCTCCTGTCTGATCATCAGTGTTTCCTGCGCTGATTCGTAGCTTCGTTTATGTGCCTGATGCGATTAGGAGAAAAAACTGACCACATATTCTGTCATAGTAGGAACCACAGATGGTGATCAGACGGGATGTAGGAAAAAACAGCAAATTATACACACATGCTCTTTATGGTAATTGGGTCAGTGACACATCATGTTTGGCAAGAAGTAAAGTAAGAAAAAAAAAAATAAAATACAGTTTAAGCCAGGTCCCTTAAAATGCATGCATTTATTTTTACAAAATTCATGATTTTGTGCAATTTATTTTATTTTTTTTTTACACAAAATGTTTTTACTATCCTGTTCTCAGTTATTAGGGTTACACCACATGGCATTGTCCCACTTTCCTTCTTAATCTCTTTTTTTCTTATGTACTTTTAACTGTTTTAATACCTTTCACACTTTATCCATGCAGTGTTGTGACTGAACGCTTTCAATAATCAATCAGTGAATAACATGTTCATTCTGGCTGTGAACGCTGCTCTCTCAGAGTAGAACTTAGTTCCAGAGTGAGTCAGATTCCATTAGATCCTTCCAGGTGAAAACCCAGCTAAAACTCCCAATAAACAGACCTTAACATGTAGCTGAAAACCAGCTGATCTGGCAGCAGCTGTCATACCTGTCACACTAACAAATACGTCATAAAACACAGAGCAACAGCCAGGAGCATGGAGGAAGGCAGCACCACAGCTATGAGCATTAACACCATGTGATGGAGAAGTCAGTACTGACCCAGACTGAACCTTAAGGACTACAGTCCTGCTTTTATTTTACCAATAAACACCATTTAAGCTGCAGCTTTGGAGAATATTCTGCAGCTGCTACTAGTGTGGATGAATGGATGAAACAAAGTGTTAGGAAATGATGGAATTTAGAGGCTGTCACCTCAATAATAAACCCTGGTTGATAAGGAGTAAAAACTGGAGAAAAACATGAATCTGATGCATAGTTTTAGTAATAAAATGATGAAAGAATTGCTGTCTCTGGTTCTCTATGGACTGTAAGAATAATTTGACTAATAGTATCTCATAGCAACATATTGGGGAAAAAAAACTATGAACTAGTTAAAAAAAAAAATGTAGTTCAAAATGTTGAATTATAAACTATGAACTGAACTGGTTAATTTTTAAAACTTGTGAACTAAACTTTGAATTAGTTTATGTATAAAGTGAACTTTCTCAACACTGATCTCTTGTTTCTGCTCATTTGTGAAGCATCTTGATTTTCCATTGTGTCTGAATTGTGCTTCATTTAAAACCGTTGCCTTTGCCTTCAGTCTGTGATAAATCCACATGACGTGAAGCGACCAGTCAGATCCTGTTGGTGTAACTTGGTCATTTTAAGCTTCGTGGTGTTTTCCTTTCCCACAGCTTCCTGTGGTGATGCGTGTCCCGCGGTTCTCGGCCTGGGCTCAGAACCTGTGTGGGATGCAGTTCTCTATTCTGGGTTATGGAGACATCATTGTTCCAGGTGAGGTTGAAACACGCTTTAGTACAGACGACTGCTGTCACTAGTCAAGTCTATTTTTAACTATTTTTATAAAGTAAAAGCCCAAGCAGCTTCTCTGGTCCTCCAACAGGTCTCCTGGTGGCCTACTGCAGCAGGTTCGACGTCTGGGTCAACAGCAGCAAGAAGATCTACTTCCTGTGCTGCTGCGTCGGTGCGTTACCTCTAAACTCTGTTCAGAAGATAAGTTAAACTATGTGGTACCAAGTTTTTGAGATTACACCACATGACAGTTTGACATTGTCGCATATACAGTTTACACGTTATTGCATAAAATATCACTGAGACATGGTAAAAAATATATATTTTTAATGGTTCTATTACTAAAACGCCCTAAATAATAGATTCCAAAATTCAGAATAAAAGTCAACATTTGGTTGTGAGACAATGATGTTCACATGTTAAATGTCCATGAGCTAAAGGGACTGGTCATGTGACCTCATAGATTGTATGTCCTTCAAAATAAAAGCCCCCTTTTCACACCTAACTGTAAAAACATCGATTTTTATTCACAGCTTTTTTGGAAAAATGAATATAAACAGAAAGTTAATCGTGATGGAGTATATTTAGTTTAGTTTTCATGACCAGTTTATCGTACTAGTGATGCAATAATGGTGAATTGTGTCTTTTTTCATAATTCCTAATGAATATACATTTATTTTATGTTTCACCATCTTCCAAGTTGAACTCCATAACTCTTAGAAGCTCTCAGTGAGTCTCCTCGATGCGTCTGAGCAGTTGCAGGTTGTGATGTCATAAATCCCGTCTCCCCCCCTGCAGCCTACCTGCTGGGGATGGTGGTGACGTTTGCCGTGATGCTGCTGTCGGGCATGGGTCAGCCCGCCCTGCTCTACCTGGTTCCCTTCACCCTCGTGACCTCGGCCGTGGTGGCCGGCTGCCGGGGGGAGATGAGGCAGTTCTGGGCCGGGACCACCTACGAGGTGAGGCGTTCACGCACTTCTCTACACGGCGGATTCATGTAGGTGACAGTATGTTCTCCCCCAACACGGTTTATTTTATAATGTATCTCCATCTTCTTTTTTTATCTGTGCTGTTAAACTGTCACCACCACTTCATCCAACATGCTGTGTCAAAAACTGAGAGTTAATGCTGAGACATCAGAGGGTGCTGAGTATTTACTAATAAACAAAGGCTGACCTGCTTCAGTGCCAAGCTGCTTGTGCTAACAGAATAAAATGAACATCTCATTCAGCCAAAAACCACTAAAACCCTCAGCTGATGCAGCTACAGCACCAGGAAAAGGATGATGTTACCCAGCTGAATCATATGCAGTATTTTAGTGAAAGTTAAACAATAATACAATCGTATTGTTGTGTTTTAATGTTTTATTCAGTTGCTCTGCAGCCTTGATTTTTAAAAGGGGGAAAAAAGTTGCAGCAGACCTGCAATTTTCTGGGAGTCTGTTCAAGATCCGTGGAGCATTAAACTCTAAACGCTGACTCCCCATAAAGTTTTATGTCACCACGCTCCAGGGACACTGGAGTAAGCAAAGCACTGGAAAAATGAGAAATGTGAGGATTAACTGTATTTCAAAATCAGCAGAATCTCAAACACTTGTGAAAGATGAACAAAAATATAATTTCACAAACACCCTTTGAAGGGAAATGTTCCACAAAGAGCAAAAAACAAATATGCATCAGCGTTTAGATTTATAGTATGTCTATGAATGTGCCTATATAATAATTAAAAAATAGACTTAAATGCAAAAAAACAACAAAAATGCCTGTCTTTAAGTGAATGTGTTAACAAACACATAGGATCCTTTCCTGGTTGTATCTCCTCTCGTCCTCCTCTCGCTTCCTGGAGAACTCGCTGATGTTTAGTTAAATTCCTGCTGCTGTTTCAGGGAGTTTGGACACAAACTTCATGCTGAAAATCCTGATGTTAACATCTGGAGAACGTGTTATCTGACGTTTCTGCAGCTTCAGGAAAAACAGGAGAAACATTTTGATGCTGATTCACTGTTATTTACTGAATTTATATGAAGAAAAACTAAAAACTCCACCACTTCAAACTCCAGTGTTACTCCCAACACAGCTTGAGACTAATGATCCATCCTAGTGAAACTCAACATTACGTTAGTGTGTTCATGCAGGTGTGACCAGTCTGTTAAGAACAATGCGCTAAATGTTAACTTTAATGTTTTAATCTCGGTTCATTTTAAAGTGGCTGAAGCTTTAAGTCAATAAATTACAGGCATGAAGCTAAAAACCTGTGAGCTGCTTGTTTGGTAGGACGAGAAAGTCAAAAAATGCATAAATTAATAAATAAAAAATAAATACAGTTTAAATAATCATTCATCAGGTCTATAAATGTACATTTTGTGTTCATGTTGATTTCTTGTCATTTATAAGAACATTTGTACCATTTATTTTTACAAAAACACTATTTTAAGACAAAATGTTGAATGGTGTAACTGAAAAGGATTTAAAATATTTAATCCACCTAGAATATAAACTAGTTGATATCATGCTTTCTACTATAAAATAGACGCTAGGATTTCTTTTGTTCATTTTCATTAAAAAGTATCACACAAAGCAAAGCACCAACCTTTACAGATCTGCTGATTTTTTTTTTTTAACACCTAATGTCAAATGGTGTACCTGGAATAAGACTGATAAATAAAAAGTATTTAATCTACCTAGAACCTAAACTAGTAGATTGCATGTGTATTTATTTATTTTTAGGAGCGTTAAACTATCTGGTTGAGATGAGATGAAGTGTGATGATGAGATAAATTCTGACCTTCTTCTCAGGTCTTGGACTCATCCAGGGAACCTTTGCTGCCAGGTGTGACCCCCCACCAGACCGCCCCCCCCCCCCACCAGACCGCCCCCCCTACCAGACCGCCCCCCGCCTCCCTCCTGTCATTTTACTGCAGCTCCTAATCCTCATCGGCTTCTTTTTATGGCTCTTTTCTTTTTTTCTTTTGACCTTTTAACTCCTGCTTTCCAGGGTCAGTGTGACATTCAAAGACACAACTGAGTTAAACACAAAGACCTGATGAAGCACCTGTAGGTCTGATGGTGTTTTACCTCCGCTGACCACCAGGCGCCTCTAGTGCATTATTGATAACCCTGTGGCGTGTGGAGAACTTCAGCCACGCTTCAAACTGGACTTGTGTTAACGCCGTGGCCCTGGAATCCCATTAACATCATCTCTTTATTTCTGCAGTTTGTTTTGAACCTTGTTTTCCTCTTTCTGAACTCCTCGTCTCCTCTGACCAATGGGAACGCTCGTATCGCTCCATCAGTTCGTGTTGCCCTCTGCATGAAGTTGCTTGCAGTTTGCATTACTAAATAAAACCTGTAGTTACTGGTATTGGGAAACCACTAGTAAATGACTGAATTAATAACTCTTTCTTTCCTTTTTCTGTGTAGAGGGAAGAACTGACCAGTGCTGCGTAGAAGGAGACAAAAGCTGACTTTCCAGTGTCCAGCAGACACAACTACAGGATCATTTTATACATTTTAATATCAAATCTTCGAAAGCAAGGGAACTACTTACTGATCAATGGGGTCTTAACCACATGTTAATTCTGGCTGCTGTTAGGAACCGTTGGACTGGTTGAGAGGCTTTTTGGTGCCTGAAAGTTCTGTTAGAATCATGTTCAGAAAACAGTCGTGACTTCGCCTACACGTCCTGCCTTGATGATTGCATTTAGACAAAAAAAAAAAAAGAAGAGAACGCACTTTATAATATTTAGCTTGATGGGTTGGGTTTAATTTACTTAGAGCCAAATTATAACATTTTTGATAAAGTTTTTCGGGAGTTTCTGTGTAACCTGTTTGTATGATGTGATTCCTTTCGTTGCCTTATAATAAATGAACAACTTATATTTGATGTTTTTGCTTTAAAAACTGACTTTTTTTTTAGCGTATGAACAGAAAGTTGAGACGTGTTCTCAGAGGACTTCTGAGTATGTTTTTACGTGCTAGGAGGTAAGTATTAATCAATACACTCTTCAAATGGATTCTGTAACTGAGGAAGCTGCCAGTGTGTAGAGGATTAATAGAGCTTTTTATTTATAAGCTGTTTTGAATGAAAAGTGTGATAAGTTCAGTGGAGAAACGGGCCAAACGTCTGACAGCCTGTATAAACTATTCTGTCTCTTTCTCTTTAAGCACATGATTAATTTAGGACTTTTATCCACTACAAATCAATATTCTATTTCTAAGTGGCGCACTATAATATTCAAAAGAAACTGATGGCTTCATTAACAGAGAGTAATACTTGAATAAACCATCAGCTACTGCAATTCTTTAAAAATCATGAATAAATAATACTGGTGGATGAAGTAGTCGGATGCTTAACTTGCGTATTAGAAATACTGCTGTCAAATACTCAAAAGTAAAAGTCATGAATTAAAAATGTAAATCAAGTAAAAGTGCATAAATATCATAAAATGTGGTTTTAATTATCAAAATTAAAAAAACTGATTGTTTTTAACCACTAAGTACATCAAGCCAATTTTATCTGCTTAATGTGGATTAATAATATTGCATCATACTTATGAAACCCTCTTATTGATTGAGTAATCGATCGGCTTGGTTTGAATTGATCAATTTTCATGTACCTTTCCATGTTGAATTAGTTATATCCTGAAAAATAAATGTATATGAACATCTCTGGTTAACAGTAAATTCAAAGAGGCTCTTTCACATTATTGCAGGTGGAAGATGCAAATCCTACAGATTTATTGGTGAAATCAAATGATCAGTTATTTGACTATTAGTCAGCTCTGGTGACTGTCCTATCACATGTATTTAGTAAACTTTATATATCAGCTTAAAAAAAGAAATGAAATCGGTTAATAATACATAATATATTTCATGTAAAATTTTCTTCAGAAACGTAACTGGAGCTGTCACAGTAAAGTATAAATAAACTTCACATGGAACTACAGGTACCTCAAAACTATCAAGATCTGCTTTAACACTGTTTCACAGTGTTTCCCTACAGCAACAATCACTTTATCTTCCTTTGTTTTTACAGTCAGGTGTGAAAAGGAGGCTTTTATTTTGAAGGTCATACAGTGTATGAGGTCACATGACCAGTCCCTTTAGCTCATGGACATTTAACATGTGAACATCATTGTCTCACAAACAAAGGTTGACTTTTATTCAGGATTTTGTAACCTGCTATTTAGGGCGTTTTAGTAATAGAACCATTAAAAATATATATATATTTTTTTACCATGTCTGTGATATTTTATGCAATAACGGGTTAACTGTATATGCGACTATGTCAAACTGTCATCTGGTGTAATCTTATAAACTTGGTACCACATAGTTTAACTCCTAAAGTTTTTTTTTTTTTTGTGAAATGAGCTTTGACTTACATGGCATGAAACTCCCGAGACTATGTTGTAAACAGGCCATTTTTAATAGAATTAAAAAAAATTTTGTTGGAAATTTTTCAACAAATAAGTAAACTTTTTTTTTTTTACAAGTTTTACAAAAAAATAATTAAAAGGATAATTAAAACAGTAGGAATATTACAATATATTATTTTTATATTAAACCTCATCCGAAAAAACGCCTGGAGCTGTCGGGTTGTGTAGTGACGTATGAAGTAGCATCAGTGCTCAAGTAAAATACAAGTACCTCAAACCTGCATTAGTACAAGTACGCGTTACTTGTCTCCGGGGGCAGAAATCGTCGCTTTTCGCTCATCTGCGTCAACGCGGAACTAAAACAAAGCCACACGTGGCCCCGCTGGCCCCGCCCCCACCACCCACTCCCCCCTCCCTCCCCGCGCGCCGCGGCCACGTGACGCCGTCGGTGCGGGGCTGGCTCTGGCTGAGTCAGCCGGCTCGTCACGCAGCGTCAGTCCAGAGTCGCACAATTATGAAAAAGCAACCTTCCGTTGGAGCTGCAGCCGAAGCGGATCTCCTCTCCAACCTCCACCGGGCTTTCCTTCCAGGGCCAGCCGAGAGAGGCGCCGATCGATGGCCTGAAGCCCCGCCGCAGCTCGGTCCACGCGGTGAAGAGAATGGTGAGTTCCGTTAGTCCGCGGACTTTACGCCTCCTCCGCTTTTTTCTTCTTTTTTTATAAATACTTGTCAAATAGTCGCTGAGGCTCGTCGTGACTGATCTACGGGGTTCTGAGTGGCAGGTCCCCCCCCACCACCCCCCGACCCCCCCGGTACACACGCTGCCTTCCCCCGGGCTGTCACACACACCCGGCGGGTGTCCCCGAAACACTCGACCCGGCTCAGACCGAGTCATTCTCGGACACTATTCGCCGAGAAAACCCGCAAAAAAAAAACACACACACACACGAGGCGGGTCGTTAGCAGGCTCGAGGCGGGGGGGTTGGCGGGGGGGGGAGCTAGCTCGTTAGCTAGCGCTAAATGCTACCTACCCAGCTAGCTAGCTGGTGCTAGCAGGTTCCTCCGTCTCTGCGACTGGACGCAGCTGGATCTGGTTCAGGACCCACCGGGACCAGCTGACGAGACTCGTTGTCGTCGCCAGAAAAAACGAGTGGATGTCAGCATGAGCGGCTGCAGCGTCTCTTATTTTATTTTATTTGTGTTTTAATACAGAGAAGTTGGGGTTAATTCGTTACCCGTGACTCCAGTTGTTAAAGCTCTGCTGCATGTCAGCTGCTCTGAGACTTAAAGGGGCCCAGGTTTAATACAACAAGACAAAATAAAGGTCATAACGAGAGTACTTACAGGTTTGTGCATGTTTTTCTGGTCTAAAAGCACCTGTGTTCCAATACACAATGTGCCCCCTCCCTCCTCATTCTAATAACTGGAACCCCCCCCCCCCCCCCAACATGTGCAGATTCTTCCTGGAAGGCCACAGTCTTATCTCATTCTCCCAGCTCGGGTCGTGTTTCAGGGAACTCACCACGTTTGGATGTGAGCCGATCGAGGCTGGAAAAGGCAGATTAAAGACCAGTAACACGACCCCCCCTTTGTCCAATCACTGCTGATTTTATTGATGCTTGCTGGGATTCTCATGTGTGAGAATCCTGAATGTTCTGGAATGGAAAGTGTTCCCACTACGGAGGCAACTAACAGTTCTAATAGTTAATTAATCCATTGATTGGTTGCTTCAATGGTGTTAAATTTAGATTGTTGTGCCCCAAAGATGAAGATTCTTCTTTTTTGTCCAGACCAACAGTCCACAACCCAAAGATCATCAGTTTACTATTATAGAAGAATAAAGGAACCAGGAAATAATCAGAGAACAGAAGCTGGAACCAGAGAATCTGGACATTTGTTAAGAATAACTTGAATTGATTGTATAAAAATAAAAGGTTGACATTTGACTAATCGTTCTTATACATTTATATTTGCACAATACCATGAACCATAGCTGATAGCATAATGTTATCGGACTCGTGGCGTCAGGTTAAGTTTGCGTTTCCCGTTTGATTGATCGTCCCATTTCACTTTCACTAATCATTTTGTTTCCCCCCTTGAGTACATTGGACCACACCTTCTAGAAGCAGCAATACAGGCGCCTTCTCACACACTCAGCCTGAAAAATTCCTACACTCCCACTCTGTTTTCAATGGGAGAAAAAAAAAAACTTCAATATGAAAAAGAACAAAACACAAAAGAATGGTCACGTCAGGAACTCGGACAAGATCCATTTGGCCAAAGTTCACACACCCACTGGTCATTTATTAGGTAGACCTCCTAGTACTTCAGGACCGCCTTAATCCTTCAGAACTGCAGTTCACTGGATATTTTCTTTTTTCAGGCCATAAACTCTAGACATGGTTGTGTGTTAAAATCCTGATAGATCAGCGGTTTCCTGACTACACCAACGACCATGCTACGTCCAGAGCCTCTTAGACCAACATTCTTCTTGGTTCAGATGCAGGTTTGAGCTGCAGCAGGTCATCTTTGTGAATAAATGCATTGAGTTGCTGCCGTGTGATTGGCTGATTAGAGATTTGCATTGACGAGCGGTGGGACAGGTGTAATTATTGAAGTGGCGTTGGCTGTGAACTCACCTGACATCACGTCCTACGTCGTCAGCTGTGATGTGTTGTGGTTATAAAATGAGGAGGGTGGTTGGCTCTGGTTGTGACATCACAACAGGAGCCGTTTTTCAGCTTGTGTTCAGCCAGTTTCAGAACGAGTGGGTGGGCTGAGCTCACAGTTTGTGTCTCAGCAGGAACCACAGACCAAAGTATTTTTTTCATGTTCCCTCCTGGGCTGCATTTAAAAGTAGAAGACTGGCCTCAACGTCACGTTCTTTAGTTTTTAGTTTTTCCTCTTCCTCTCCACGACCAGACGCCTCCCTCTGTTCCCCAAGAATTTCCTGTCTGTTTCTTTTCTGGTGTGGGAGGTGGAAAGAGGAGCTGATGTGTTGTAGCTGAGGTTCTGAGTCACATCTGTCCAGTGGTTTGTCCACTGTGTGTAGAGCTGGGTCATATTGACAATATGTAGTGACCCCCCATGGTCAATTAGACCAATAATTGATCTCCATTCTTGACTAAGGATTTGGTAGTTGATTGGTTGACTTTTTGTGTGTTTTTAATGAATTGTAGGGACATCTCAGGTAAAAGCTAGATTTAAAGATGCTTTTAAGATAAGATAAGACTTTATTGATCCCACAACAGGGAAATTTGTCTGTTACTGCAGCGTGCAGAGTAAAGAAAAGAAAAAAAAGCTAAAGAAGATAAAAGCAATAAAAATGTACAAAAATCGTAGAATTTGTTGATGATCAGCATACACAGTATGCATTATGGACATAGAATGGAGAAAGAATACTAATAAATAGCAAGAAAAAAGAAAAAGGAGTATGCATAAGTAAAGCATATATACCTACATACATACACATACTCACATATTTGCATATATATATGGACATACATATCCAGGCACTATTTTATTTTAGGTAGAATAGTTATAAATATAAACAAATTTCTTAAATAGTTGTTTCTGTATCTTGATTTGATGCATTTTTTATAAGGAAATCTATTGAGAAATAGCTAAAACATTTAAAAGGTTGGTGACAATCTTGTTTGGCAAGACAAGAAAGTCAAAACTTAGAGTTTAAAGAAGCTTTCATCAGGTCTGTTCAGCTGCTGCTTTATTCCTCACTAACAGGCTACTGTGGCCGTAGTAAACGCTGAAACTCCAAGACGCGTTTACTGACCCTCAGGAAATCCAGACACTATCGTTTTATGGATGGATAAGTTGTTGTGAATATTAAAACTAAAGATTTATTATCATTTCACCATTTACTACACACTACACTACACTGTGGTTATCAGAGCAGTGTGTGGGACATGAACAAATCACCTTCATCATCATCTACTTTATACAGGAACACACACTTTCTACAGGAACACACACTTTCTGTAGGAACACACACTTTCTGTAGGAACACACACTTTCTACAGGAACACACACTTTCTACAGGAATACACACTTTCTACAGGGACACACACTTTCTACAGGAACACACACTTTCTACAGGAACACACACTTTCTGCAGGAACACACACTTTCTGCAGGAACACACACTTTCTACAGGAACACACACTTTCTACAGGAACACACACTTTGTACAGGAACACACACTTTCTGTAGGAACACACACTTTCTGTAGGAACACACACTTTCTACAGGAACACACACTTTCTACAGGAACACACACTTTCTACAGGAACACACTTTCTACAGGAATACACACTTTCTACAGGAACACACACTTTCTACAGGAACACACACTTTCTAAAGTAACACACACATTCTACAGGAACACACACTTTCTACAGGAACACACACTTTATACAGGAACACACACTTTCTGCAGGAACACACACTTTCTACAGGAACACACACTTTCTACAGGAACACACACTTTGTACAGGAACACACACTTTCTGTAGGAACACACACTTTCTGTAGGAACACACACTTTCTACAGGAACACACACTTTCTACAGGAACACACACTTTCTACAGGAACACACTTTCTACAGGAATACACACTTTCTGCAGGAATACACACACTTTCTGCAGGAATACACACACTTTCTACAGGAATACACACTTTCTACAGGAACACACACTTTCTACAGGAACACACACACTTTCTACAGGAACACACACACTTTCTACAGGAACACACACACTTTCTACAGGAACACACACTTTGTACAGGAACACACACTTTGTACAGGAACACACACTTTCTGCAGGAACACACACTTTCTACAGGAACACACACTTTGTACAGGAACACACACTTTGTACAGGAACACACACTTTCTACAGGAACACACACTTTGTACAGGAACACACACTTTGTACAGGAACACACACTTTCTACAGGAACACACACTTTCTACAGGAACACACACTTTCTGCAGGAACACACACTTTCTACAGGAACACACACTTTCTACAGGAACACACTTTCTACAGACCGTAAACGTGTCGACCCAAACCCCAGATGAAACCTAATCCTGCAGTATTGATATTCTCTCTCGTTGTCTCCAAAGCAGTCTGTTTTTTTTGTCTTTTTCCTCGGTGTAATTTTCCCACTGTGATGTCCTGATCCGGTCACATGACCCAGCTTACACCCCCCCGGACGGGGGTCACTGCTCCGACCACGGGCCGTGAACTGATGCTGGGTGACTGGGTCGGTGGGATCTGAACCGTATCACCGGCCCAGAGTTAGAGCTTCAGTATCTGGAGTTAGAGCTTCAGTGTGTGTGTGTGTGTGTGTGTGTGTGTGTGTGTGTGTGTGTGTGTGTGTGTGTGTGTGTGTGTGTGTGTGTGTGTGTGTGTGTGTGTGTGTGTGTGTGTGTGTGTGTGTGGACTGGCATCACACTCCTCTGAGCTGTGTTATCTCACGCTCAAATCCATTTGCATCACACACAGTCCTTTTCTAAGATGACTGATTAAGGTTTTCCACTGCTTTGGACTGGGCGTTTAAAAAGGGGGGGGGGGGGTCGTTTTTTATGAATGGAGCACTCCCCTGAAGTCCTTATGCACCTGACCTGCTTTGAAATAAAAAATTAAAAAAATCTCAATCTGACGCTCATATAAATGTTTATATTTTTTTATACTATAAATAAGGTTTAGTTAGTTTTCTTACTGTTTCCTGCTGCCTCCAACCAGTGTTAAAAAGTTACTTAAACCTGTAATGAGTTATTTATCACTTCATTTTAAAGTAATTCATCACATTCCAGTAGAAGTTAAATTCCTGCTGCTGATTCAGGGAGTTTGGACACAAACTTCATCCTGAAAATCCTGATGTTAACATCTGGAGAACGTGTTATCTGACGTTTCTGCAGCTTCAGGAAAAACAAGAGTAAAAGTAAAATGACCTTTTTTCCTGTAATGCCTTAGTTTATGTCACAGCGATGTGGTCCGTCATCACATGCTCTACGTTAGGACCCCCAGCATGGCATCGCCCCCATGCCCCCCCCCCCGGGGGCCGGGGGTAGCATCAGACAGACGTCACACTCTGGTCTCATGACTCCATGAACTGACTTCACTTCTGTGTGCGGCCTTCCAGGAGTTTTATCCACAGGCTGTGATTTAACTCTTTACCTTTTATTAAGCATCTTTCCTACACTTATTAATAATTCTTCAAAATGCCTGATGTATTCTCTAACAGTGATATAAACGCATGTCCGTTTCTTGTTGGACAGAATCAAATAGTTTTATGTCAGGACCCTGACGGCCGTTTTACAAGTGTCAGAGCCGTAAACCTGAGACCTGGACACGCGCCACACGGCGTAAATACAGCCATTTACATCTGACTCTAAATGCTTGTAAAGATTTCACATTAAATTATGATTATCCTGACGTTGAGCCCGTCCATTCATCATTTTATCCTGAGAGGCTCTGTCCTCTGTGTGTGTTATGATCGTAGTACAGCCTTTTTTATTCTATGCAAATAAATTAAAGTGATTTGGCTTCGACCGCTCAGGAAACACGATTTAGTGCCATGTTTTTATTGCATTCACAGAGATGATGGACTTGTCGTCAGTTCCACTTTCCTGAGACAACAGAGGTGTCAAACACATCTGGCATCTTAGAACAAATCACTGGTGCACAAACGTATTGAATCACCAACCATCAGCATTTAACTGGATACGGCACCTTTAACTGAAGAATTGAATATAGTCACAGCTCAAATACAATAAACTGGTCTATACTAGAGTGCAATGTTTGGATTCCCAGTAGAGATTCTGCAGTAATGCATCGTTCTTCAGGCTCTGCACTGGGATCATTAAAATCACTTAAAATGAGCATCCTCCATTCCTGCTTCTAATACGTTTAGGTGGCGTTCAGACAGGAGCTGGACAGTAATTAGAGTTTAAGACCTTCAGCTGAATTACAAGCAGAGCGTCAGAATGTGGAAGAAAGATGAAATAAAACTTTTGGTTTATTTCATAACTCTGAGGAATGTTTAATCTAAACCAGGATTTAAGGCAGTTTCATCAAGATGATCATTCAACGGTTTCTACGTGACCAGCAGCCCGAAACTCAGAAAACCATACATCTGTTTGTTGTCTGTCTATATACAGATTGTAGTTTCTCTGAGGGCTTCAACTGGGACGGGACTTAATGTACAGATGGAGCTTTGGGAAAACTCAGCTCCCTGCTAATAAATATAATAATACCAGTGCTTAAATTAGCATTTTTTGCTACTAAATCCAGTGTAATTCCGATTTAAAATGATCCGTGAGAGCAGACAATGGGACAAATTTGTATTGGTAATGAATCCAATCTGCCATTGGGACAATGACAAAAATGTAGTTTAACTCTAAAAAGGTTCTAAAACATTAAAAACACATGATACTAACTAGTCAAGTCAATTTTATTTATGGTTCAGTGATAAATCCTGATGAGAAAGTCAAAAATACAGTTTTAAGAAGCATTTATAAAGGTCTCTCACAATCTAAAACTGACATTTTTAATATTAGGTTTGTTAAATCTTTAAAATTTATCATTTTTTTTCATTTTACATTTCGTGATTAATAAATCAACACTGACCTGAACACTGTGTACATCCCTGTTATCATTCAGTAATTTTCTCCATTTTTTCACCAAATGTTAAATGATGTAACTAACCCTATAAATTTAAAATCTTTAATTCTCCTAAAACAGAAAACTAATTGATTGTATGAATAATATTTTTCTCAACATTTTTAAGAATTTTAAGTTTTTATGTTCACACCACATGACAGTTTTTATATTGTTCCACAAATGGACTTTTAAATGAAAGAAACCAACAGGAGCAAGAAATGTAGATTCATAGACCTGATGAATGATTCTCAAAATATATTTAAAAAAAAAAATGCTTTTGTCATCTTATCAAACATGATTTGTCACCGACCTGAGAGCAGACAATTGCACAAATTTGCCTTTTAGTGGTAAATTTTCTACTTTACATGAATACGTTGATTGATTAGTCTGATTTTTACAAAAATCACAATTTTGTGTATTTTTTGGCACCAAAGTCAAATAGTGTAACTGGAAAAGAATGATAAAATAAAAATATTTAATGCACCTAGAATATAACTAATTTTTATAATGTCCCACAAATGGCCGTTTAAGTAGAAGCCAACAGGACCATAACTGGACCAGCGCCACGCAGCATCAGAACTTTGTCCATATTAAACATCGACTTCAGCCTGAGGTTCTGATCTTTCAGAACCGTCTTCTCCTCAGTTGCTGCTCACGCTGCCTCTGTTATTTATTCTAACGGCTGATGTTGCCAGATGTTATCTCACCACTGCTACGTCAGACCGGGTCAGGGAATGACGGGTTAACCAGCCGGCCCTGGTGCATTGTGGGGGGTGGGGGGGAGGAAGAGCTCCGTTGGCAGAGTTTCAGAGTCCAGAGAGTGTTTAGTGTTTCTGGGAGAGACCGAGGGAGGGAGAGAGAGAGAGAGAGAGAGTGGGTAGAGAGAGAGAGAGTGGGTAGAAAGAGAGAGAGAGAGAGTGGGTAGAAAGAGAGAGAGGGAGGGAATGTGTGTTTCTGGCTCCAGTCTGTTGTTGGCTGACATTCTCAGGTGCCATGGAAACGGGTCAGAGGAGCAGGATCCGCTTCATGGGCCAACGAAACTTTATCAAATACACTTCTAGGAAGCGTTCATCAGGTCTCTAGAAATGTACATTTTGTGTTGATTTTATTGTCATTTTAAAATCCATTTTTTACCATTTATTTTTACAGAAATCATGAGTCATTTTTTAATCATCATTTTCAACCTTTATAAATAGAATTACACAACATGACAGTTTTATCTTTATACCCTTTAATACACTGGTTCACAGGTCAGTGTGGTGGATTTGATGCTCTTAGATTTTATATGGAAAAACTGTATTAAAAAATCTTTACATGAATAATTAACAATTGTAGATATTTTTTATACTCACAATGTTTTTTTGTTTTTTTTTTACATAATTCACAATTTTGTGCAGATTCATGTATTTAATCATTTTAAAATATAAAACTAGTGTTCCCTGTGAAGGGGATTTTGCGTTTCTGTAAAATTCTTAAAAACTTGGTACCAGATGCTTTAACTCTCCTAAAAGGTTCAAACATATCAACTAGTTTTATAATATCTATGTCTATTTCATTTGCTGCATTTGACGTTTTGTGTCAAAAGAGCCATAAAATTGTGATTATTTTTTTTTTTTGTAAAAACAAAAAGGTACAACTATTCTTTTAAATGACCAGAAACCAACATGAACACAAATGTACATTTTATAGACCTGACGAATGATTCTGCTCCATATCTGATCCATTAACACGTTGTTAGACTCTGTTTTAAATCATTCTTCTCAGGTGTGTCTGCAGGAAATGATCAAGTCAAACATTTTTAGTTGTTAAATCGCAGCATGCGTTCTACATACAAACTATTCCATGTGGTGCAGGTGTAGACGTTGTTCTTCCTCCTGCAGAAACAGAAACCCTCTATGTGAGTTGACTGAACGGAGCCAGTCAATGACCTGCTGCTCGTTTCCACGGCGACGCGTGATAACATCATCACAAATATTAGGCAGCGAGAGCCAGACCTGACAGAAGATACCACCTTTAGCTTATGGAACGAGTCTTAGAGACATGATGATGATGATGATGGTGATGATGATGGTGATGGTGATGATGATGGTGATGATGATGGTAACTGGTGAGGCTGCTGTAATGTTAACTGAACGTGTGAAATCAAACCCAACTACTCGTGTTGTCAGATGCAGCTCTGTTCATCCTGCTGTGACTCTGTTGATTCACATAAAATACAAGAATAATTTAACACAAATACCTGCTTAAAGGCTGGAAGCAGTGTTTGGCAGCGACTTGAACGATTGAAACTTATAATCGATCCTTATTAATTTTGTCACTTGACCTTTGTTTTTTTTACATTAGACTTAATGACATGACAGAATAGGTGAATGGGCAAGACGAGAAAGTCAAAAATCTTCTGAAATACAGTTTTAAGAGTCATTCAAAAGTCCATTTGTACCATTTATTTTTACAAAAATCATGATATTTGTACATTTTTTAGTTTTCTTTAGAAATGAAATGTTCTGACATGTTTGTCCATGTACAGATGTTACCAATGATACTAGGAACAATGTCGAAATGTCTAAAAACCTGGTACCAGATACTTTAACTTTAAAAATGCTGTAAAACATTAATACCACATGCTATCAACTCGTTTATATTATAGGTGGAATAAATGTATAATAATTTCTCTACAGCATGTCAAAAATGGCTCAATTGTGTTTTTTTTTGGGGGGGGGTGAAAATAAATGGTAGAAATGGACTTTGAATTTCAGCATCTGACTCTGGTTGAGCTGAATTAAATGGACAACAGCAGCATTTGAGAAAATATCAAATGAAAGCCAAAAAAACATGCATTCTTAGAATAATTGATATAACTGTGAAATGTAAAATAAGCTTTTTTTGTTTTTGAAGCAGCCTGTGTGAGCATTTAAAATCTTGTAAAACAATCTAATGTTATGGTGTCAACTTTTCTAAAATGGACTAAAAGTATAACCAACAAATGCTGAATATTCATGTATAGATAGAATTTTTCCATATATGAGCTATAAAGGCATCATCGTCTGTTTCAGCAGAATAAAAAAAAAATATATATATGTGTGTATATATATGTATATATATGTGTGTGTGTGTATATATATATATATATATATATATATATATATATATATATATATATATATATATATATATATATATGTGTGTGTGTGTGTAAAAGCCAAAATAAAAACATAGTTAACTTAACACAGATAGTGAGTTCCATTTTTGTATTTGTGGAGAATTTCCCAATTTGCCTTTGGTTGTGAGATGATGTTCACATGTTAAATGCCATAAGTTAAAGGGACTGGTCATGTGACCTCATAAATTGTATGTCCTTCAAAATAAAAGCCCCCCCCCCCCCCTTTTTTTTTTTCTTTTTAGATTTTATGTCACAGCCTTTTAGAAAACTAAAGAATAGTAGTAGTTTCCATATGGCAAATTCTGCAGTAGAATTAAATCCATTAGTTTGCTGCCCTCAGTTTGAACTGAGTGTTTTTTATATATAAATATAAACGCTGTATGGCTGCTCTTTGAAATCATCTTTATAATAATAGAAGCCTCTTGAAGCATAAGTGTGGGCTCAGAGTTGGTGTGTGTGTGTGTGTGTGTGTGTGTGTGTGTGTGTGTCTGCATGAATCACAGCTGGTGTCTTCTGTAGACTAGGTGTATATCATTGAGGCCTCTGCCCGTCCACTAATCCCCCCCCTCCCTCGTCTCTCTCCCAGCCTGAGTACGGTATAATAACATCTAGTTTGTCTCAGACACATTCATCTGCCCCCCGCCCCCCCGGTGGCTTCTTACAGATTAACACTCGATGGCGTCGGGAGGCTGCGACCTCTCGCTGCTCGCTCAGCGTTTAACCGGGGTCGCGGCTCGCCGTCTCTGAGACTTTAGGGACGAGGACGCGGAGGCTGCGGCGGCCGCGGTGCAGCGCGGCATGTTCCTGTACAAAGCCCTTAAACACAGGGACGAGGAGGACGAGGACGGCCAGGTACTCGGGTTAGGGTTAGGGTTTGGGTTTGTTCTGGTGGAGCCGCTCGTTGTTGTGGCCAAACAGGACCTGGACGCTCAGGACAGGCACTGGGGGGTTTCTGTCAGACTGGGGGGCTGGTCGGTGTGTTCTGCTGTTTGACGCGTCTCATCTGCACTGACTGACTGCTGTAGTTTTAGTAGGGAACGTCTGCCGGGTTCTGGGCTGCTTTTAAATGTTCTGATTTCTGAGGCGAGTGGAGACTTTTTTGGTTCAGAGCTGACAGCGTTTGCAGGTTCTCCCACTTTGTGCCGGTGGGGGGGGGATTAACGCCGCTAATCGCTGCCGGGTCCATGAGGAACAATAAGTCATGAGGCCTGAATTGAAAATTCCTGGGATATAAATCTGTTTTTAGAAAAGAACTGATGTTAATTGAGATGTTTTGCAGCTTATAAATAACTTTAGACACTTTAAAATGACACGGCTCCTGAACTGTAGTCGCCATAATTTTATTATTTCATTATTACTTTTTCGTGTTAAACCTTCTAATCCCTTTTTTGATTTCCAGAGACTAAATCTGGGATTAAGAGGTTGCACGCTTCTTTTTTTTGGCCCTTTTAGGAGTTCAACATTGTGCAAACCGTAGTAAAAACAGACAGATCACTGCTTTTTAATTTTAGTATTTTTTTTTCCCACTCTCTAAAGCTGAGGAGGTAAAGTATAACGTCGCTTGTATGAACCTGTTTTTAACGCGGCTGGAGGCGGTTTTAACTGCAGTGTTTGTGGATTAATTAACTAATTAATGAAAATGCAAAGTTCCAAACCAAACATGAGGAAGCTCTGATGCTCACACTGTTTTATTTCTGTGTTTTTCCCAGTCCCAGAAACCCTGGATAGAAAGCGCTTTCACCAAGAGGGAATGTGTGTACATACTTCCAGTGTCCAAGGACCCCCACAGGTACGTGTCGCCGTGGAAACGCTGTAATTGCGGTGCGTGTGGAGTAAAAGCCTGAAAAACCCAAACCACCACTCAACAATAAGCAAACGTGTCTGTTCCCACAGGATTTTAATATTTATGTCTGTCGCTGTAATTACGGTTTTAACTGCGTGATGAACCTGTGTCATTATTTCTCCACAGCTGAGGGCGGGATCTCTGCTTTTCTGTTTTGCTGTGCTAATATTTAATTTAAATGAAATATAAATGACTAGAAACTCTAATTTTATTCCTGATAAGCCAGTTTGATGCGTTCTCGCAGACTAAAAGCAGCGTTACGCTCACTGGAATCTAACAGTTAGATTAGTCTTTGACCAAAGACAGAAACCGTCTGTCCTTAAAAAGCTGGATCTCTGAGCTTTGATGCTTTTACTGTTTAACCCCTTCCTTTGTGCATCGGGTGTTTTTCTGTTAGCCTTTCACGCCGCTGCATTCCTTCCCTCCTTGAAAAACAAAGACAGCCGGTTACTGTTTTGCTGGTGTTTTCTTTCCGTCAATCATTGGCCGTCTCAGACGTGTTGGTGAACATTGTTGGTTCTAACTCCATCAAAGCGAGTCCACTTGGCAGGTTTCATGCCTGTGTTGGTTAAAGGCCGATCTGCCCAGACACTCAATAACCTTCCTTTATGTCCGCACACTCTCGCTCTTTATTCTGAATGTGGTGTCTTTGCTGATGTACTTCACGTTTTCTGACGTGTGTGTTTGAGTCGGTGATTGATCGTGTTGAATTCCTTCCAGGTGCCTTCCAGGATGCCAGATCTGCCAGCAGCTCGTCCGGTAGGTGCTTGTCTGGTCTTTGTTCTGTTCTCGTTCTGCTGTAACCCAGAAGGATTGAACTGGTGAGAAACCTCTCACCAGGAAGAAAAGTCTGGTTGGTGTAATCACTCTGAACTGGAATCCTCCACCAGGAAACAAACATTTAACTTCAGGATGAGAGAATCACATTCACACGTTCTCACCTCATGTAAATGACTGACCAGTGAGTGAGTGAGTGTGTGTGTGTGTTGCATATATTATTACTTGGCAACGATGGACTGCTCTGTATATCATGTATCGTAAAAAACGGTAAATAATACATTAAAATATATTTTATGCAAAATTTTCATCTGAAATATACGTGACGCTGTCGTAGTAAAGTATAGATTAACATCACAAATCCATAATCTGGATTAACCCTTTATTGCATGAAATATTATACGACATAAAATATATACAGTATAATAAAACGTAGTGACCATACACTCAGGATAGTTTGATGCTGTGAGTCAGTGAGACTCCATCAGGTTGTTGAACAGGAATTTTACACATTTGCATATTTGACATATGGAAACAAATCTATTTATATTTATCCATAAAACTTAGTTTGCTTATCCCAAATAAGTAAATTAGGTGAAAATGTTATGAGCTTAAAGGGACTGGTCATGTGACCTCAGAAATTGTACGTCCTTCAAAATAAAAGCCCGCTTTTCACACCTAACTGTAAAAACATAGATTTTATATCACAACTTTTTAGAAAAATGAAGATGGAGTTATTGCACCAACCAGTAGAGGGTTATTAGTTTATTCCAGTGATGAATTATTAATGTGGTAGGCTAGTTCAGTTTTACACCTCAAGTTACAGAATTTGTGTTTGGTATCGACTTGAAATTATCCCAAACGTTGTTCTGTTTCTTCTATTTACATTAATAATGTGCATAACAAAAGAGATTACTCAAAAATTAAGGAAAAAGACAAATGAATTTGCGGCGCCTCAGTTCTGTATTTACAGTGTAGTGGGGTTTTTTTATGTTGAGAGACAGTAATAATCGTCTGTGTGAAAAAGTGTGCTGGACTTTGGGTTCTTTTTTTCTTAACTAGTAATAGTTATTTGAGGAATCTTCAGCCGTGGTTACTCAGGACCACAAAGTGAAACCTGAGGCGACACGTCAAGCGTGTTCAGGTTTATTTCTTTAGTTCTGTGGTGTGTTTGAACAACGCTTTTGTGTTTTTATTAAAACTGAGGAGCCGACATGAGACTATTTTTTCTGCTGAAGGATACTAGAAACTCGATAGTCACGAGGCGTGGCGCGGGATCCCGCTCCGTGCACCGAGTTTTAAATGGTTTTCCTCCACGATTGTTTAATGATATAGAATTTCCACGTGCATGATCCTGGTTCTAACCCCAGTGAAACGTGTTGTTGCTGCAGGTGCTGCTGCGGCCGCCTGGTGCGGCAGCACGTCGGCTTCACGGCCAGCCTCGCCACCAAGTACTCGGACGTGAAGCTGGGAGAGAACGCCGGGCTGTCCATGCCGGAGCTGGAGGAGTGGTCGGTGGAGAAGCACACGGAGGCCAGCCCCACTGACGCCTACGGGGTCATCAACTTCCAGGGGGGGTCCCACTCGTACAGGGCCAAGGTGGGAATAACACGAGGCATTACCTGGGACAGGGTGTAATCCTGAAAACCACATAGTTTAAAAATGCTTAAAATTTTAAATCACATGATATCAACTTTTCTAGGATTAAATATTTAATATTTTTTGGTTACACCATTTCACATTTAGTGTCACATTTAGCACAAAATCATGATTACGATGATTTATAAAAGGAAATGGATTTTTAGAATAATCCATGTGGTATTTTGTACCAAATAATCACACAAAAAATAAATGATACAAATGGACTTATATAGATATAAAATCTATGTTTTTAGTTAGGTGTGAAAAGGAGGGCTTTTATTTTGAAGGACATTCAATTTATGAGGTCACATGACCAGTCCCTTCTGCTCATGTGAGCATCATTGTTACACAAAACGTTATCTGAAGGTAAACCCGATTTATTTGAATGATTTTGGTAAAATAATTAAATATACAAATGGCCTTTAAAGGACACTTTGAGAGACCTGATTTTAGAATGTTTTGACTCATTTGTCAGATATTTGTCAATGACCCTAAAACTAGTGCTGAAACATTAAGGGTCAGCGAGAGAGCAAGATGAGAAAGTCACATGGGCTAAAGGAACTGGTCATGTGACCTCATAGATTGTATGTCCTTCAAAATAAGAGCCCCCTTTTCACACCTAACTGTAAAAACATATAAAGTAATTGTTATATTAAAAAATAGAGGTCTAATCCACCTAGAATATAAAGCTAGTTGATAGTTTAAAGCAGAGTTAAACTATTTGGTACCAAGTTTTTAGGATTACACAACACAACATTTTTAACGTCATTGCTCCTCATGCACTTTTTACTTTTCCCCTTCTTTCCTCCAGTATGTTCGCTTGTCCCACGACTCGCGTCCTGAGAGCATCCTGCGGCTGATGCTGAAGGAATGGCACATGGAGCTTCCCAAGATCCTCATCTCTGTCCACGGGGGGATCCAGAACTTTGAGCTGCACCCGCGCATCAAGCAGGTCGTGGGCAAAGGCCTCATCAAAGCCGCCGTCACCACCGGGGCCTGGATCCTCACCGGGGGGGTCAACACAGGTCTGTAAGATCCCCCCCCAGAGCCAGCGCTGCTCTTTCTGCACCGCTGTGGAATTTAGAGCGGTGTAGTCAGACAGGAACCGCCATAACACGCCTTTTGTTGCACCGGGTTATATAACAGCTGCAGACGTTGAAAACCTCTGCAGGAACTTTTTAATGTCAAACTGCCTCGACAAATAGCTTTAATTTCCACCCACGCACCATTACAAATATTAAATAACCGTGCCCCACGCGGCCCGACGTGCACAGACGTGCACGGCCTCGCGTCGGGGTCGATGCGCTGATGTAGCAGCAGCAGTAATACCGGTGTGTCAGCGTGTCATTTGGCTGATCATAGTGTTTAAATCATTACTCACAGGGTCAATTACCCACACCAGTGATTACTTTAATGCCTATTACAGTGTCCAACACAATGCCCCCCCCCCCCACTGGTTGATCAGTGGAGGGTTACTGGCCCCTTTTTATTTAACTGGCCCAGCAGCCAAAGAATCAAATATAATTAAAACATGTTTAAGCTGTAAAGTTAAAGATTATTTTGTGGTTTCTTTATTCTTCTATAATAGTAAACTGATGATCTTTGGGTTGTGGACAAAAAAAGACATTTTAGCTTCAATCTTCTCTGACAAACACTGATCAACATTTTACACCATTTTATGAATCAAATAACTCAGCCATTATTTCAGTAATCGACAGATTAATCATTAGTTGTAGAATTCCTGCTGAAAGGAACCAGCTTTTCTTCCACAAACTATCAAGCATCAAGAAAACTAACTCAAACACTAAAGCTATTTCCCATTTTATAAACGAAATGGCATCGCTGCTAAATGATGGTGATGTTGGTCTGACTGTAATTACTGAGAATCCTGAGTTCCATTAGCAGGACTCGGCCCCTGGAGGTTTATTGACGCTGTGATTCCTTCATTCAGGAGTTAGTGGGTCGCTCTAATTATTTAATTACAGCTCCACAACTTCAGGTGACGCATTGGGAACTTTGAGCAATAATAAAATAACTTCCTGGGACCTGATGGAACTGAATTCTTTTCTTTAAGGGGTGGCGAAGCACGTCGGCGACGCCCTCAAGGAGCATTGTTCCAGATCATCGAAGAAGATTTGCACTATTGGGATCGCACCCTGGGGGGTCATCGAAAACAGGAACGACCTCATCGGCAGAGACGTAAGACGTGTCTTTAACTTTCATATTTCTCTGAGTGGTGTCGCAGCGTTTTGTTTTTTTTATATATATATCTTTTTGTTAAAGTACTTCTCGGTTACCGCGTCCTTCTTTCCTGCAGATCATCGCTCCCTATCAGACGCTTCTGAACCCGCTCAGCAAACTCAACGTTCTCAACAACCTCCACTCCCACTTCCTGCTGGTGGACGACGGGACGGTGGGGAAGTACGGCGCCGAGGTGAAGCTACGGCGAGACCTGGAGAAACACATCAACCTGCAGAGAATACACGCACGTAAGAACGCTGGGCTTTTATTTTGGTGGGTCGGTCCGTGATGAATCACGTTTGGTAAGATGAGAAAATCAGAGAATGTTTAGTAGATAGAATATAATATATATAATAGAATATAAAACTGATTAATTGCATTTTTTTTAACTTATAAGATGTTCTAGATGTTCTACTAATGGGACAATAAAACTGTCATGTGGTGTAATCATAATAACTTGGTACCAGATATTTTCTATATATATATCAATTTGTCATTTGAAATTCAGTGTCAAATCATACAAAATAGTGATTTTTTTTTTTTGTATAAAAATCCAGCCGATGCTTTGTGTGATATTTTCTAATATTTAAAAATAGAAATGCATCCATGTTTTATTTGAAGTAGAAATTAACAAATCAATTTTAACTAATGGAGACATGAAGTCGGCATCAAATTATTGAATTTGCTCCTATATTTAATCATCCTGTTATGTCTGTTCTGGCTTCAATGTGTGTGTCATGGTTTCAAAGCATTTTTCTGGTGACAGGTTGTCACATAAAACCTCTCACCAGGCGTTTCTCAGTTTAATATAGAAACGTGTGTTTCTGACTGGAAACACTGCGTTTAATTAGCTCTCCAACTAATGAGAGAGTGAACACACACAGTGAAGCACAGCTGCCATAATCTCACACACACACACACACACACAGTCTCACACAGTCACACACACACAGTCACACAGTCACACACACACACACACAGCTAAAACACAATATATTTCCTCAACAAAAGAGCATAAAACAAGCGTCACAGAACAAAGGTTTAACCCTTTGTTTCTCCTGATGGTCGACTGTCAAACTGTGTAATATGACACTACTGTGTGTGTGTGTGTTACTGTGTGTGTGTGTGTGTGTGTGTGTGTGTGTGTGTGTGTGTGTGTGTGTGTGTGTGTGTGTGTGTGTGTGTGTGTGTGTGTGTGTGTGTGTGTGTGTGTGTGTGTGTGACTGTGTGTGTGACTGTGTGTTTTGCTGACACATTGTGTAAAACACAAAGTTAGAGATTAAAAACGGTTTGCTGCAGTCTGGATCTGAAAAATGTAAAAATTGCAAAAATGTAAAGAAAAGGGGGAAAAGCAGATCAGGACAACAGCACAGCAGTAAAACCTGTCAGATCTCTATCTGCTCATTAAAGGATTTTACTTTATCAGACTGACTTTTCCAGCTCTTATCCCCACAAAGTCTGAGATGTAGATTTCTCTTTATCATAAAACCACATCACGCTGCTGCACGTTAAACCTGCCACACGGAGTTTATGAACGTTACTCAGAGCCCTTTGTTTAGTGAATCATTGTGAGAAAGGATTAAAATGGTCAACACTGCAGAGGAAACTGAGATAATAGTTTCCTGGAAGAAAATAAGGAATCATCTGCATATATAGATATATATATATATTAAAAATAAAACGAAATATTTTTTAGTTATGAACATGTCAGGATAGTTTGATGCTATTTGAGTCAATGTGATTCCATCAGGTTGTCTGGGAATTTTACATTTGGATTTTATTGCAATTATTGCACACAAAAAATTAAATTAAATTGTAAAAAAAAAAAAAGACTCCAGATATTGACTTCAATTTGGGTAATGATGGATATATCAATGAAATACGATGTTAAGTATTTGGATCAGTGACAAATCATGTTTGGTGAGATTAGAAAGTCAAACACTTTATAAAATACAGTTTTAAGAATCATTCACCAGGTTTATATAAATGTACATTCTGTGTTCATGTTGGTTTATTGTCATTTAAAAGAACATTTGTACCATTTATTTTGATAAAAATCACAATTTTCTGCAGTGATATGTGTTTATTATTTAGAGTTAAACTATCTGACACTGGTTTTTATGTTGCACCACACACGTGTTGTCATGTTGTGTGTTGGATGAACTGTTTGTCAGACTGTTTTATATTTGATGGCTGGTCTGTGCTGTAGCTACTGATGGTCATCTGTCAGTGATTCTCTGAACTGCTCATTATCATCTCACTTCACAAACGGTCGTTTGGGTGGAGCCGCGTCGGCTGATGGAGGGGATGATATCGTCGTAAAGAGGTTGTGTTTGCTCCCTCGCAGGCATCGGGCAGGGCGTCCCCGTCGTGGCCCTGATCTTCGAGGGGGGGCCCAACGTGATCCTGAACGTGCTGGAGTACCTCCAGGAGAGCCCCCCCGTCCCAGTGGTGGTGTGTGAGGGGACGGGCCGCGCTGCTGATATACTGGCCTACGTCCACAAACAGACGGAGGAGGGGGGGTAGGGACACACACACACACACACACACACACGTATGCATATATGTGTAAACAGACGGAGGAGGGGGGGTAGGGACACACACATACACATATACACACATATTCAAATACACACACACATTTATATATGTATATACACTCACACACGCATACATGCATATGCACATATGTATGTATGTACTCAGTTGATATATAGAATAAAATCACAAATTATATATTATATAGGCAATGATAAAGTGATGGAGAAAGCGAAAACATGTTTCATGGATCAGTGATAAATTAAATCATCTATTTGTACCATTTGTTTTTTCTTTAAATCACAATTTTGTTCAAATTTTAACAGAAAATGTCAAACGTAACTGAAAAAGAATGATAGATTTAACATTTCACTCATTCTAGAATAAAGAACTAGTTGATAGCATGTGGTTTTTTAGAACCTTTCTGGTACCATGTTTTTAAGGTTTTCGTATTGTCCCTTATGTTGTTAGTAAAGAATGTTTACTGCAGCAGCACAGACTGATGTTTGCTCCTTTAGTCCTTTTCTTTTTTGCGTCGCTGGTGGTTCTGATCTATTTCTGTCCCCGAGGGATTTCTAACAACCAAACCACAGCACGGCCTGTTATAAAAGAGTTGGAATAGTTGAACTGGTGACAACAGCATTTATCCAGCCAGTGAAGAATGTACGAAATGCTGCAGAATGTGGTTAGAAAATAACACACAAACAAAGACGTGTGTGGGTCAGCGACAAATCAATTGGCAGGACGAGAAAGTCAGAAAGTAAAATACAGTTTTAAGAATCATTCATCAGGTCTTTATAAATGTACATTTAGTGTTCATGTTGGTTTCTTCATATTTAAAATGGTAGCATGTGGTCTTAGTTTTTTAAAACCTATTTAAGAGGGGCCTGCTACCAAGATTTTAGGATTACACCACATGGAATCTTTCTGATCCATATTCATTCATTTATTCAGTTCTGACAAACAAGATTTTCCAATTCGAAGAGACGACTCTTTTATTTAATCAGGTTGTGGAATCACGTTTCTGCCAAATCCAGTCAGTGTTGTCAGTGTTATTTCTGCAAAGAACACACTTATAACTATGTTTACCAATATTACGCTAAATTAGAGCTTGTTGCTTCATTAGTTCCTGTTACTGATTATTAAGTAATAGTGAGTTTCACCATGTTTGTTTTAACCCTCTATTTCATAGTGTTTCTATGTGGAAGCAATTTCTTTATCTTAATTTTTCTAAAAAGCATTATTAATCAGTTCAATTAGGTCTGAAAATTGGGCTTTTATTTTGAAGGACATCCAGTGTATGAGGTCACATGACCAGTCCCTTCAGCTCATGGACATTTAACATGTGAACATCATTGTCTCACAAACAAAGGTTGACTTTTATTATGAAATTTTGAAGAGTTTTGAACATAAATAAAAACTTGTGTTCAATATCTGATATATGTAATATCTAAATAATCTTAATCTAAATAATAAATTCATTGTTTAGAAGATTTTTTTTGACTATATATCAACATTTTCAACATCATCAATATGTAAATGTGTAAAATTCCTAGTTCAACAACCTAATGGAGTCACACTGACATAAATAGTATCAAACTATCCTGACACTATGATTACATATTTTTATTCCATTTTAATAGAGAAATTACTCAATTTCCACATGATTGAATCTTTTCTACATTATAGACCCAAGTGATTGTAGAGATAAATAAACATGCTCTTGCAGCACAAATGTGAACCAAAGGAACAAAACGTTTTCTCCTTCCTATAGAATACAAATGTCTAGAGGTGATTGATTGATCATAAATGAGTCATTGTTTTATTGCTTATACAGATTCCAGTAAATATAACTGTTTATAAAGGTCTCAACAATGACTCTACTAATAAAGGAATAACTGACTCTGATCTCAGCGATAATCAGCTGTGAGGTTTCCATGGCGACGCCGTCATCACATCGCGTCCTGTGATTGGTCCCGGCGTTGCTCGGCTTCGTCGACGATCCCGGTTTACGGCCCCCGCTGGCCTTGTGCGGAATTCTGAAGCTAAATTTAACTCGACCTCGGACTGACTCCGGGAACGTAACGATAAGGTTTGATAAGAGCGAAGCTGCTGGGGGTGAAACACACGTCACCATAAAACGGATCAGCTCAGTAGATCCACTTCAGAAGGTTAATCCACCGAGAAATAATGCACCCAGTGTATTCACAAACTGCTCTAAACTTGTGATGTCACAACAAAACAGTCACTGACCCCTCCCCCCTCACAGCTGTTTAAATCGGCCAATCGGTGGAGACCTTTTAATATTAATGAGACAGTTAAAGAATCTAAATATGCAAAAATTTATGGTTCCTAAAACCAGAAAATGTATCTTGTCAGATCAAAACTTTAAATTAAAGTCAGTAAAATGATTAAATGACCTTTTAGTAAAGCACAAAAAACTGGTACCAGATATGAGAACAATTAAAAACACACATGTTCTAGTTTGATTAAAAAACAAAATCATTCTTTTTTAGTTGCATCATTTCTCACAACATAAATTGTGATTTTTTTTTTCTTTCTCAAAACAAAAGATAAAAATGGACAGAAACCCACCCCCAGTGTTTCGTGTAATTTATACAAGAATCTGCGTCGTTTTAGCCCAGAACTCATGATTAATTTTAACGTGTTAATCTGTGATTGTTTTCCAGTCGTCTTCCTGACGGAGTGGAGACGGACATCATCGCCACCATCAAGAAAACCTTCAACTTCAGCCAGAGCGACGCCATGCATCTGTTCCAGACTCTGATGGAGTGCATGAAGAGCAAAGAACTGGTACGTTTCCACACGTTCAATTTACAGAAGGTTGTTTTTCCACAGTGTCACAAAATCTATTAGCTCTTACATAGTTTTTCCATATGGAAACAATTACTTTGTCCTCATTTATTTAAAAAAAGCTGTTTTTACAGTTAGGGTTGAAAAGGGTGCTTTTATTTTGAAGGGCGTACATGTTATGAGGTGATTGTCTCACAACTAAAGTTTTTTTTTTTTTTTTTTTTTATATATGTCACCAAATAAAATAAAAAAAAAAACTTTACTAACTATCTTGGGTAAATAACTTAATTTTTTTTTTTTTTTACATTTATTTGCATTTTGAGGGTTTCTTTTCTATATTTGCTTAAACGACTCTTACCTTAGGCAAATATGGAAAATTCCTAATGCATAAAACCTAATGGAGACACGTTGACTTGTGAAACTATCCTGAGACTCTGTTTTTTGCGTGTTTTATAATGATTATTTAGGCCGTAAAAAATATTTTTATTGTTTTTAAGTAATATTTGGTGCAACAGAGGTTAATGAATAAAACAAAAGGTTGTTAAAATCAGGAGAAGATGAGATGAAGGTGCAGCTACTGACGAGATAAAACCAATAAACCTGATCAACACTTGACTTTATTGATCCTCAGAGGAGGAGAAGTTGTTACTGACAGCAGCCTGGAAATAAGATAACGGATCAGACGTAGCAGCAATAAACCAGTTAGGTTTAACTTTAAAACATTAAACATTGATAATGAATGCTTGCTCCTATTTCTCCTAAATCAGATCACTGTGTTCCACATCAGTTCTGAGGATCACCAGGACATCGATGTGGCCATTCTGAGGGCTTTACTCCAAGGTTTGGACTCCACTTTTTATTTTATTCAAGTAAATATCACTCTAGTGAGTAATAGAGAGAGAGGGGGCTTGTTGGAGGATTTCAGGACGTGGAGCTGATGTTTTCCTTCTGACAGAGATATGCTCTGAGTGGAGTTCCTTCTTTGTGTTGGAGGAGATCAGGTTGCTGCATTCACAGGACGTCTTTATTCCAACATGTCATCCCATCCGTCCTCTGTCCCAGAAACACAAAATGGGGAAAAATGAAAGGAACCTCACCTCCTTTTATTTTTATGAATCTGTATCGTTGTTTATATGAATTATTTCTGAAGTTCTCCCCATGTGTGGGTTGTTTGTTTAAGCCAGACTGGAGGAACAGGTTCAGACCGTCAAACACACGAGTGTTTGGGAAAAGTCCACTGAGGCTAATGTTTGTTAATCCAGTGAAACAGTAACTCAACTCAACAAAAGCTCTGAGGCGTTTTTAAAGTGTGTGTGTGTGTGTGTGTGTGTGTGTGTGTGTGTGTGTGTGTGTGTGTGTGTGTGTGTGTGTGTGTGTGTGTGTGTGTGTGTGTGTGTGTGTGTGTGTGTGTGTGTGTGTGTGTGTGTGTGTGTGTGTGTGTGTGTGAAATTGATCTTTCTTTTGGTTACACAATTTTACATTTGGTCAAAAAATTGCACCATAAATGTCTTTATTTTTTTGTAAAAGAAAAATTAAAACAGACTTTTAAATGACAAGAAACCAACATGAACACAAAATGTTCATTTTTGAGAGACGTGATGAATGCTTCTTAAAACAGAATTTTAACGTTTTTGACTTTTACATGATTCACAGGATTTATAACTGACCCACATAACATCTAAAACATTAGGAAAAAGTGTAAAATAAACAATTAATAAAAACACATGTGAAGAAAATACGTCACTTTAGAAGCAGACAAATATCTGAATGAAATTCATATCACAGTGTAAGAAACAAATCAAATAACAGACAGTGGCCTGGAAAAGCAGCTTATTTGGAAATAAAATGAGTCAATTTGGCGTTGTCAGGCCTCCAGTTGTTCGCTTCCCGTTTGACATTCAGACAATCGCGTCTGTGTCCAGGAAACATGGTCATTAGTGGAGGCAATAAACCAGATGACAGAGGAAGAGAAGCAGGGATTTACTCTGTGCTCTAATCTGCTGTGTTGCTGTATTAGTGTGTAATTGACTGTATTACTGTCCCAGGCCTGCTCCGCTAACCCCCCCTAATCCTGCTAGCTGGCTAACAGGAAATACACAGTTAATAAGGATTTACTCGCCTGGAAATGAATCTATGGAGCAAGCATCTGTCAGTCTGTTGCCCTCATTTATCTCAATGTTTGTTGGATCAAACTCAACTTTCACATATAGTTTGTTCATGGTATGAGAGATAAGAGAGAGATAAGATAAAACTTTATTGATCCCACAACGGGGAAATGTGTGTGTTACTGCAGCGTTACAGATAAAGAAAAAGAAAAATAAAGTTGAAGGAGATAAAAAAAACTATAAAAAAAAATAAAAAAACACAACAACAAATTTTATTGGATGGATATTTCTATTTATTTTGGTGATATATTTCAGATGTAGAGTCAAAACATAATTATTCTGGTGTAGGGGGTAGTGTTCTTGCCTCATAAGCAGCAGACCCATGAGTCCTAGCTGAAGCATTTCTTTGTGTCTATGACACTAAATATACTTCACTACAAAACTACAAAAAGTAGGTTTAAAATAAATAACCACAAAACTACAAACTTCCTGAGAAAACTTCACGTGCTGCCGTCTTTTCTTCTTTCTATAAACTAAACGCTGAAACTCCAAGACGCGTTCACTGACCCTCAGGAAATCCAGACACTATCATTTTATGGATGGATAAGTTGTTGTGAATATTAAAACTACAGATTTATTATCATTTCACCATTTACTACACATACTGTGGTTATCAGAGCAGTGTGTGGACATGAACAAATCACCTTCATCATCATCTACTGTATACAGGAACACACACTTTCTACAGGAACACACACTTTCTACAGGAACACACACTTTCTACAGGAACACACACTTTCTACAGGAACACACACTTTCTACAGGAACACACACTTTCTGCAGGAACACACACTTTCTACAGGAACACACACTTTCTACAGGAACACACACTTTCTACAGGAACACACACTTTCTACAGGAACACACACTTTCTACAGGAATACACACTTTCTACAGGGACACACACTTTCTACAGGGACACACACTTTCTGCAGGAACACACACTTTGTACAGGAATACACACTTTCTACAGGAACACACACTTTCTGCAGGAACACACACTTTCTACAGGAATACACACTTTCTACAGGAACACACACTTTCTACAGGAACACACACTTTCTACAGGAACACACACTTTCTGCAGGAACACACATTTTGTACAGGAATACACACTTTCTACAGGAACACACACTTTCTACAGGAACACACACTTTCTGCAGGAACACACACTTTGTACAGGAATACACACTTTCTACAGGAACACACACTTTCTGCAGGAACACACACTTTCTACAGGAACACACACTTTCTACAGGAACACACACTTTCTACAGGAACACACACTTTCTACAGGAACACACACTTTCTACAGGAATACACACTTTCTACAGGGACACACACTTTCTACAGGGACACACACTTTCTGCAGGAACACACACTTTGTACAGGAATACACACTTTCTACAGGAACACACACTTTCTGCAGGAACACACACTTTCTACAGGAATACACACTTTCTACAGGAACACACACTTTCTACAGGAACACACACTTTCTACAGGAACACACACTTTCTGCAGGAACACACATTTTGTACAGGAATACACACTTTCTACAGGAACACACACTTTCTACAGGAACACACACTTTCTGCAGGAACACACACTTTGTACAGGAATACACACTTTCTACAGGAACACACACTTTCTGCAGGAACACACACTTTCTGCAGGAACACACACTTTCTGCAGGAACACACACTTTCTGCAGGAACACACACTTTCTGCAGGAACACACACTTTCTGCAGGAACACACACTTTCTGCAGGAACACACACTTTCTACAGGAACACACACTTTCTACAGGAACACACACTTTATACAGGAACACACACTTTCTACAGAAACACACACTTTCTACAGGAACACACACTTTCTGCAGGAACACACATTTTGTACAGGAATACACACTTTCTACAGGAACACACACTTTCTACAGGAACACACACTTTCTGCAGGAACACACACTTTCTACAGGAACACACACTTTCTACAGGAATACACACTTTCTACAGGGACACACACTTTATACAGGAACACACACTTTCTGCAGGAACACACACTTTCTACAGGAACACACACTTTCTGCAGGAACACACACTTTCTACATGAATACACACTTTCTACAGGAACACACACTTTCTACAGGAACACACACTTTCTACAGGAACACACACTTTCTGCAGGAACACACATTTTGTACAGGAATACACACTTTCTACAGGAACACACACTTTCTACAGGAACACACACTTTATACAGGAACACACACTTTCTGCAGGAACACACACTTTCTGCAGGAACACACACTTTCTGCAGGAACACACACTTTCTGCAGGAACACACACTTTCTGCAGGAACACACACTTTCTGCAGGAACACACACTCTCTACAGGAACACACACTTTGTACAGGAACACACACTTTCTGCAGGAACACACACTTTCTGCAGGAACACACACTTTCTGCAGGAACACACACTTTGTACAGGAACACACACTTTCTACAGGAACTAGTTTACGTGTTCATATGTGTTTTTTTAACTGCATATTTGTGTGTTTCAGGCACAAACGCGTCTGCCTTCGATCAGCTGTTCTTGACTCTGGCCTGGGACCGCGTCGATATCGCCAAGAATCATGTGTTTGTGTACGGACAGCAGCTCCTGGTAAGTGTGTGTGTGGGTGTGTGTGTGTGTGTGTGTGTGTGTGTGTGTGTGTGTGTGTGTGCGTGCGTGTGCGTGCGAGTGTGTGTGTGTGTTAGCTTAGCATTAGCTCGGGACCTTCTGGACTCGACCCCTGACTCTCTATCTTGAAGCTGCTGGTCTGAAGCGTCACATGAAGCTTCTCCAGTTTCATCATGAGCTCAACATGTTTGTTTAGGAACTCTGGGTCTCCTGGGGGGGTTATGGGGGGGTGATGTTTATTTACATTCTGGGTCTTTTCTGTAACGTGGTGATATTTTTATATTTTTGGGTTCTCCCTCATCTTGTTCTGCTTGATGCTTTATATCTGTGTGTGTGTGTGTGTGTGTAGGTGAGCTCCTTGGAGCAGGCCATGCTGGACGCCCTGGTGATGGACAGGGTGGACTTCGTGAAGCTGCTCATAGAGAACGGTGTGAGCATGCACCGCTTCCTGACAATCAGTCGCCTGGAGGAGCTGTACAACATGGTACAACATTACAGACATAAGTATCTGAATGAGTCAGCGATCAATGATGTTTGACAAGATGAGAAATTCAAAACGTCTTAAAATCCAGTTTAAAGAAGCAGGTTATGAAATCTTTCATGTTATGTTAATGAATCTTTGATATAAATTGAACCTTCTATAATGAATATTGTAGATTCACCTGTACACAATCCACCAGGTGAACATCATGTATGTTTGTTTATTCACTTTGAGTGTAATGAACCTTTTTGTGTTTTCTCGCATCTTTCCAGAAACAATCCCCCAACAACCCAACCCTCCTCCACCTGGTTAGAGACGTGAAACAGGTGAGAGGCGGACGATTTTCACCAAAACACGGTAAATCTCATTAATAGTCTCAACACTTTGTCACTGTGATTATTATTTATTTTGCAGAGTCACCTTCCTCCAAACTACAAGATCACGTTGATTGACGTGGGCCTGGTGATCGAGTTCCTGATGGGCGGGACTTACAGGTGCAACTACACCAGGAAGCGATTCAGGATCATTTACAACAATCTCCATGGCAACAGCAGGGTGAGTCTTTTATGGGATTTATTTCACAGCTTCTGTCTTTGTTTAACTTTCAAGAGATGAGGTCGAAATTTAGAGACTATTAGAGAGTTAATATTATGTTTATTTACGGCAAAGTATCTGATATGAATCTGTTTATTCTACCACAACAGAAACTTTTGTTCCATATGATGATTATAGAATATTATTGTGTAATAAATACTTAAATACAGAGAAAGTTCAGCTGAAATCCCAATAAATTCGTATTAGTTAAAATACTAATTAAACTATCAGTTTTGTCTCATGTACTTTTTACTAGATGTAGTACTTTCTTCGGTGAACTTTTTGCTAACGAGCTGCCATGTTGGTGTGGTTTTCACATAGATCATAACCGTGAAGGTTCTAACAGAACTTATTTTTATGTTCTCCAGAGGTCCGGGCGACAAGCTGCAGGACCTGGATCTCACCTGAGGAAAAGCCACGAGTCGTTCAGCATGCAGGCCGACAAGAAGGAGAAGACCAGACACAACCACTTCATCAAGACGGCCCAGCCCTACAAGCCCAAGGTGAAGCAGCGCCGTCAAACGGACCAGGATCAGGTCCTAGAATCACTTAGTAGTCTCTATACCAGATGTAGGAACAACTAATTATTCATAAAAACCTCGTCAGTAACAAATATTACACCTAAATGAAGCTGTCTGCAGACAGAAGGACTTTATTCTTTGGGTTTTATGCTTTTCCACATTCTAATATCTCACTACAAAATGGTCCAATGTTGAAAAAAACAGTGAAAGTGTGAAGTATACAACTGATTTTATTAATAAATATCATTATATGAAAATATTTCGGCAGGTTCAACAGGTTCTTTTGTCCTCTAATTGAAGGCCATCATTGTAAATAAGAATTTGTTCTAATCTGACCTGCCTGGGTAAATACAAGTTGAATGAAATACATAAATAAGACAACTATAAATCAAGGAACATCTGTCAGTCTGTTTCTCTCATTTCTGAATGTTTGTATAGTTTGTTTATGGGACTTATTCGGTATTTATTTGATGGATATTTCTATCCCTTTTAGTGTAATTTTTCAGAACTAGAGTCAACCATAAATATTATATAATTCTCATTAAATCTTAAAGTCCTGTATGTGTTCTGTGGTGGTGTAGGGGGTAGTGTTCTTGCCTCATAAGCAGCAGATCGTGTTTGAGTCCTAGCTGAAGCATTTCTTTGTGTCTATGACTATAAACTAAACGCTAAGCAGGAATACACACTTTGTACAGGCTATGTACTTGTGTTAAGAAGTGAAATAAGACTCAGGAGCTTTTGTTCAATGTAGTAAATCACCATAATGATGTCAAACTAACATGTCTGGTTCTAACGTTCCTCTCAGCTGGAATCCTCCACTGAGCAGAACAAGAAGAGGAGCAAGGAGGAGATCGTGGACATCGACGACCCGGAGACGCGGCGCTTCCCCTACCCGTTCAACGAGCTGCTGGTGTGGGCCGTGCTGATGAAGAGGCAGAAGATGTCG
Organism: Eupleurogrammus muticus; assembly: GCA_036785175.1. Taxonomy (NCBI): domain Eukaryota; kingdom Metazoa; phylum Chordata; class Actinopteri; order Scombriformes; family Trichiuridae; genus Eupleurogrammus; species Eupleurogrammus muticus. Next base: position 757,523 of record JAYKQN010000048.1, read on the forward strand.
CTGTTCTTCTGGCAGCACGGCGAGGAGAACATGGCCAAGGCCCTGGTGGCCTGCAAGCTCTGCCGCTCCATGGGCTACGAGGCCAAGAAGAGCGACGTGGTGGACGACACCTCGGAGGAGCTCAAGGAGTACTCCAAGTAGGCTTCTGTTAGAAGATAAGACAGTGTGTGTGTGTGTGTGTGTGTGTGTGTGTGTGTGTGTGTGTGTGTGTGTGTGGACAGGTAGGTGTGTGTGGACAGGTGGGTGTGCATGTGTACATATGGACAGGTGGGTGTGGACAGGTGGGTGTGCGTGTGGACAGGTGCGTGTGGACAGGTGGGTGTGCGTGGGTGTAGACAGGTGGGTGTGCATGCGTGTGGGTGTGGACAGGTGGGTGTGTGTGTACGTGTGGACAGGTGGGTGTGTGTGTGTGTACGTGTGGACAGGTGTGTGTGTACGTGTGGACAGGTGCGTGTGGACAGGTGCGTGTGGACAGGTGGGTGTGTGTGTCTACGTGTGGACAGGTGGGTGTGTGTGTGTGTGTGGAGACGAGTGTGTGTGTGTGTGTACGTATGGACGGGTGTGTGTGTGTGTGTGTGTGTGTGTGTATATATATATATATATATATATATATATATATATATATATATATATATATATATATCCACACCATCTCTCCAGCACCAGTGGTCAATCCCGTCTGAAGGTTCCTGAAGGCACCACGACATTATGCTCTTGTGTTTTCCTACAGTGACTTCGGCACGCTGGCCGTGGACCTGCTGGAACAGTCCTTCAGGCAGGACGAGACCATGGCCATGAAGCTGCTGACCTACGAGCTGAAGAACTGGAGCAACTCCACCTGCCTGAAGCTGGCCGTGTCCTCCCACCTGCGGCCCTTCGTGGCCCACACCTGCACCCAGATGCTGCTGTCCGACATGTGGATGGGACGCCTGAACATGCGCAAGAACTCCTGGTACAAGGTTCATGTTCCCTTTACATTTTTATTTTTGGGTCACGAAGGGAAATGTGAAGATTCGTTCGGGCCGTGGTTGTGAGAACATGGAGTCTCCTCAGAATCGGCTTAGAGATGGAACACATCCCAGCAGGAAGAAAACATCCGATTTAAACACTAAATACTTGAAATACTGAAATTCTCATAATATCTGCATTTCTTTATCTCCATTCATAAAACAAGCTCAATAACAGCTGATATTAACAACTATCGCAATTTGCCTGATTGAAACACATTCCTAAGTATTTCTCTCCATTTAACGCGGTGCAGTGGTTTACGTTGGTGTTTTAGTTTTTAGTTTTGGCAGCATTCAGCGTTTCCTGAGGCGGGAACAAAGGTTTGTTCTCATATCTAATCCCAATCTTGAGTTCCAGTACACGTTGAGACGCATTAAAACGCCATGTAATGAAAGGAGGAACAACCGCTTGTTGGGAATCTTTTCTTATCTGAGTTTTCTCCTGGTGCAAGGTGCACTAGCACACTTATGAATTATTAATTAATTAGTCATAAATGAACAAAACCACTAGAAAAATGAGTTGTGCTCTTTGAGTCTTATTTTGATTCCCAAGCGAAGAACTTGCTGACGTTGCTTCGTATTTGTTGGTTTTCTGTGACCAGTAATATCAACCTTTTACTGTTCCTGCGTCAGTGTGGGAACAGCCTCAGCCGGCATGACCTTGTATTATTCTTGTCATCGGGAAAGGCAAAACAAAATTGTAAAAAGCCACAAAAATCCAGATTCGTACGGACGAGAGAATCAGGGGACAGGCATAAACAAGAATAGAGTCACAATGTCAAGAACAGACTTGACATTTCAGGATTAAACTTAAACTGTTTGACATGAATCAAACACTGATGCATGTGGCTGCATCTGCACAATGGCTGGTTGGGATTTATTATTTTTAGGTTAAGGGTTATGAGGAGATCCTACAGGAAAATTGCGTCTCTTCAGTCTATAAAAATAGTTTAGAAGGGTTGGCCTCATTCATGCAAACTGAAATAACTAAAGGGCAGATGTGAACCTCCCCTCATCTTTTCGTTTTCCCCTCACACATTCCTGTAGCCTCGACTTCATCAGGTTCTGCTTTGACTGTTTGCTCAGACATGATAAAACCCGGGATTCGTGTATTTGAAGCAGCAGTGTGACTCTGAGGCAGCGCCCACCCACATGCATGTGTTTCTGTCTCCAGGTGATCCTGAGCATCCTGGTGCCCCCCGCCATCCTCCTGCTGGAGTACAAGTCCAAGGCCGAGATGGCCCACATCCCCCAGAGCCAGGACGACCACCAGATGACGATGGAGGACAGCGAGCACAACTTCCAGAACATCGCCGAGGACATCCAGATGGTCTGAGTCGCTGTTTGCCTTTTAACAACCTGTTGCATGAAATATTACTTAGACATGGTAACAAATGTTTTTATTACCTAAAATCACCTAAATAATATATTTAAAAGAAAAAGTTGTGAACATTCTCAGGATAGTTTGATGCTATGTCAGTCAATGTGACTCCATCAGGTTGTTGAAAGAGGAATTTTACACAAACAAATGGAAACAAATCTATTACCAAACTTAAAAAAAAAATCTCATAAACATTGAATTAATTTTTGTAAAAAAAAAAAAAAAGTTAAGTTTTTTTATCCTAGATAATATTGAATACAATTTTTTATTTGATGAAAATTTTCCAAAATTCAGAATTAAAACCAACCTTTGGTTTTGGTCACATTTGCTTATTGTTGCCATATGGAAACAAATCTATAAAACTTATAACATTACACATAAATTAAATTTAAAAAAAAAGAAAAGATAAATAAAGTTTACTTAATCGATTGGAGAAAATTTTCCAAATTTCTGAATAAAAGTGAACCTCTGGTGGTGATACAATGACGTTGGGACTGGTCATGTGACCTCATAAATTTTATGTCCTTCAAAATAAAAGCCCCCTTTTCACGCCTAACTGTAAAAAACTAATTTTATTTATCAACTTTTATAAAAATACCATAGAGGGTTTAAACAGCCTGAAGGTTATTAGGTCAGTTGATTAGAACTCAGGTTCTTTTGGTTCTTTCTCTCCACGTTGTGGTTGCAGTCGTCTAATTTCAGCTTTTTTTTCCCGTCCCTGCAGGACGTGTTCAAGGAGACCAGATCCCACGACCACGTGGAGGCCAAAACCGACATGGAGACGCACGTTCGCTCCAGAAAGCTGCCGCTAACCAGGAAGATTTACGCCTTCTACCACGCTCCAATCGTCAAGTTCTGGTCCAACACGGTACGGGAACCAGCACCAAACACACACCTGCTGCTCCATCCAGGCTTCTAAATAAGTGTTCAGACCAAAAACAGCAGCTCGGTGTAGTTTCTGCTGCAGGTTCAGTTTAAGATGCAGAACCAGACTCAAGTTTTGCAGAAATTCGACCCAAACGTAGTCGTCGAGGCTAATGACACCAACCAGAGCCTGGCTGATGATTTACCAACGTGCAGCCTCTATTCTATGGTTTTATCTCGTCATCAGCAGGCAAAGATAAACTGTGCCACTGTGGTAACTGTCCAGAGTTGTAAATTCCTGCCTGTGCGTCACAGTAATGTTATTTTTAGAGTTCTCATGCGTCCTTTCTATGCGTTCAGCTGCAGCTTTGATTCAACCTCCTGAACTGTTTTTTACCATGAATCGTGTGATTTGAACTGAATGCAGGAATATCAATGAACAATCTGTTTGTTGATGAAAACCACAAACACACAAGTGGACAAGGTGCAGCTTTGTCTTATCAGACACCCACACACACACACACACACACACACACACACACACACACACACACACACACACACACACAGCACAGAAAGTGGTAAGGCATCAGAACGGGGTCAGTGGGTATAAACACGTACAGTAATCTGATATTATTCTCACAGCACCTCCCACAGGAAAACAAGGGGAACACAATTACACATTTATACAGGACTATGATGAATGTTTAATCACTAAAAACAAATGCAATGAGTTTTTTTATTCATCACTTAACTCCATACAAAGTGAAATCAATAGTAGTTGTGACCACAAACAGTAACTTAAGGCTTTAAATTCATCATCATCCTTTTTATTGCATCAATATCACAGTACCTCTGCATAACACTGTGTCCTTATTAACGTATGAGAGAATAAAAAATAAAGAAATATGGACCAACTTCCAACAAAGAATAGCTTTATTAACTAACAGAAAAGATTTAAAGTGCATCTGAAATTAAAAATAAAATTAAATCCAAACCATATGATACTGAAAAATAAAACTACATAAATGGTCTTATCAGTGATCGTGGTGTAATGTCTTTAATGTCTTTGTCTCCAACATTTCAGACTCAGTAACACACCGGTCTTTCACAGTGAACCAAGTGCTACAGACGCTTCGTCATATTTCCTCGTCTTAGCTTTGGGAGACTTTCGTTTGTCTCTTTATCTCCGTCTCTCTCCGCCTGTCTTCTCATCCCTGTTAAATATGTTTTCATGGTGTCACTTGGTGTCTACACTTCATACTCATACTCTGTGCTGTATGCTCCCTGTGAACACTCTGCTGCCCCCTGATGGAGTGGAGGTGAAACTGCACTTTATTCTAGGATTAAAAAAAAAAAATCATAATAAAAAAATAAAAAAGCATGTTCCCCGAGGTAAAACGCGCCCCCCCCCCCAGGGAGTCTCACTATTTGAGAATCACTGCTGTAAAATCATGCAACTCTTCATGACTTTACTGATGATAATTCCTAATAATATTGAGGTGGGTGAAAACATTCACTATTTTCTCTAGTCCTTAAAAGCCAGTTTTCTCTGTCATGTTCATGTAATTCTCGACCGGCTGCTCCTAGAAACCACTTCATGGGTGGAGAACATGAACCTGTTTACACTTCATTCCCTATGGGTTTTTGCCCGAGGCGGTTCTCAGGAACCTGGAGTCGTTCCTGACGTGTATTTGCAGGGTTCAGGGTTGTTTTTGAGGCCTGA
>JAYKQN010000048.1:767500-940000 GCA_036785175.1 Eupleurogrammus muticus
TTAGTCAGACAGAATTGCTGATTTCCATCTCTGCTAAATTCCTTCAGCGTGTCATCATGTTGGGTTTTGACCCATGAAGTCCAAATAAACGCTGCTTTTCATGGCGTTTATTTGTTTGTTGTAATGGTTAATCTTCCCCGTCGGTCACACTGGTCCTAATAGCCTCCTCCTCTGCAGTCTGTGCCAACAACAGTGACCAGGCGGTGAAGCCGCTGTGTGCAGCAGGAGTCTGGCTGACCCCCTTCCTACAAGCAGTCTACCTCTTTGTTCAGTACATCCTGATGGTCAACCTCCTCATCGCCTTCTTCAAGTGAGTACGCCACATTTTCCCAGCATGCAGTAGCTTTAAATATCACCCACCTTCTCCTCGGCGAGTCACTGATTGGCCGTTCCTGTTTTTCAGCAACGTGTACCTGCAGGTGAAGTCCATCTCCAACCTGGTGTGGAAGTACCAGCGCTACCACTTCATCATGGCCTACCACGACAAGCCTGTCCTCCCCCCCCCCTTCATCCTCCTGTGCCATATCTACTCGCTGTTCTGTATGTGCAGAAAGAGAAAGAAGGAGAATACCTACGGACCAAGTACGATCCCACCACTTCAGATTATGTCCAGATCTTCAATGCAATATCCTGCATTTCCATGACGGGTTCTTCTCCTTTCAGAGCTGTTTCTCACGGAGGAAGACCAAAAAAAGCTTCATGACTTTGAGGAGCAGTGCGTGGAGACGTACTTCCACGAAAAGGATGATCAGTTTCACTCGGGGAGTGAAGAGCGGATACGTCTGACCTCAGAAAGGTCGGTCGCGTTGGGCCAGATCTGATAATCAATGGATTGATTTTAGTCGTTTTAAATTTGAAAATGTCCAAATTCTCTGGTTCCAGCTTCTGTTCTGATTATTTCCTGGTTTCTTTATTCTGATAATGAACCGTTTTATGAAGAACTAATCGTATTAATCATTAATATAGCCTATAATCACAAATCACAGATTCACCTCAATGTGTTTTTACAGTTTGTATGAAAACAACAAAACATCCCCTGAACTTAGGTAATTGTACAAACTCACTTTAACCTGGGGAAAAAGAGGAAGAAATGATCAGTTCAGGCTGAATAGATGATGAACAGGATGGAAACAACATGTTAGAACAGGAGAAGATGAATGTGACGTCAAATAGAACACTACTACTACTGCTGCTGCTGAACCAGGGCAGCAACCGACCCAACAACAGAAATACACATTCATAAAATACCTCATTGGCTCATGAGTGTTACACATGGAAAAAAGAAAGAGAAGCACTGAGACCTGATATACTACTGTACTAGTACTATAGTAGTACTGAAGTAGTACTCCAGTCCTATAGACTGTTCTAGTCCAGGACCAGAACCAGAACCTTCTTCATAAAGGAAAGTGTAACCTGTTCTTTAATGTAGGAAGATGATTCCACAGGAGAGGAGCCTGGTAGTTGCAGGCTCTGCTGCAGGTTAATTCTGGAACCTCTAATGGTTCTGCATATAGGAAGTTTAGTTTAATAGATGAATCAGATATGGACCATATGGACACAGGTGGTGGTTCGGTGGGTAGAACTGTTAATTTACAGCAAGGTTGCAGTTTCTAGTCTTTTAAGCTGCATCTTTCTGTGTAGAGTTTGCTTGTTAGTTTCATGTTGTTTCAGTTTCCTCTACAGTCTGAAACATGCTGAAGTTAATTGGAGACTCTTAATTACCTGTAGGTGTGAGTGTGTGCTCTATGACAGGTGTATCCAACCTCTCACCTGTAATGTGCTGGGATTGGCTCCAGCACATCATGTGACCATAGCTAGGAATAAGCAGGTATAGAATTTTACGGAGTAAAGAAAAATGGTCGAATTCACCATAAAGGAGACGTCCAGCCCTGATCATTGATTTCATATTTTTATTGTTAACATTGCTAAAAGCTGATTTGTGGGTTTTCTGTGTTCTAAGGGTGGAGACGATGTGTCTGCAGCTGAAGGAGGTGGGGAACAAGGTGACGTTCATCAAGCGCTCGCTGCACACGCTGGACTCCCAGATCGGCCACCTCCAGGACCTGTCGGCGCTGACCGTGGACACGCTGAAGACGCTGACGGCCCAGAGGGCGTCGGAGGCCAGCAAGGTCCACAACCAGATCACCCGGGAGCTCAGCCTGTCCAAGAACGTGGGCCCCAGCGTGGCCCCCCCCGCGGCCACCGACGCCGGCCCCCACTCCAAGTCGTCGGCCGTCGCCAAGCGCAGCGTCGGCGCCTTCTTCGGGTCCTCCTTCCCCCAGACGGGCGCCGACAACATAGCGGATTCTCTGTTTGGGATGGGCGCTGGGGGGGGAGGGGCGGGACCAGGACTGGGGCTGGACCCCAGCCCGGCCACGAGCCCTGAGAGGAGGGGGCTGTTCGGGCTCGGGCACCTCGCCTTGGCCGAGACCGGCTCATTAGGCGGTTTCGGGTCCGGCGCCTTCGCCCTCGGCGCCGCGGCCGCCTCCCCCCCCGAGCTGCGGTTCCGGGGCCACTCCTTCACCCAGAGTAAGCTGAGCCGTCCACAGGAGCCGGGCTACTCCGACTCGCCCTCCAGCCTGCCCAACGTGCCCTCCGCCGCCGCTCGCTTCCACATCAGCAGCACGCCCTCCCAGCCCAGCGGCTCCAGCCACCCAGAACTGGCGCTGGCCGGGCCGTACCAGCAGCCCCCCCGGCCCGACGGCGCCGCCGTGGAGTTCGGGGCGTTTGTCGGTAAGTACGAGAGCGACGCGCGGGTGAAAGAGGATGGCAGCCGTGTGTGTGTGTATCCGGATGTTGTCGTGGTTACGGGTTCTGGTTCCGCCGGGCCGGAGGAGAACTCGGGGGGGTCGGGGGCGGGGCCGCGGGCCGGCGAGGTGAGTAGTGGATACCTGAACGAGGCTTTCTGCGGCGACAACGAACGTCCCCGTACACGAGGAACGGACGCCGCTCAGACGCCGCCCAGTTCCTGCCCCGCCCCTGCCGCGGCAGCCAGGAAACCCCACAGGCCCAGGCGCAGGGGGCGGGGCTTGCCTCGACCCCGGACCCGGCCGGCGTCCTGCGGCGAGCGTCAGAGCAGGTCAGAGGTCGAGGAGACGAGGGACGCGACACGAGAGGAGCTGAGAGGTTTGAGTAGAGTCCAAACCCAGAGCTGCTGGTTCCGTCTCAGATCAGGAACCAGAAACTTCTGATGCTTTACCTTCACTTTCTGCCTGGACCAAGGTTATGAGGACTTCCTGTTTAGACTGTTTGTTTGTTTGTTTTAGGGTCGGTAACAAATCATGTCAATAAAGTTTTAAGGAGCATTTATCAGGTCTCTTAAAAAGTACATTTTGTGTAAGTGAAAAAGAACGATGATTTTTACATAATTAATCCACTTATAATATAAAACTAATTGATATCATGCGTTTTTTCTAATGTATGTATTTAGTATGTTCTTTTTGTAAACAAGTTTTTAGGATTACACCAGTTTTTGGGTGTGTAATCCTTGGTACCAGATTTTCCCTTTAAAAATTAAAATACATGCAATCAACAGTTTTGTACAACTATTCTAAATGGATTATATGTTTAATATTTATTATCTATTTTGGTTACACTATTTGACATTTCATGTCAAAAATCCATATATATATCTCAAATAAAAAGTACTTTTAATTGACAAGAACATGACCACATTTACATTTTAAAGACCTGATGAATGCTTCTTAAAACTCTAAAAGGTTTTTGACACACTAAATATCTACAGTATTTTTTAGTTGGTTATTTTTTCATTAACTAGTAATAACCTTGGTCTGGTCTTTTTTCTGTTTCCTGTTGTTGGTGACTTCTGGTGAGTTTTTCTGGTACGATGTGAATGAAGCATGAATGATTGTTGATGGTTGAGGTTTTTCTACGATTAACAACTAACTTCTGATTCAAGGTTTGATGGTTGAACAGGAACGTTTCTGATGAGAATCAAACGTGTGAACAAACTGATTATTTCATTGTTGTGATGATGATGATGATGATGAAGATAGATTTCACAATGGCTGTCCACAAATAATTATTTTGAATTATTCAATTGTTTTAGTGGAAACATTACAGCAAAGATTATGGGGAGGGGGGGCTAAAAAACAGGAAATGTAATGTACATTAAAATAATTGTTGTGTTGCGGGAAACGTGATTTGGTGATTGACAGCAGGATAAATCCACATCACACACACACACACACACACACACACACACACACACACACACACACAGGTTGTGTGGAGGCCTGACTCTCTGCTTGTGGTTCCAGGACACAAAGACAGTTCAGACCTGCAGATGCCTTCATCCAAAGAGGCCTCCAGCTCCAGCACCCAGCACAGCCGCCTACAGGTGGGGGGGTTAAATGTTGTATATTCATGTTGTAGTAGCATCAGTGTGGTGAACAAGTTACTTCAGAACTGTAACATTTATTTATTACTGTAATATTTAAACTAATTTATTTCATTACAACATTACTGTATTTTCAGTTGTGTATTTAACACACACAAGGAACCTAAAGGGTTTATATACACACATAGATATACACACATAGATATACACACATAGATATACACACATAGATACACACATAGATATACACATAGATATATACACACATAGATATATACACACATAGATATATACACATAGATATACACACATAGATATGTACACATAGATATACACACATAGATATGTACACATAGATATATACACATAGATATGTACACATAGATATATACACACATAGATATATACACATAGATATATACACATAGATATATACACACATAGATATATACACACATAGATATATACACACATAGATATATACACATAGATATATACACACATAGATATATACACACATAGATATATACACACATAGATATATACACATAGATATACACACATAGATATGTACACATAGATATACACACATAGATATGTACACATAGATATGTACACATAGATATACACACATAGATATGTACACATAGATATGTACACATAGATATACACACATAGATATGTACACATAGATATGTACACATAGATATGTACACATAGATATGTACACATAGATATGTACACATAGATATATACACACATAGATATATACACACATAGATATATACACACATAGATATATACACATAGATATGTACACATAGATATGTACACATAGATATATACACACATAGATATATACACATAGATATGTACACATAGATATGTACACACATAGATATATACACACATAGATATATACACACATAGATATATACACACATAGATATATACACACATAGATATATACACATAGATATACACACATAGATATGTACACATAGATATACACACATAGATATGTACACATAGATATGTACACATAGATATACACACATAGATATGTACACATAGATATGTACACATAGATATATACACACATAGATATATACACACATAGATATATACACACATAGATATATACACACATAGATATGTACACATAGATATGTACACATAGATATGTACACACAGATATGTACACACAGATATGTACACACATAGATGTACACACATAGATGTACACACATAGATGTACACACATAGATGTACACACAGATATACACACACACAGATATACACACACATAGATATACACACAGATATACACACACACAGATATATACATAGATATAGATGCCTAAATAAAAAAAGAATAAAAGCTGTTTGTGTATGTGCCTTTTATATAAAGTATTATATAATATGCACATTATTTATATTTAAGGTTAGAGCAAAATATAATTTTTTTTTTTATTTATTAACGTGCTGTGTACATTGAGGGGAAAAAAATAAAGTATAATTTCAACGAATATCTGCAACTTATTAAAAATGACCAAACATGTTTTGATTCTTCACGTGTTCCTGTGTTTGGTCTCAGGGTCACCTCGAAGGTCACGGTCACATGAGAGCAGTCAACTCCTACGCCGGCTTCACGGAGTTCGACAGGAACCCAGCGTTCCTCCACCCTGACTCCAGTATGGACACACACACACACACACACACACACACACACACACACACACTATTGATCAGCTGCTGTGTGTAAACCTTGTTCCTGATCAGTTCTTTTTGTTTCTGCAGCTCTGACAAAGAAAGACAGGAGCAGAGTTTCAGCTGAGGACATCCTCATCCACGACGACCCCAGGACGGCCGTTCTGGTGTGTGTGTGTGTGTGTGTGTGTGTGTGTGTGTGTGTGTGTGTGTGTGTGTGTGTGTGTGTGTGTGTGTGTGTGTGTGTGTGTGTGTGTGTGTGTGTGTGTGTGTGTGTGTGTGTGTGTGTGTGTGTGTGTGTGTGTGTGTGTGTGTGTGTGTGTTAAAGGAAGTAGAAATAGTTAACTCTGTGTACCTGGTTTCTTTCATTGTTTAACAACTTCTTGTTTCTCAACCAGGAAAGAGTTCAGGTCAAATCAGCCCAGGCCAGCAGCCTGTAAGTCACACACACACACACACACACACCCTTGTTACTTCATAGTCGCTCATATACAGCCACAAATTATTTTTCATTTATTCTGCCTCATAGGAACAATTTACTAATTAAACACAATTATGAGACAATGACAAACCGGTCATTTGGTGTAATCATACAAAGCGTATTTAAAAGAGGTTTAAAGGTTTTAATCAGAGGGTTCATGTGTAATTTTCTTGGTAAACTCATATCTTTTGTTCATCAGGAGAGCTCCTGGAGAAGATTCACTAAACGGTGAGATGAGATGTTCTGATGTTCTAATAGCGATTATTTGTTTTCATGCCAAGAGATTCATCAATAATTCAAATGATCAGAATTAAAGAATTAATTAAGAATTAAACTTCATGCTGAGTCATCACTTTATTATATAACAACTTACTATACTTTAGATATTTTTACTGATAAAATGTCCAAATTCTCTGGTTCAGCTTCTGTTCTCTGATTATTTCCTGGTTTCTTTATTCTTCTATAACAGTAAACTGATGATCTTTGGACAAAAAAAGACATTTTAGGTTCAATCTGCAGCTTTAGAAACACTGATCCACATTTTACACCATTTAAGGAACCAATCAACTAATCAATTAATTTGTGGTTTATTTGTGATGTGGTTTCATGATGCACCAGGACAGGACTTTAAAGGGTTAATAGAATGTGACTAATAGAATCTGTTCATTCTCTGCAGTAAAACACGTTAAATCCTTTCAGCTCATTGACAGCTTGAACAGTATCTGGGTATACGTCTCATCATGTGTCATCCTGTGGTTTCAGCTGCTGTTTCTCTCTACACGCCACGCCACGCTCACCTGGGCTCCAGGAAGGACTGTGAGTAACAGCTGTTCTTCACCAGAACACATGTAGTCAATCAATCATTGTGTGAACAGACAAAATGACAGGACTGATCAGAGAAGTGATCAATCACATCTTTGTCACATGTGATCACAGTGAAATATTTCTAGTAGTTTTTTCAGTGGTACAATAGAAGTACTATGATAATTACTAATAGTAATTAGTAATATAACAATGTGGATGCAAAGAACTAGTTACTAATATAATCAATTAGAATATAATGAATATCAAAGCTCTTATGTAACAAACGTCTCACTCAGATCCCCCCCCCCCCCACACACACACACACACACACACACTTTCTACAGGAACACACACTTTCTACAGGAACACACACTTTCTACAGGAACACACACTTTCTACAGGAACACACACTTTCTACAGGAACACACACTTTGTACAGGAACCCACACACTTTGTACAGGAACACACACACTTTGTACAGGAACACACACTTTGTACAGGAACACACACTTTTCTACAGGAACACACACTTTGTACAGGAACACACACTTTGTACAGGAACACACACTTTGTACAGGAACACACACTTTCTACAGGAACACACACTTTGTACAGGAACACACACTTTGTACAGGAACACACACTTTCTACAGGAACACACACTTTCTACAGAAATACACACTCTCTACAGGAACACACACTTTCTACAGGAACACACACTTTCTACAGGAACACACACTTTGTACAGGAACACACACTTTCTACAGGAACACACACTTTCTACAGAAGTACACACTTTGTACAGGAACACACACTTTCTACAGGAACACACACTTTCTACAGAAGTACACACTTTCTACAGGAACACACACTTTGTACAGGAACACACACTTTGTACAGGAACACACACTTTGTACAGGAACACACACTTTCTACAGAAATACACACTTTCTACAGAAATACACACTTTCTACAGGAACACACACTTTCTACAGGAACACACACTTTCTACAGGAACACACACTTTCTACAGAAATACACACTCTACAGGAACACACACGTCGTACAGGAACACACACTTTCTACAGAAATACACACTCTCTACAGGAACACACACTTTCTACAGGAACACACACTTTCTACAGGAACACACACTTTCTACAGGAACACACACGTCCTACAGGAACACACACTTTGTACAGGAACACACACTTTCTACAGGAACACACACTTTCTACAGGAACACACACGTCCTACAGGAACACACACTTTGTACAGGAACACACACTTTGTACAGGAACACACACTTTGTACAGGAACACACACTTTCTACAGGAACACACACTTTCTACAGGAACACACACTTATTACAGGAACACACACTTTGTACAGGAACACACACTTTGTACAGGAACACACACTTTCTACAGAAGTACACACTCTCTACAGGAACACACACTTTCTACAGGAACACACACTTTCTACAGAAATACACACTCTCTACAGGAACACACACTTTCTACAGGAACACACACTTTGTACAGGAACACACACGTCCTACAGGAACACACACGTCCTACAGGAACACACACGTCGTACAGGAACACACACTCTCTACAGGAACACACACTTTCTACAGAAATACACACTTTCTACAGAAATACACACTCTCTACAGGAACACACACTTTCTACAGGAACACACACTTTCTACAGGAACACACACTTTCTACAGGAACACACACGTCCTACAGGAACACACACTTTCTACAGGAACACACACTTTCTACAGGAACACACACTTTCTACAGGAACACACACTTTGTACAGGAACACACACTTTGTACAGGAACACACACTTTCTACAGGAACACACACTTTCTACAGGAACACACACTTTCTACACTAAACTAGTTTCTCCAAAACTTCTGTCTGTTTTTAAAATTCTCTTCAAGGCTGAGATAATTTATGAATTACTTTAATTTTCACTTAGAGTTAACTAAGTGGAACCCTTAAAGTTAAGATTTCCTTTATTCTGAAAATGTTCTTTCCTCTCTGTACTGAAAGCGTGATGAGAACAGCCCTGACGTGTTGGTTAATGTGTTGAGGTGATTGATCACTGATCACCTGCACATTCACTCATGCTGTCAATCATTTCTATAGTAGTGTTTTAATAAGTTCATCAGTCAACTTGTTGTTTTCCCTGCAGCCATCGGTTCACCGTTCAAACCCATGGAAAGCTACCAATACTCAGGTGAGCCACGAGTTAGAGAGGCTCTAAATGTGTTCAGGTTGAGGAACGTTTTAAACTGCTTTGCTGCAGTTTTCCTGACTCTGTTTCTGATTCTCTTTCTGTGTATTCGCCTTTTTTCTGCAGCCGTTGAGCGCAACAACTTGATGAGGTTGTCCCAGAGTATTCCCTTCACCCCGGTGCCCCCCAGAGGTAAGAAATGATGCATTCTAGAATATTCAGGTTTAAACGCTGCAGGCTGAGAAACAGTTGGAGAAAGAGGAAGTGTTTTCCTTCCACACCTGCTGCTTTTTTATTATTAGTATTTGCTTCGGTTACACCCAATAAATCCAAAAACAAACTTAAACACAATGAGGCTCAGTTTGATGTGAGTGCTGCAGGTTAAACGGAGCTTTGTCTGTTTTAAAGAGTCATCAGGAACATCCTTCAACTAATGCTTTTAAGCTAATTCAGGGAAAAAGCATTAAAAAAGACAATAGTCTGTATCTAACTTCATCAGCAAATATTTGTCTAACAGCTTGAGTTAAGTAGTTTGAGGATCAGCTGTTTCTGAGCTGTATTTATTCTGTTTCTCTTCCTGATAAGAACCAGGAGTCGACAGGTAGTTAAAGCCTTGAACAAACATGACCCGTAAATAACGTCACCGACAGTGGAACTTTTCTTTTACGTCATCTTCCTCTCTCTCTGCCCTTGAATTTCCTGCCTCGATTCCCCGCTGTAAATAATGTCAAAAACGTGCCATAAAGTAATCTGGAAAGGGAAGGAAGTCAGAACGCCAGCCCCACGCCCGTCCACATTAACGGAGCTCAGGTCGCTTTGTTGGACGTGTGAGGAGGTGGAAGGTCAGATCAGGTCGTGGTGTTTGTTCTGGAGCGCGTCGCCCCCTGGTGGACACGACGCGGACATGCAGGAAAAAAAACAATCTGTGTCTAAGTTTAAGCAGCATTAAAATATAAAATAAATTCCTGGTATTTACAAACCAAATGGTAACTGCAAAGTAGAATTTAAAGGAAAGCACCAAAAAAGACTGTATGTGTGCAATAACCCTTTATTGCAGGAACTATTACTTATTACTTAAAATGGACTAAATAATAAATATATTAAATATTACTTATTTACCTTATATATTATAAGGAAAAATATTATGTAAGTCAATGTGACTACATTAAGTTGTTGTAGATTTAATCAACAAATCTATTTTTGTGGATTAAAAAAAAAATTATATTAAATGTAAAACAAAAAAAGTTTACTTGTCCCAGGTAGTGAGTTTATTTTATATTTGTTGAAAATGTTCCAAAATCCTGAATAAAAGTCAACCTTTGGTTGTGAGACAATGATGTTCACATGTTAAATGTCCATGAGCTAAAGGGACTGGTCATGTGACCTCATACACTGTATGTCCTTCAAAATAAAAGCACACCTAACTGTAAAACATATATTATATATCACAGCTTTTTGTGCTCATATGTGGTAGTAATAGAGGGTTAAGTACGTGGAAACCCACCAGGAAACTAGATGTTAATGTAGCTGCACTTCCTGTCAAGTTATTTCCTTATTTGATTAGCAAATTTATAATCTCATTTCCTGATTACCTGTTACCTTCACTATCCAGTTGTTTAGGTACTTTCCCAACATTTATAATTTGTTGTTGCCATCAAGTAAATTCCAGGTAACTCGTAAGCTAAAATAAAGCTTTATGAAAGCATTTTCCTTAAATTATAAAGCTTTTTATTTATTTATTTTGATTTATATAACATGAGGCGTAACAGTGGGAGACAGTTGTGATTTCTGGATTTTACATAATCAGTGTAATATGGAGATAGAAAAACATCCTTATATGCAGCTCAAACCAAATGTGCATTAGTTTTACTCTATAAATAATACTATATTAATAATATATAAAAAAGATAAGACACCATACAATAAACAGAGAGGAGTGGGTTTACTGGTCTGAACAGACTGAGTTTAAAGGCATTAAATAAACCCCCATGTGTGGTCTGCTGCCTTTATGGTAAAGATAATAAATATTACCGTATGTTCCCTACTATAAGACCCACATTAGTCTTCTATCCTCTTCAAAATGTGTGGTGCCCTATGTGTGTATGTAGGGGAAGTGTGGGCATGGATTGTAGATAAAATAACGGGGATGTGCGTTATGCAGAACATCGTTGTTTTAACAACCTGAAAATGGTAAAGAGACACGCTGATAAAGCACAGTTTAAACTGAAGGAAATCAGCTACACAGCTGAGTTTAAGACATAAGACAGGTGGTACGAGTTGGAGGAAAGACTGGATCAGTGGATCACAGAGCAGAGACTGGATCAGTGGATCACAGAGCAGAGACTGGATCAGTGGATCACAGAGCAGAGACTGGATCAGTGGATCACAGAGCAGAGACTGGATCAGTGGATCACAGAGCAGAGACTGGATCAGTGGATCACAGAGCAGAGACTGGATCAGTGGATCACAGAGCAGAGACTGGATCAGTGGATCACAGAGCAGAGACCGGATCAGTGGATCACAGAGCAGAGACCGGATTAGTGGATCACAGAGCAGAGACCGGATCAGTGGATCACAGAGCAGAGACCGGATCAGTGGATCACAGAGCAGAGACCGGATCAGTGGATCACAGAGCAAAGACCGGATCAGTGGATCACAGAGCAGAGACTGGATCACAGAGCAGAGACTGGATCAGTGAATCACAGAGCAAAGAACAAGTGGGAGAAGCGTTCCTATGGTCACCATTTGACTAAGGCAGTAAAGCAGCAGAAGAAATGAAAATTGAACATTTCCGTCTTGGTGCTTTTGTTTCGGTGCCATTTCTCCATCCAGACCAGGACTACGGTAGCACAGCAACTTCCAGCGGATTATAACGCATCATTTAGAGGAAAGTGACTCTGATGGTGAAGAAAGTGAAGCTGGCATGTTTGATGGAGATTTAGCTGCTGTTGGAATCAGAAACAGAGGATGAGGACTTTGATGGTTTGATTGATGACATTACCCCGCTCTATTTTAAATACACACACTTGTGTTTGTTTTATCCGTGTGTTTTACCATGATGATTAAAAAATGTTAGTACTTTGTAATCAATACTTAAATAAAGCACAACCAAACTCAGTTTAGCTCCTGCTCTGTGTGTGTATATCTATGTGTATATATATCTATGTGTGTATATCTATGTGTGTATATATCTATCTGTATATATCTATGTGTGTATATATCTATGTTTATATATCTATGTGTGTATATCTATGTGTGTATATAAACCCTCCCCTATAGTTAGGTTCCTTATGTGTGTGTTAAATACAGTAATGACAGAACTGAGACTGAGCCTTTTAGTATGGAGCCTTATGGTTATTAAATTCATTATTTTAAGCTTGTATAACCTGTTTGGAGTGTGGAGGGTATTATTTAAACCCTCTGTGTGTGACCTGTTCTTCAGGTGAGCCAGTGACCGTCTACCGGCTGGAGGAGAGCTCCCCCAACACCATCAACAACAGCATGTCTTCCTGGGCCCAGCGGGGCCTCTGTGCCAAAATCGAGTTCCTCAGCAAGGAGGAGATGGGGGGGGGCCTGAGGCGGGCCCTCAAGGTGCTCTGCACCTGGTCAGAGTACGACATCCTGAAACCTGGTCACCTGTACATCGTCAAGTCCTTCCTGCCCGTGGTGGTCCAGACCTGGCAGAGCATCTACAAGGAGGACACCGTGCTGCACCTCTGTCTCAGGGTAGGGGGCGAGCCCCAGGCCCTGGGGGGTCTAAACACACCAGGTAGAGAGTGTTAATGGAGGGTAAAGACGTTCTGTGTGTCTGTGCCTCCCCAGGAAATCCAACAGCAGCGAGCCGCTCAGAAACTGACGTTCGCCTTCAACCAAATACGACCCAAGACCATCCCTTATTCACCCAGGTGAGGGCAAAGGTCATCACGGATTTTAGGTTTTAACAACAAGGAAAATTAACAGAAAACTTTGAATTCAACAAACACACACACACACACATCCTATTCACTCATACATTTCCATGTATTTTTCACGTTACACGATCGCGTCATGATGTCAAATGTACATTTTGTGATTTCTTGTCATTTCAAAGTTTATTTAGGCTCTTTTTTGACAGAAAACCAAAAAAAACCTAAATTAAAATACAGCTGTCACTGATAAACCAGCTGTAACCCAAAACAACTTGGTACCAGATAATTTACCTTCATTAGAGGTTTTAAAACATTAAAAACGTATGTTATCAGCTAGTTTAATATTGTAGATGGATTAAATATTTAAATCTTATGATTCTTGTAGGTTACACAATTTGACATTTAGTCAAAAAATCGCACAAAATTGTCTTTTTTATGGATAAATAAATGATTTTTGTCAAAACAAATTGTACAAATGTTCTTTTAAATGACAATAAACCAACATGAACACTAAATGTCCAAACATGATTTGTATCTGATCCAATAAAATTCCAACTTCTGCAGGTTCCTGGAGGTGTTCCTGCTCTACTGCCACTCCGCTGGCCAGTGGTTCGCCATCGAGGAGTGCATCACGGGCGAGTTCAGGAAGTTCAACAACAACAACGGGGACGAGATCGTGCCCACCAACCTGCTGGAGGAGACCATGCTGGCCTTCAGCCACTGGACCTACGAGTACACGCGGGGGGAGCTGCTGGTGCTGGACCTGCAGGGTGAGACCACCAGCTGATTAGTTCAGATGTTAGAGGTTCACACGCGGTGTGGGGGTGTGTGTGGTGGGTGTGTGGTTGGTGTGTGTGTGTATGTGACAAGTGTGTTTTAGTGCTGCAACTGCTCCTGAGTCATTTTTTGTTCATAAAGCATCTTCCATTTCAGCTCCTCAAATGTGAATGTTTTTTTTTTTTTTAATCTTCCTCTGGAAAACACTGATCACAGTTTTCAGGAATTATTTGCAGCGCCATTGTGTTTATATTAGTTATATTATTTACCCTGTTTTTTCTACAATATGAAACAATCAGCTGTGTGTAGCCGTATTGATTATTGATTATTGTGTGTTCCGGTGCCTCTTCAGGGGTCGGAGAGATTCTGACAGATCCATCGGTGATAAAGAGTGGTGAGAAGGGGTGAGTGAACACTTTACTGCTATATAACAACAATAATCAGAACTTATCTCCATTTTTCTAAAAAGCTGTGATATAAAATCAGTTTTTACATTTAGGTATGAAAAGGAGGCTTTTATTTTGAAGGACATACAGTGTATGAGGTCACATGACCAGTCCCTTTAGCTCATGGACATTTAACATGTGAAGCTTTTTTATGCAGAATTTTGGAACATTTTCACCAAATAAAATATTAATCGCCCTAGAAGTAAACATTTGTTGTTTTGTATGCATTTTATTCAAATTTAATGCTATAATTGTTTCCATATGTAATATGTTCCTCTGCTCCATATTAAATTCCTAGTTAAACAACCTGATGAGTCACATTGACATTGTATATTATTAATATATTATCCAACTAATATCTGATGCATTAGATGGTTAATTAATTCATCCTGCGACTCACCTATAAATATAAATGCTCAGTGCTCCCACTGTTTAAAGCCCCTCCCCCGCCTACAGGTCCTATGATATGATCTTCGGTCCCGCCAACCTGGGAGACGACGCCATCCGGAACTTCCGGGCCAAACACCACTGCAACTCCTGCTGCCGCAAACTCAAACTTCCTGGTGGGAAATAATTTTTATTTATAGATCACTTTTCATACATTTACCAACATAACACAAAGTGCTTCACAGTCAGAAATGGATAAAATACAGTTACCAGGATGAGCAGCTGAAAAACTATTAAAAGACAGTAAGAGGAAATAAAACGGCTAAAAAGGTTAAAAACCTAGAATACAACTTAATACTAAAAGATTATAAGGTGAAAAAGGATCAAATAAAAAAAAAAGTGTTTTTGAACAAACCAATTCAAAGATTCCTGGCGTGTTTGACCTCGGGGAGCATGCTTTTTTAATTTTTTAATTTAGATTTTTTTTTATTTTCCTAGAATAAAGTGCAATTGCACCTCCACTCCATTAGGGGGCAACATAGTGTTGACAGGGAGCATACAGCACAGAGTATGAGTATGAAGTGTAGACACCAAGTGACACCATGAAAATATATTTTAGGGTTTAATTTTATTTTTTAATTTCAGATTCACTTTAAATCTTTTCTGTTAGTTAATAAAGCTATTTTTTGTTGTAAGTTGGTCCATATTTCTTTCTTTTTTATTCTCTTATACGTTAATAAGGATGCAGTGTTATGCTATGCAGAGGTACTTAGAACATGTCTTCTTCAATGAAGATGTTAATACTTTCATGTGGTGTAATCATAAAAACTTAACAGATAGTTTAACTCTATTAAAAAGGTGTAAAACACAACAACATATGATATCAACTATTTTTATAATCTAGATGGAACACATCGTTCTTTTAGTTCACACCATGTGACATTTTGTCACAAATTTAGTAAAAACTGGACTTTTATGACAAAAAACCAACATGAATCTAAAATGTACATTCATAGACCTGATGAATGATCCTTAAAGCTGTGTTTTAAGACGTTTGTGACTTCCTGATTTCTCATCCTTCTTCTTTCTCAGACCTGAAGAGGAACGAGTACACCCCCGACAAGGTGACCTTCCCCCAGGACGACCCCCCCAACCCGGGGGGGGGCGGGGTCAAGGAGTCGCGTCAGTCCATGAGGTTGATGCTGTGACGTCGTCTGAGCGGGAAACGCTCGTCCAATCAACTGGAAGGTCACACCTGCGTTTCCATGGAAACCAGTGCATGCAGACTGTGGTTGGTTCGTCAACCATCGTAACCTTTAGTTTTTTTAGTACGTAAACGGGGGAAAACTGTTTTAAACCTATTTTTTACAAGTTTATGAATACTTCTACAGTATAAATATATATATATGGACAGGTACACTATCGTTGCAGAGGGTTTATTATTTATTTGAAGATGAAGTTTGAGACGCTGCCTTGTTTTAACTAAAGAACATTTCTAAGTGCATTGTCTGTTACAGCAGCTCCAGGATCAGCTGCTGAGGTTCAGCCACCACATCACTTTTATAAATGTGTAAAGACTTGTATCACAACGTTTTTGTCTTGGTTTAATGAAATGATATATACCTGAATTTGACAAATCTTGTAAAATATGGGCAGATTGCAATGCAACTTTTACAGAACGGTGTATGTAATTTTATTGTATTGAAAGTGTGTCCACCAAAATAATGCTGGTAGTTTTTATTGTAACAAAGGTACTATTGCTATATCTTTGTCATCATCTGTTGTATGAGCAAATTACAATCTAGTGTATCTTATAGATACTGTTATCTGGCATGAGCTGAACAGATTCAAATATTTTATTCAGGGGAACTGACAAACTGAGGGTATTACTGTATACGTTTTGTACTGGATATCATTTTAAACAAATAAAATATTAAAAACGCTTCAGCAACATCACTCAGGTCGTACGTGTCGTGATGGGAAAGTCAATAAATCTGTTTAGAACATTATTTTATAGTTTTAACATTAGAGATGAAGTGAAGCATAGATGGATCCTAAACGTTCCTGGATGTGAGGATTTATTCTTTTCTTGGTCGTATTGGACAGAACTAAAGCTGCCATGTGTAAACCTGAACACGTTTTATAATCTGGTGGATTAGAGATTTAAAATTTATTCCTTTTCAGTTTCACCTCGTGATATTGAGTCAAAATAAATGGTACAAATGTTCTTTTAAATGACATAAACCAACATGAACACAGAGTGTACATTTATAGACCTGATGAATGATCCTTAAAACTGTATTTTATTTTATTTTTTTTTATCTTTATCATCTTGACAAACATGATTTTTCACTTTAGGAAGTTACGTTACTGACAAGTTGGTGGTAACAAAGATGAATATTTCAGAAAAAACGCATCAGTTATTGACTGTCCGACACCTTTTTTCTTCTACACTGAAGCTGCTGCTGAAACCTGCGTCTTTAAAAGTAAAATGGAGGAATGTGACCAGTGTCTGGTATAAAAAGCTGCTTCACTTCACATGTGATGGAGCCTGCAGAAATATTCATTCATCAGAGTAAAGAAGTCGACTTTTTTATATTAAATATTTAAGGATTAAATATGTACAGTACATCATCTCAGCACCATTTAGGCTTTTAAATAGAGAGACCTGATGAATGCTTCTTAAAACCTGACTCAGTATAATAATCTTTATGTTCATTGTTTGACAAATAATTTAAAGAGAAGCTCATTGTTCTCTGGGGATTTATAACACGCCTTTATACAGGATGTATTTATAACAGGCGTTTGTCACTTTTTCTGGCATTTAACTGATTTGATCAATGAAGAAAAAACAATTGGTTGATTGAAAAAGGAAAGAATTAGGAAAGTTGCATCAACCAGAAAAGTTTCTGTCATAGCAGAATTTTTTTATTTCTAGTTTAAATTGTGTAGAGAAACTTAGTTTTCTTGTATTTACTCTTTATCAAAGGCAGATCAATGATGTAAAAACCTTTTGTCTCCACCTGATTTTTAAAAATGATTTGTTCATCATTGCTTCACCTGCAGAAATAAATATTATTACACAACGTCTGAATCTGGAGAGAAGGTTAGAAATACACAGCTGTACTGGTTCTGTCATCGTGACGAGTGGATTCCTGCAGGTGGAGCTGGAACAGGTGAAGCTGGAACAGGTGAAGCTGGAACAGGTGAAGCTGGAACAGGTGGAGGTGGATTCCTGTCTGTATCTGTTTGAACAGAGCAGCTGCTGCTGGTTTATGAGTCTGGAGACAATGATCCACATTCACTGCTGCTCGTGTGTGTGTGTGTGTGTGTGTGTGTGTGATAAAGAGCTGATCTCACTTCTCTAAAAGGAGAGCGTCACACTGAGGGTGAGATCAACACCTTCACAGCCTTTAACACTTCACTAGAAGAATTGAGTTCCTCTGTAACAACAACAACGGTGCATTTTATAGAAGAGACAACATCAAACTGTGATGTGCTGTAATCATAAAAACCTGGTATAATATAGTTTAACTCAGAGAAACAGAGGAGAAAGTCAAAAATCCAGTTTTAAGAATCATTCATCAGGTCTATAAATGTACATTTAGTGTTCGTGTTGTTTTATTGTCATTTAAAAGTCCATTTGTGGGTCGATATAATATCGATATATATATATAAAATGTTGAGGAAAAAAAAGTTTTCATACTATCAACTAGTTTTATATTCTAGGTGGATTATATATAGGAAATTACAGAATTTGACATTTATATAAAAAAAATTGCACACACACACACATATATATATATATATATATATATATATATATACATATATATATATATATATATATATATATATATATACATTAAATGACAAGAAGACCTGATGAATTCACTTTCTCTTCTCTCATCTCATCAAACCTGATTTGTCACTGACCTGTAATAAGCTCCTGTATTTATTTATAATATAAAACTAGTTGATAGCATGTGTTCATTGTTAGTGCAGTTTTTAGGGTTACACCACGTGTGTGTGTGTGTGTGTGTGTGTGTGTGTGTGTGTGTGTGTACCCACCCACACACACACACACACACATCCACCCACACACACACTCACCCACACATGTGTGGGTGAGTGTGTGCCAGTGCCAGTGGTCTGGCCTGACGTGACCTCCCTCCCATCAGGCGTGGTTTACCTCCACATCGACTCGTCTCTGCCTTTTGTTCAGCTCAGCTTTTCTCTGAGGGTTCGAGGCTCGACAGAAACTGAGGAACTATGGCTACGGTGGTCGTGGAATATTGGTAAGACTTCACCTTGATGATGTTGACCTGCATCGGGCTGTGACTCCATGTACAGATGTTCAGCGATGAGGAACTGGTCGGCAGATCACTTCCTCCTTTATGCACAATGCTGCGACAGTTTCAGACACAGTTTCCTCTGTGTTTCTGCAGCAAAGGATGAAGCTACGCGTTCCGCTACCAGGAGCTGGCTGCTGCCATCAGGCAGATTCCTGGAGTTCAGGTGTCAGGGACCAAAGGGAGAACAGGTAAACTGGTGTCATCACACGTTATGAGACGAAATTAAAACGAATGAACCTGACTTCAAGTCAAAAACATGGAGAAATCAAACATTCTGAGTCACTGTCTGTTGATAATATGATTTATTATAATATTGTTATTATAGTGGATCAGGTTCTTTACACCTGTGGACACAGGTGGAGAAAAAGGAGAAAACGTCATGACTCATAAAGACATTTAAAGTTAAGGAACTCTTGTATAAGCTGCAGATTTCGATCATATTATTGCATTTTTTTATATTTGTTGGAGGTTTCTACACTTATAAAATGTTTTTTTATTTCCAGATGTGATAAAGTCGTGAAAACGTAGTTTTTATTGTTGTGGGAAATAACTTCATCTTTGTCATAATTACAGAGACAAGATAAACGGGTCAGTGACAAATCATGTTTAGCGATAAACTTCTTAAAATACAGTTTTAAGAATCATTCATCAGGTCTATTAATGTTCATTTTATGTTCATGTTGGTTTCATTTTTACCATTTATTTAAACAAACATGATCATGATTTTGTGTGATTTTTGACACAAACCAAAAGTAAAATATTGAATCTGCCTAGAATATAAAACTAATTGATGATATGTGTATTTTATTCTAGGTGGATTAAATATGTAAAATAATCACTCTTTTTGGTTTTCACCTTTTGACATTTAGTGTCAAAAATCACATAAAATCTGGATTTTTATAAAAATAAATGGTACAACTGGACTTTTAAAATGTCAGGAAAGCAACACAAACACGTTTAGAGGATAAAAGTTTCTTAAAACTGTATTTTACAAATTTTTACACATAGATTTGTCACTGACCAGTGAAACTTCTCTTATTTCTTTTCAGACAGTTTCGAGGTGTCGCTGAATAACCGGCTGATTCACTCCAAGCTGGAGACGACAACGTTTCCTGACACTGAGAAGGTCAGAACGCTCAGGTTCACACTTGATGCACTTATAACCAACATGAATCCTTATTGCTGCCGCTTGCTGCTGGTGCAGGTGGTGGAGGCGGTGAAGGAGGCGCTCAACGGGAAGAAAACCTCCAAGTCGACGTGGAAGAACAAATGCCCCCACCAGTAGAGGAAGGAACATGAGCATCAGCGTCTGCCGCGTCACAGCCACGTACATGTAGGAAAGAGGGTTTCAACCACTAAGACGTCGCCTCGGTTTCACTGAGTTTTGAGGATCCAGGCACTGATTGGTGCTTCTGTTTATGAATGTATGCACTGAAAACACAGGGAGTGTGTACACGATGCAAACCAGAAGCTGCCAGTGACCTGCATCCTGAAAACCTGCTCATCACGTGTGGCTGCAGGAAATAAAACGTCCGTATTTACACAGAAGCCTCAAACATGAATCTTTACTCGTCCACATACACATAATCACATTATATCAGTTTAGACAACTCCAGCTTCTGGTCGGGGATTTAGAGGAAGAGTTTCACACTTTTCATAATCAGCTTATTTGCATCTTCGTAGTAAAAACTATATCAGCACATTTCTGCAAAACTGTCCAGCTGTTACTGTTTGGTCAAACACTGATCTCTAATCTACATAAATGAAAAATGTAAATATGAAAAGATAAATTAGTTATTTGTCACCCCATTGCATGAAATATTACTTAGACGTGGTAAATACCATTTTGAATGTTTTATTACTAAACATGGCCTAAATATTATATAAATATTGTAGAATAATATTATTATATAAGGTTTTAAACAAAGTCTCAGGATAATTTGATGCTGTTTAAGCTCAATTGGGTTGTTGAACTTTGAATTTAACATATTTGCATATTGTTGCCATATTAAAACAAAAAGACAACCCTCGTTGGTCATGTGACCTCATAAATTGTATGTCTTTCAAAATAAAAGCCCCCTTTTCACATCTAACTGTAAAAACATAGATTTTATATCACACGTTTTGGATGTATTTCAGATGTATTTTAAAGATTTAACAGCTTATTGATATCCTGCTGTTTGTAATTAATACAATAAAATGTCTTTTCGGAAATGCAATAAAATATAAATGAAAGGAAGGTGGTGTATCGTTGCTGATGATTTTCTCTCCGTGAGTTAGAGACAAAGGCTGCTGTGTGTGTGTGTGTGTGCGTGTGTGTGTGTGTGTGTGTGTGTGTGTGTGTGAGCTGTAATTAATCGCATTTTTGAATGTGAATATTTTTACTTTTTATCTTCCTCTATTATAATGAGATAATAATAAGCCCTCTGTTCAACTTCCTTTTATTTATTTATCTTATCTTTTTATCTGGGTGTGTGTTGGCTTGCTTTTCGAGTTTAGGAATGACAGTACCAGCAGTTAATAAAAAAAAAGTATTCACTTCCTCAACCGAACTTAAACCAGCAAAAGAAAATGTACTGTAAAAAAGATATAGTAAAGTTATAGTAGATGTCATTCAAAAAAGGTCATAGTATAGCAGTTTGTCCAAAAACTCTCATACAAAAGCATTTTGTTTAAAAAAATGGCATAGTATAGTATATCGTCTGAAAAACATCATACAAGACAATTTTGTGCAAAAAACGTCATACTATAGTATGTCGTCCAAAAAACGTCATACTATAGTATGTCATTCAAAATAGGTCATAAAAATGCATTTCTTCCAAAAAAGGTCATACTATAGCATGTCGTCCAAAAAAGGTCATACTATAGTGTGTTAGTATAGATGCTCACTCATCGAACGTAATTTCGTTGGTGTACTGTGTCATGCACTGTGTATCAATGACAATAAACTACTATCCTATCCTATCCTATGTCGTCCAAAATGGGTCATACTATAACATTCCGTCCAAAAAAGGTCATACTATAGTATGTCGTCCAAAATAGGTCATACTATAGCATGTCGTCCAAAAAAGGTCATACTATAGTATGTCGTCCAAAATAGGTCATACTATAGTATGTCGTCCAAAAAACGTCATACTATAGTATGTCGTCCAAAAACGTCATACTATAGTATGTCGTCCAAAAAACGTCATACTATAGTATGTCTTCCAAAAAACGTCATACTATAGTATTTCGTTCAAATAACGTCATACTATAGTATGTCGTCCAAAAAAGGGCATAAAAATGCATTTCTTCCAAAAAAGGTCATACTATAGTATGTCGTCCAAAATAGGTCATACTATAGTATGTCGTCCAAAATAGGTCATACTATAGTATGTCGTCCAAAAAACGTCATACTATAGTATGTCGTCCAAAAAACGTCATACTATAGTATGTCGTCCAAAAAACGTCATACTATAGTATGTCGTCCAAAAAACGTCATACTATAGTATGTCGTTCAAAAACGTCATACTATAGTATGTCGTTCAAAATAGGTCATAAAAATGCATTTCTTCCAAAATAGGTCATACTATAGCATGTCGTCCAAAAAAGGTCATACTATAGTGTGTTAGTATAGATGCTCACTCATCGAACGTAATTTCGTTGGTGTACTGTGTCATGCACTGTGTATCAATGACAATAAACTACTATCCTATCCTATCCTATGTCGTCCAAAATGGGTCATACTATAACATTCCGTCCAAAAAAGGTCATACTATAGTATGTCGTCCAAAATAGGTCATACTATAGCATGTCGTCCAAAAAAGGTCATACTATAGTATGTCGTCCAAAATAGGTCATACTATAGTATGTCGTCCAAAAAACGTCATACTATAGTATGTCGTCCAAAAACGTCATACTATAGTATGTCGTCCAAAAAACGTCATACTATAGTATGTCTTCCAAAAAACGTCATACTATAGTATTTCGTTCAAATAACGTCATACTATAGTATGTCGTCCAAAAAAGGGCATAAAAATGCATTTCTTCCAAAAAAGGTCATACTATAGTATGTCGTCCAAAATAGGTCATACTATAGTATGTCGTCCAAAATAGGTCATACTATAGTATGTCGTCCAAAAAACGTCATACTATAGTATGTCGTCCAAAAAACGTCATACTATAGTATGTCGTCCAAAAAACGTCATACTATAGTATGTCGTCCAAAAAACGTCATACTATAGTATGTCGTTCAAAAACGTCATACTATAGTATGTCGTTCAAAATAGGTCATAAAAATGCATTTCTTCCAAAATAGGTCATACTATAGCATGTCGTCCAAAATAGGTCATACTATAGCATGTCGTCCAAAATAGGTCATACTATAGTATGTCGTCCAAAATAGGTCATACTATAGTATGTCGTTCAAAAAACGTCATACTATATTATGTCGTTCAAAAAACGTCATACTATAGTATGTCGCCCAAAAAACGTCATACTATAGTATGTCGTTCAAAAAATGTCATACTATAGTATGTCGTCCAAAAAAGGTCATACTATAGTATGTCGTTCAAAAAACGTCATACTATAGTATGTCGTTCAAAATAGGTCATAAAAATGCATTTCTTCCAAAAAAGGTCATACTATAGTATGTCGTCCAAAATAGGTCATACTATAGTATGTCGTCCAAAAAAGGTCATACAACAGTATGTCGTCCAAAAAACGTCATATTATAGTATGTCGTCCAAAAAACGTCATACTATAGTATGTCGTTCAAAATAGGGCATAAAAATGCATTTCTTCCAAAAAAGGTCATACTATAGCATGTCGTCCAAAAAAGGTCATACTATAGCATGTCGTCCAAAAAAGGTCATACTATAGTATGTCGTCCAAAATAGGTCATACTATAGTATGTCGTTCAAAAAACGTCATACTATATTATGTCGTTCAAAAAACGTCATACTATAGTATGTTGTTCAAAAAACGTCATACTATAGTATGTCGTTCAAAAACGTCATACTATAGTATGTCGTTCAAAATAGGTCATAAAAATGCATTTCTTCCAAAATAGGTCATACTATAGTTTGTCTTCCAAAAAACGTCATACTATAGTATGTCGCCCAAAAAACGTCATACTATAGTATGTCGTCCAAAAAACGTCATACTATAGTATGTCGTTCAAAATAGGGCATAAAAATGCATTTCTTCCAAAAAAGGTCATACTATAGTATGTCGTCCAAAATAGGTCATACTATAGCATGTCGTCCAAAAAAGGTCATACTATAGCATGTCGTCCAAAAAAGGTCATACTATAGTATGTCGTCCAAAATAGGTCATACTATAGTATGTCGTCCAAAATAGGTCATACTATAGTATGTCGTTCAAAAAACGTCATACTATAGTATGTCGCCCAAAAAACGTCATACTAAAGTATGTCGTTCAAAAAACGTCATACTATAGTATGTCGTCCAAAAAAGGTCATACTATAGTATGTCGTTCAAAAAACGTCATACTATAGTATGTCGTTCAAAATAGGTCATAAAAATGCATTTCTTCCAAAAAAGGTCATACTATAGTATGTCGTCCAAAATAGGTCATACTATAGTATGTCGTCCAAAAAAGGTCATACAACAGTATGTCGTCCAAAAAACGTCATATTATAGTATGTCGTCCAAAAAACGTCATACTATAGTATGTCGTTCAAAATAGGGCATAAAAATGCATTTCTTCCAAAAAAGGTCATACTATAGCATGTCGTCCAAAATAGGTCATACTATAGTATGTCGTTCAAAAAACGTCATACTATATTATGTCGTTCAAAAAACGTCATACTATAGTATGTCGTTCAAAAAACGTCATACTATAGTATGTCGCCCAAAAAACGTCATACTATAGTATGTCGTTCAAAATAGGTCATAAAAATGCATTTCTTCCAAAAAACGTCATACTATAGTATTTCGTTCAAAAAACGTCATACTATAGTATGTCGCCCAAAAAAGGTCATACAATAGTATGTCGTCCAAAATAGGGCATAAAAATGCATTTCTTCCAAAAAAGGTCATACTATAGCATGTCGTCCAAAAAAGGTCATACTATAGTATGTCGTCCAAAATAGGTCATACTATAGTATGTCGTCCAAAATAGGTCATACTATAGTATGTCGTTCAAAAAACGTCATACTATAGTATGTCGCCCAAAAAACGTCATACTATAGTATGTCGTTCAAAAAACGTCATACTATAGTATTTCGTTCAAAAAACATCATACTATAGTATGTCGCCCAAAAAAGGTCATACTATAGTATGTCGTTCAAAATAGGTCATAAAAATGCATTTCTTCCAAAAAAGGTCATACTATAGTATGTCGTCCAAAAAAGGTCATACAACAGTATGTCGTCCAAAAAACGTCATACTATAGTATGTCGTCCAAAAAACGTCATACTATAGTATGTCGTCCAAAAAACGTCATACTATAGTATGTCGTCCAAAAAACGTCATACTATAGTATGTCGTTCAAAAAACGTCATACTATAGTATGTCGTCCAAAATAGGTCATAAAAATGCATTTCTTCCAAAAAAGGTCATACTATAGTATGTCGCCCAAAAAACATTATACTATAGTATTTCGTTCAAAAAACGTCATACTATAGTATGTCGCCCAAAAAAGGTCATACTATAGTATGTCGCCCAAAAAAGGTCATACTATAGTATGTCGTCCAAAATAGGGCATAAAAATGCATTTCTTCCAAAAAAGGTCATACTATAGCATGTCGTCCAAAAAAGGTCATACTATAGTATGTCGTCCAAAATAGGTCATACTATAGTATGTCGTCCAAAATAGGTCATACTATAGTATGTCGTTCAAAAAACGTCATACTATAGTATGTCGCCCAAAAAACGTCATACTATAGTATGTCGTTCAAAAAACGTCATACTATAGTATTTCGTTCAAAAAACATCATACTATAGTATGTCGCCCAAAAAAGGTCATACTATAGTATGTCGTTCAAAAAACGTCATACTATAGTATGTCGTTCAAAATAGGGCATAAAAATGCATTTCTTCCAAAATAGGTCATACTATAGCATGTCGTCCAAAACAGGTCATACTATAGCATGTCGTCCAAAATGGGTCATACTATAGTATGTCGTCCAAAATAGGTCATACTATAGCATGTCGTCCAAAATGGGTCATACTATAACATTCCGTCCAAAAAAGGTCATACTATAGTATGTCGTCCAAAATAGGTCATACTATAGTATGTCGTCCAAAATAGGTCATTCTATAGTATGTCGTCCAAAATAGGTCATACTATAGTATGTCGTCCAAAATAGGTCATACTATAGCATGTCGTCCAAAAAAGGTCATACTATAGCATGTCGTCCAAAATAGGTCATACTATAGCATGTCGTCCAAAATAGGTCATACTATAGCATGTCGTCCAAAATAGGTCATACTATAGCATGTCGTCCAAAATAGGTCATACTATAGTATGTCGTTCAAAAAACGTCATACTATATTATGTCGTTCAAAAAACGTCATACTATAGTATGTCGTTCAAAAAATGTCATACTATAGTATGTCGTCCAAAAAAGGTCATACTATAGTATGTCGTTCAAAAAACGTCATACTATAGTATGTCGTTCAAAATAGGTCATAAAAATGCATTTCTTCCAAAAAAGGTCATACTATAGTATGTCGCCCAAAAAACGTCATACTATAGTATGTCGTTCAAAAAATGTCATACTATAGTATGTCGTCCAAAAAAGGTCATACTATAGTATGTCGTTCAAAAAACGTCATACTATAGTATGTCGTTCAAAATAGGTCATAAAAATGCATTTCTTCCAAAAAAGGTCATACTATAGTATGTCGTCCAAAATAGGTCATACTATAGTATGTCGTCCAAAAAAGGTCATACAACAGTATGTCGTCCAAAAAACGTCATATTATAGTATGTCGTCCAAAAAACGTCATACTATAGTATGTCGTTCAAAATAGGGCATAAAAATGCATTTCTTCCAAAAAAGGTCATACTATAGCATGTCGTCCAAAAAAGGTCATACTATAGCATGTCGTCCAAAAAAGGTCATACTATAGTATGTCGTCCAAAATAGGTCATACTATAGTATGTCGTCCAAAATAGGTCATACTATAGTATGTCGTTCAAAAAACGTCATACTATATTATGTCGTTCAAAAAACGTCATACTATAGTATGTCGTTCAAAAAACGTCATACTATAGTATGTCGTCCAAAAAAGGTCATACTATAGTATGTTGTTCAAAAAACGTCATACTATAGTATGTCGTTCAAAAACGTCATACTATAGTATGTCGTTCAAAATAGGTCATAAAAATGCATTTCTTCCAAAATAGGTCATACTATAGTTTGTCTTCCAAAAAACGTCATACTATAGTATGTCGCCCAAAAAACGTCATACTATAGTATGTCGTCCAAAAAACGTCATACTATAGTATGTCGTTCAAAATAGGGCATAAAAATGCATTTCTTCCAAAAAAGGTCATACTATAGTATGTCGTCCAAAATAGGTCATACTATAGCATGTCGTCCAAAAAAGGTCATACTATAGCATGTCGTCCAAAAAAGGTCATACTATAGTATGTCGTCCAAAATAGGTCATACTATAGTATGTCGTCCAAAATAGGTCATACTATAGTATGTCGTTCAAAAAACGTCATACTATATTATGTCGTTCAAAAAACGTCATACTATAGTATGTCGCCCAAAAAACGTCATACTAAAGTATGTCGTTCAAAAAACGTCATACTATAGTATGTCGTCCAAAAAAGGTCATACTATAGTATGTCGTTCAAAAAACGTCATACTATAGTATGTCGTTCAAAATAGGTCATAAAAATGCATTTCTTCCAAAAAAGGTCATACTATAGTATGTCGCCCAAAAAACATTATACTATAGTATTTCGTTCAAAAAACGTCATACTATAGTATGTCGCCCAAAAAAGGTCATACTATAGTATGTCGCCCAAAAAACGTCATACTATAGTATGTCGTTCAAAATAGGTCATAAAAATGCATTTCTTCCAAAAAACGTCATACTATAGTATTTCGTTCAAAAAACGTCATACTATAGTATGTCGCCCAAAAAAGGTCATACTATAGTATGTCGTCCAAAATAGGTCATACTATAGTATGTCGTCCAAAAAAGGTCATACAACAGTATGTCGTCCAAAAAACGTCATATTATAGTATGTCGTCCAAAAAACGTCATACTATAGTATGTCGTTCAAAATAGGGCATAAAAATGCATTTCTTCCAAAAAAGGTCATACTATAGTATGTCGTCCAAAATAGGTCATACTATAGCATGTCGTCCAAAATAGGTCATACTATAGTATGTCGTCCAAAATAGGTCATACTATAGTATGTCGTTCAAAAAACGTCATACTATATTATGTCGTTCAAAAAACGTCATACTATAGTATGTCGTTCAAAAAACGTCATACTATAGTATGTCGTCCAAAAAAGGTCATACTATAGTATGTCGTTCAAAAAACGTCATACTATAGTATGTCGTTCAAAATAGGTCATAAAAATGCATTTCTTCCAAAAAAGGTCATACTATAGTATGTCGTCCAAAATAGGTCATACTATAGTATGTCGTTCAAAATAGGTCATAAAAATGCATTTCTTCCAAAAAAGGTCATACTATAGTATGTCGTTCAAAAAACGTCATACTATAGTATGTCGTTCAAAATAGGTCATAAAAATGCATTTCTTCCAAAATAGGTCATACTATAGTATGTCGTCCAAAATAGGTCATACTATAGTATGTCATCCAAAAAACGTCATATTATAGTATGTCGTCCAAAAAACGTCATACTATAGTATGTCGTCCAAAATAGGTCATACTATAGTATGTCGTTCAAAAAATGTCATACTATAGTATGTCGTCCAAAAAAGGTCATACTATAGTATGTCGTTCAAAAAACGTCATACTATAGTATGTCGTTCAAAATAGGTCATAAAAATGCATTTCTTCCAAAAAAGGTCATACTATAGTATGTCGTCCAAAATAGGTCATACTATAGTATGTCGTCCAAAAAAGGTCATACAACAGTATGTCGTCCAAAAAACGTCATATTATAGTATGTCGTCCAAAAAACGTCATACTATAGTATGTCGTTCAAAATAGGGCATAAAAATGCATTTCTTCCAAAAAAGGTCATACTATAGCATGTCGTCCAAAAAAGGTCATACTATAGCATGTCGTCCAAAAAAGGTCATACTATAGTATGTCGTCCAAAATAGGTCATACTATAGTATGTCGTCCAAAATAGGTCATACTATAGTATGTCGTTCAAAAAACGTCATACTATATTATGTCGTTCAAAAAACGTCATACTATAGTATGTCGTTCAAAAAACGTCATACTATAGTATGTCGTCCAAAAAAGGTCATACTATAGTATGTTGTTCAAAAAACGTCATACTATAGTATGTCGTTCAAAAACGTCATACTATAGTATGTCGTTCAAAATAGGTCATAAAAATGCATTTCTTCCAAAATAGGTCATACTATAGTTTGTCTTCCAAAAAACGTCATACTATAGTATGTCGCCCAAAAAACGTCATACTATAGTATGTCGTCCAAAAAACGTCATACTATAGTATGTCGTTCAAAATAGGGCATAAAAATGCATTTCTTCCAAAAAAGGTCATACTATAGTATGTCGTCCAAAATAGGTCATACTATAGCATGTCGTCCAAAAAAGGTCATACTATAGCATGTCGTCCAAAAAAGGTCATACTATAGTATGTCGTCCAAAATAGGTCATACTATAGTATGTCGTCCAAAATAGGTCATACTATAGTATGTCGTTCAAAAAACGTCATACTATATTATGTCGTTCAAAAAACGTCATACTATAGTATGTCGCCCAAAAAACGTCATACTAAAGTATGTCGTTCAAAAAACGTCATACTATAGTATGTCGTCCAAAAAAGGTCATACTATAGTATGTCGTTCAAAAAACGTCATACTATAGTATGTCGTTCAAAATAGGTCATAAAAATGCATTTCTTCCAAAAAAGGTCATACTATAGTATGTCGTCCAAAATAGGTCATACTATAGTATGTCGTCCAAAAAAGGTCATACAACAGTATGTCGTCCAAAAAACGTCATATTATAGTATGTCGTCCAAAAAACGTCATACTATAGTATGTCGTTCAAAATAGGGCATAAAAATGCATTTCTTCCAAAAAAGGTCATACTATAGTATGTCGTCCAAAATAGGTCATACTATAGCATGTCGTCCAAAATAGGTCATACTATAGTATGTCGTCCAAAATAGGTCATACTATAGTATGTCGTTCAAAAAACGTCATACTATATTATGTCGTTCAAAAAACGTCATACTATAGTATGTCGTTCAAAAAACGTCATACTATAGTATGTCGTCCAAAAAAGGTCATACTATAGTATGTCGTTCAAAAAACGTCATACTATAGTATGTCGTTCAAAATAGGTCATAAAAATGCATTTCTTCCAAAAAAGGTCATACTATAGTATGTCGTCCAAAATAGGTCATACTATAGTATGTCGTTCAAAATAGGTCATAAAAATGCATTTCTTCCAAAAAAGGTCATACTATAGTATGTCGTTCAAAAAACGTCATACTATAGTATGTCGTTCAAAATAGGTCATAAAAATGCATTTCTTCCAAAATAGGTCATACTATAGTATGTCGTCCAAAATAGGTCATACTATAGTATGTCATCCAAAAAACGTCATATTATAGTATGTCGTCCAAAAAACGTCATACTATAGTATGTCGTCCAAAATAGGTCATACTATAGTATGTCGTCCAAAATAGGTCATACTATAGCATGTCGTCCAAAAAAGGTCATACTATAGCATGTCGTCCAAAATAGGTCATACTATAGTATGTCGTCCAAAATAGGTCATACTATAGTATGTCGTTCAAAAAACGTCATACTATAGTATGTCGCCCAAAAAACGTCATACTATAGTATGTCGTTCAAAAAACGTCATACTATAGTATGTCGCCCAAAAAAGGTCATACTATAGTATGTCGTTCAAAATAGGTCATAAAAATGCATTTCTTCCAAAAAAGGTCATACTATAGTATGTCGTCCAAAAAAGGTCATACAACAGTATGTCGTCCAAAAAACGTCATACTATAGTATGTCGTCCAAAAAACGTCATACTATAGTATGTTGTCCAAAAAACGTCATACTATAGTATGTCGTCCAAAAAACGTCATACTATAGTATGTCGTTCAAAAAACGTCATACTATAGTATGTCGTCCAAAATAGGTCATAAAAATGCATTTCTTCCAAAAAAGGTCATACTATAGTATGTCGCCCAAAAAACGTTATACTATAGTATTTCGTTCAAAAAACGTCATACTATAGTATGTCGCCCAAAAAAGGTCATACTATAGTATGTCGCCCAAAAAACGTCATACTATAGTATGTCGTTCAAAATAGGTCATAAAAATGCATTTCTTCCAAAAAACGTCATACTATAGTATTTCGTTCAAAAAACGTCATACTATAGTATGTCGCCCAAAAAAGGTCATACTATAGTATGTCGTCCAAAATAGGGCATAAAAATGCATTTCTTCCAAAAAAGGTCATACTATAGCATGTCGTCCAAAAAAGGTCATACTATAGTATGTCGTCCAAAATAGGTCATACTATAGTATGTCGTCCAAAATAGGTCATACTATAGTATGTCGTTCAAAAAACGTCATACTATAGTATGTCGCCCAAAAAACGTCACACTATAGTATGTCGTTCAAAAAACGTCATACTATAGTATTTCGTTCAAAAAACATCATACTATAGTATGTCGCCCAAAAAAGGTCATACTATAGTATGTCGTTCAAAATAGGTCATAAAAATGCATTTCTTCCAAAAAAGGTCATACTATAGCATGTCGTCCAAAAAAGGTCATACTATAGTATGTCGTCCAAAAAACGTCATACTATAGTATGTCGCCCAAAAAACGTCATACTATAGTATGTCGTTCAAAATAGGGCATAAAAATGCATTTCTTCCCAAAAAGGTCATACTATAGCATGTCGTCCAAAATAGGTCATACTATAGCATGTCGTCCCAAAAAGGTCATACTATAGCATGTCGTCCAAAATAGGTCATACTATAGCATGTCGTCCAAAATGGGTCATACTATAACATTCCGTCCAAAAAAGGTCATACTATAGTATGTCGTCCAAAATAGGTCATACTATAGTATGTCGTCCAAAAAACGTCATACTATAGTATGTCGTCCAAAAAAGGTCATACTATAGTATGTCGTCCAAAATAGGTCATACTATAGTATGTCGTCCAAAATAGGTCATACTATAGCATGTCGTCCAAAAAAGGTCATACTATAGCATGTTGTCCAAAATAGGTCATAAAAATGCATTTCTTTCAAAATAGGTCATACTATAGCATGTCGTCCAAAATAGGTCATACTATAGCATGTCGTCCAAAATAGGTCATACTATAGCATGTCGTCCAAAATAGGTCATACTATAGCATGTCGTCCAAAATAGGTCATACTATAGCATGTCGTCCAAAATAGGTCATACTATAGCATGTCGTCCAAAATAGGTCATACTATAGCATGTCGTCCAAAATAGGTCATACTATAGCATGTCGTCCAAAATGGGTCATACTATAACATTCCGTCCAAAAAAGGTCATACTATAGTATGTCGTCCAAAATAGGTCATACTATAGCATGTCGTCCAAAAAAGGTCATACTATAGTATGTCGTCCAAAATAGGTCATACTATAGTATGTCGTCCAAAATGGGTCATACTATAACATTCGGTCCAAAAAAGGTCATACTATAGTATGTCGTCCAAAATAGGTCATACTATAGCATGTTGTCCAAAATAGGTCATAAAAATGCATTTCTTTCAAAATAGGTCATACTATAGCATGTCGTCCAAAATAGGTCATACTATAGTATGTCATCCAAAATAGGTCATAAAAATGCATTTCTTTCAAAATAGGTCATACTATAGTATGTCGTCCAAAATAGGTCATAAAAATGCATTTCTTTCAAAATAGGTCATACTATAGTTTGTCTTCCAAAAAACGTCATACTATAGTATGTCGTCAGAAAAACGTCATACTATAGTATGTCGTTCAAAAACGTCATACTATAGTATGTCGTTCAAAATAGGTCATAAAAACGCATTTCTTCCAAAATAGGTCATACTATAGTTTGTCTTCCAAAAAACGTCATACTATAGTACCCCCATACTCAAATGGCGGCCCTCGGGCCATCTTAGGCCCACGGGGGGTCTATTTATGGCCCGTGAGCCGTTCGGATTTATTATTTTTTATTTTTAATTAAAAAAAAAAAAATGCGCTAGGCGCTCTTATTTTGAAACGCGTTGCAACGTTGCAACGAGATGTGAGGACTGGCTCCATGGCAATAATAAACAAATAGCAAGCAAGCCCTCACCACACTCGCAAACTAGACAGACACGTTTTACGGAGCCACAGCCACAATGGCTTGTTCAAAGGTTGCGCCAAAGTAGACAGCGAGAACCGCCAGTTCCACCCAGAATGGACAGAGAGGTTTGCCTTCTTTCTCCCACCATCCAGCACGCGACCTTTGTGTTTGATTTGCCAAGAAAGTGTCGCGGCAGTGAAAATGTGCAATGTTAAACGGCATTATGAATCAAAACACAAGCACTTCGAAGAAACATTTCCGCAAAATTCCACGATTAGAACAACTAAATTAAATTCCCTAATGTCGTCATATCAAACATCCAGCAGAATAATCCACAATTCGTTGACTAAACAGCAAAAGGCAACCGAATGCTCTTTTAGAGTAGCGTGGCGCTTAGCAAAGCACGGGAAACCATTCAAGGACGCGGAGATGGTTAAAGAGTGCATGGTTGACGTGATGGACACGCTCTTGGAAGGGAAAGAAAAAGAAGAGATGAAAGCCCTAATCAACCAATTCCCACTCTCCGACTCCTCAGCATGCAGGCGCACAGAAATGCTGGCTAGTGACGTAGCAGGACAGTTGAGTGATGGGATTAAAAAAACAGAGTGCATTTCCATAGCTGTGGATGAATCCACTGATGCCACCGATGTCACGCAATTGATTGTGTTTGTGAGGTACTTTGACGAGTCAAAAGGGGAGTTTATTGAAGATGTGCTGGGCATGGCAGACCTGTGCGGACAGACGAGGGGGGAAGACATTTACAATGCCGTAATGGGAGTTCTGAATGAAAAAGAAATTGATGTGAAGAAAATTGTGTCAGTGGCTACTGATGGGGCACCATCTATGATGGGCAGAGAGAAGGGACTAGTTCAGCGACTGAAGCTGCTTCACCCTCAACTCATATCGTACCACTGCATAATTCACCAGTCCATCCTGTGTGCAAGTCTGGGAGAAATCTATGCTGAAATCATGAACACAATGATGAAGCTGGCTAATTTCTTGAGAGCATCATCTGCACTGCAGCATCGCTTGTTGAAGTTATTCCTTACGGAGGTCAATGCTGAATTTGACGACTTGCTTCTACACAACAACATCAGATGGCTGAGCAAGGGCAAGGTCCTGGAACGCTTTTGGGCCATCAGGAATGAACTACAACTATTTTTGTCACAACAAAAAAGTGCCAAAGCAAAACTGTTCATGGATTTCCTGCAAAATCCAGAAATGATGGAGGCAGTGGCATTTCTGACTGACATGACATCCCACATGAATGACCTGAACCTGAAGCTCCAAGGGAAGGGCAACACGGTGTGCGAGCTGATGTCAGCAGTGCGGGCATTCCAGAGGAAACTACAGGTCTTTAAGAGTGACTTACAGGTATGCTGTTGTCACATTGTCTACCACACATTGTTATTTTTTTTGTAATGTCCTTTGAAATAATAATAATAATAATAATAATAATAATAATAACAACAACAATGACAATTCTACTACTACCACTACTAATACTACTACTACTACTACTACTACTACTACTAATAATAATAATAATAATAATATAATAATGATAACAATAATTTGAGATGAAAATGGTAGGCCTAATTGTTATTTTTCTTTGTTGTTTACAGGAGGAATTGCTCCATTTTCCCAGACTTTTGGAGCAGACCAAAGAAAAAGGAGCTCACCAAAAGCACATGCCATTTCTGGAGAAACTTATTGCAAATTTCCAAAAACGCTTTGATGATTTCATTCTGGGAGAGAAAATGCTTCTTTGCATTAGTAACCCATTCCTGGTGAATGATGTGAGAGGATTCTCCTCAGAAGCACATCAAATCTTCCCTTACATCCCAGCTGCTGCTCTGCAAATTGAGCTCATTGACCTGCAAGAGAACGTTGCACTCAAGGAGGCTCAGTGTGACGTCATCACCTTCTGGTCAAACCTGGTAACTGCAGCCAATTTCCCTCTGCTGAAGAGGCTGGCTATTCACATCCTGACCATGTTTGGGTCAACGTACAGGTGTGAATCTGCAT
Source organism: Eupleurogrammus muticus (assembly GCA_036785175.1). Lineage (NCBI taxonomy): Eukaryota > Metazoa > Chordata > Actinopteri > Scombriformes > Trichiuridae > Eupleurogrammus > Eupleurogrammus muticus. Next base: position 803,465 of record JAYKQN010000048.1, read on the forward strand.
TCTCCACCATGAACATTGTCAAAAACCAGTACCGCAGCCGACTCACAAATGAACACACACATCAGTGTGTTTGCCTGGCTGTCACACCATTCAAGCCAAGGTTCCAAAGGCTGGCCAAAGACACTCGAGGCCATTTCTCACATTAAGCGTTATTGACAGTGTGACAAGTTCTTGAGTTTGTTAACCAAAGCACACAAAATGGGCAGTTTGAATGGTATTTGTTTTGGATTATTAACAGGGTAATGTTTTCTATTATTTATTTGTTTTATTTATTTTATTTAGTTATCTGCCAAAATGGAAAGTATGCTTTTATTTTATGAAGGCCCTTATATTATTGTTTTCAATGAAAAGGAAAGTTCAAAATAAATGTTTCATTGTTATGGTATCCATCATACACATTGTCAATAAATGGCCCGTTGAGTCAATGGAAAAATAAAAAGTGGCCCATCATCATTTCTATTTGAGTACCCCTGCTATAGTATGTCGCCCAAAAAACGTCATACTATAGTATGTCGTCCAAAAAACGTCATACTATAGTATGTCGTTCAAAATAGGTCATAAAAATGCATTTCTTCCAAAATAGGTCATACTATAGTTTGTCGTCCAAAAAAGGTCATACTATAGTATGTCGTCCAAAATAGGTCATACTATAGTATGTCGTTCAAAATAGGTCATACTATATTATGTCGTTCAAAAAACGTCATACTATAGTATGTCGCCCAAAAAACGTCATACTATAGTATTTCGTTCAAAAAACATCATACTATAGTATGTCACCCAAAAAAGGTCATACTATAGTATGTCACCCAAAAAAGGTCATACTATAGTATGTCGTTCAAAAAACGTCATACTATAGTATTTCGTTCAAAAAACATCATACTATAGTATGTCACCCAAAAAAGGTCATACTATAGTATTTCGTTCAAAATAGGTCATACTATAGTATGTCGTTCAAAAAACGTCATACTATATTATGTCGTTCAAAAAACGTCATACTATAGTATGTCACCCAAAAAAGGTCATACTATAGTATGTCGTCCAAAATAGGTCATACTATAGTATGTCGTTCAAAAAACGTCATACTATATTATGTCGTTCAAAAAACGTCATACTATAGTATGTCGCCCAAAAAACGTCATACTATAGTATTTCGTTCAAAAAACATCATACTATAGTATGTCACCCAAAAAAGGTCATACTATAGTATGTCGTTCAAAAAACGTCATACTATAGTATTTCGTTCAAAAAACATCATACTATAGTATGTCACCCAAAAAAGGTCATACTATAGTATTTCGTTCAAAAAACATCATACTATAGTATGTCACCCAAAAAAGGTCATACTATAGTATGTCGTTCAAAATAGGGCATAAAAATGCATTTCTTCCAAAATAGGTCATACTATAGCATGTCGTCCAAAATGGGTCATACTATAGTATGTCATCCAAAATAGGTCATACTATAGCATGTCGTCCAAAATGGGTCATACTATAACATTCCGTCCAAAAAAGGTCATACTATAGTATGTCGTCCAAAATAGGTCATACTATAGTATGTCGTCCAAAATAGGTCATAAAAATGTATTTCTTTCAAAATAGGTCATACTATAGCATGTCGTCCAAAATAGGTCATACTATAGCATGTCGTCCAAAATAGGTCATACTATAGCATGTCGTCCAAAATAGGTCATACTATAGCATGTCGTCCAAAATGGGTCATACTATAACATTCCGTCCAAAAAAGGTCATACTATAGTATGTCGTCCAAAATAGGTCATACTATAGTATGTCGTCCAAAATGGGTCATACTATAACATTCGGTCCAAAAAAGGTCATACTATAGTATGTCGTCCAAAATAGGTCATACTATAGCATGTTGTCCAAAATAGGGCATAAAAATGCATTTCTTCCAAAAAAGGTCACACTATAGCATGTCGTCCAAAAAACGTCATACTATAGTATGTCGTTCAAAATAGGTCATAAAAATGCATTTCTTCCAAAATAGGTCATACTATAGTTTGTCTTCCAAAAAACGTCATACTATAGTATGTCGTCCAAAAAAGGTCATACTATAGTATGTCGTCCAAAATAGGTCATACTATAGTATGTCGTTCAAAAAACGTCATACTATATTATGTCGTTCAAAAAACGTCATACTATAGTATGTCGCCCAAAAAACGTCATACTATAGTATTTCGTTCAAAAAACATCATACTATAGTATGTCGCCCAAAAAAGGTCATACTATAGTATGTCGTTCAAAAAACGTCATACTATAGTATGTCGTTCAAAATAGGGCATAAAAATGCATTTCTTCCAAAATAGGTCATACTATAGTATGTCGTCCAAAATAGGTCATACTATAGTATGTCGTCCAAAATAGGTCATACTATAGCATGTCGTCCAAAAAAGGTCATACTATAGCATGTTGTCCAAAATAGGTCATAAAAATGCATTTCTTTCAAAATAGGTCATACTATAGCATGTCGTCCAAAATAGGTCATACTATAGCATGTCGTCCAAAATAGGTCATACTATAGCATGTCGTCCAAAATAGGTCATACTATAGCATGTCGTCCAAAATGGGTCATACTATAACATTCCGTCCAAAAAAGGTCATACTATAGCATGTCGTCCAAAATAGGTCATACTATAGCATGTCGTCCAAAAAAGGTCATACTATAGTATGTCGTCCAAAATGGGTCATACTATAACATTCGGTCCAAAAAAGGTCATACTATAGTATGTCGTCCAAAATAGGTCATACTATAGCATGTTGTCCAAAATAGGTCATAAAAATGCATATCTTTCAAAATAGGTCATACTATAGCATGTCGTCCAAAATAGGTCATACTATAGTATGTCGTCCAAAATAGGTCATAAAAATGCATTTCTTTCAAAATAGGTCATACTATAGTATGTCGTCCAAAATAGGTCATAAAAATGCATTTCTTTCAAAATAGGTCATACTATAGTATGTCGTCAGAAAAAGGTCATACTATAGTATGTCATCCAAAAAACGTCATAGTATAGTATGTCGTCCGAAAAACGTCATACTATAGTATGTCGTCCGAAAAACGTCATAACGTCATATATATATATATATATATATATATATATATATATATATATATATATATATATATATATATATATATATATATAAACCAGGGCGACACGGTGGAGCAGTGGGTAGCACTGTTGCCTCACAGCAAGAAGGTCGCAGGTTCAAGACCGCCTTGGGGCCTGGGTCTGGGGCCTTTCTGTGTGGAGTTTGCATGTTCTCCCCGTGTCTGCGTGGGTTTTCACCGGGTACTCCGGCTTCCTCCCACAATACAAAACATGCTCAGGTTAATTGGCAAATCTAAATTGCCCATAGGTGTGAGTGTGTGTGTGAATGGTGTGTGAATGGTGTGTGTGCCCCACGATTGGCTGGCGACCATCTGGGGTGTATCCCCCTGCCTCTCGCCATAAAATGCGCTGGGATAGGCTCCAGCAGACCCCTGCGACCCTGAAAAGGAATAAGCGGGATAGAAAATGGATGGATGGATATATAAACCATCATGAACACAAAATGTTTTACTTTACATTTGTACATTTTAAGAGACCTGATGAATGTTTCTTAAAACTGATTAGACACTGACCCACTGAATGTGTTGTGCAGTCACAGAGTTCATCGAGTACCATGTCAGGTCACTAAGATCCAGCTTTAAGCTTCATGTCTGGTTGCGAGCAAGAAAGAATCCATCTGTAAACGCTGCTGACCTTTAAAAGGACAGACAGCCGAATCCAGACCAGACTGTCTCAGCGCTCCAATCAGCTTAGGGAATAATCAATGGCAGCAGATATATCGAGGCTCTGAAATTTGCATCTTTAAGCCTTTTAGATTGATTTTTAAATCAGTTATTTGGGTCTGCTGTCTGTGTAATCTGTGTATTATAATCCATACAGAGATTTGTCTGCTATTTGTGATGTTTCCAACAGCTGATATTTTAGACATGTAGAACACATGACATTAATTAATATTAACACTGGAACATGCATACCTACACCAGAAGCTGGAGCAGTTCTCTATTTCACAAACAACAACCTGTGTTGTGCATGTGGGAAAATGACTCCACGTATATGTGTGCAGTGTGTGATCAGCAAAATGATCAGCTTCAAATCCCCAAAACAGGCACGTCATCAGAGATGCAGGAACAAAGACTTCATTGAGTTTCTTCTGGTGTTTAACCTTCTATTGGTTTGATTGTAATTACTTAAAATGGCCTAAATATTAGATATATTTAAAAACTATATCGTATAATAAAAAGTTGTAAACATGTTCTCAGGATAGTTTGATGCTATGTAAGTCAATGTGACTTTTTTTTTTTTACATTTTGTTGACATATAAAATAAAAGAAACTTCACGTAGCCCAGGTATTGAGTTTCTGCAGATATTCAATTTTAAATATTTAGAGCAGAGAAAGGTTGAAAATCTGATCACAATTAGGTGAAGAACTAATATTCAGCATTTAGCTCGAAGAATTAATAAAAGTAAATAAACTTCTAAAGTTATTTGGTGAAAATTTTCCAAAATTCTGACTGAAAGACAATGATGTTCACATGTCAAATGTCCATGAGCTAAAGGGACTGGTCATGTGACCTCATAAGTTGTATTTCCTTCAAAATAAAAGCCCCCTTTTCACACCTAACTATAAAACATAGATTTTATATCACAGCTTTTTTAAAAAATTAAGACAAAGTCATTGCTGCCACATGGAAACACAATGAAATAGTGAGAGCTGGAGTCAGTGAATGCATCTCTACAGATAAAACAACAATAACAGCTGATAAGAGTCAACAAAGATGTTTCTGTCTCTTGTGAACTCATCCATGTTTTTCAGACCACATGAAGATCCGGTTGAGTAACGTAGGCCTTTTTACGCCTCGTGGCAGCAGAAATCTAGAGCATTCTAACCACTTATCGTTTTATCAGTTAGAAGCAGCAAAGGTCGACGTATCGAGTGATTGCAGCAGAGAAATGTCAGAGACACGTCAAGTATTTAAACCTTCTACTGCATAGTGCTGCCACACGGCAGACATACAGTATCCTAGTGTTTGAAGAAGCTGTGGAAAAAAATATATATTTTTACAAATAAGGTGGGAAAAGGGGGCTTTTATTTTGAAGGGCATTCAATTTATGAGGTCACATGACCAGTCCCTTAACCAAAAAAAAAAATGTACTTGGCTTTTTTTAAACATTAAATTTTGATTTCAAGTTGTTACTATGTATGTTTACAGCTTTTTATTACTTAAAATGATACACACACATTATATATATATATGTCTATACACACACATATATTATCATTTTAAGTAATAAAAACATTTTTCACCCAAGTATAATTTCTTGATGCAATAGAGGGATAAATGTTTGTGCACCATGAACTAAGTTGTTAAATATCTTCATTCTTTCCACTGCTACTACTGGTTACTTGTTTTGATTTGGTGTCATGGTTTAAGTCATAAGAATAATTAATAATTGTTAAGGATTACTTCTGAATTCGTGTTTCCTTCCCAGCCCGTGACGGTTCAGCAGCGTGTTGGAACGTTCAGACACAGACAGCAGGACATCACTTATTTATGACATGTCTGTATGAAGCGGAAGGACAATCCTTCACCGCTCGTATCCTCTGACCAAGTTCTGCTGTGTGGACGTTTCAGGGAAAACACAAAATCATGTGGTTCATTTAACTCAAATGTTAACCCTCTATTTCATTACCTTTGCTCAATAGATCTAAAAAGCAGTACGGTAATATAAAATATTTAGCTGTAAAATCAACTCTTTTATATTCTCATTACAATAACACAAAAGATGATCACAAACACTGGATTTGTCTTTTGATTGCATTTTTATTACAAAAAGTGACAAATAAATAAAACAAAAACAATGTAAAAATATAATGTTTCAAGAGATCTGTTGGGGAGAAATGCCATAGCAAAGGTTTGTTCTAATAGCAGGATGTTGGGTTGGTCCCTGGTTCGTAGACGGATATGAGAATAAAATCCCAAACATCATGGCACGGCAGCGCTTTCAGCTCTTTGTCGCTGCGCAAATCACAGACACTTCACATGAATATAAGACAGACTGGAAAACAATGAAAACTACTGAGTGGATCCCTTAGAGAAAAAAACTGTTTACGGTTTCATTTCATATAAATATAATATATTAATTTATACATTGTACACTAGAATGGCTCTAGACCACATACACAACTCAGGTAAACACATGAAGTAAAGGCAGCGGCCAATTCTTAAAATCCAAACTAAAAGCTGTGGGAAAATGAAATTAGGTTTTTTTTTAGCTGCACAGTTGAAAATACAAACTCTGAAAAGCAGGTGAAGCTGTGCAGAAACCTGTGCTTTAGGAATTCACCTGTCCACGATATGCAAAACCCACGTCACTCACTCCAAAATTTCCAAAGGCATTGAGAGAATTTTTTTTACAATCTTAAGGAGCAAGCGACGAAATGTCAGTCTCAATCTGTGTGTGTGTGTGTGTGTGTGTGTGTGTGTGTGTGTGTAGGGGGGGAAATCCAAGTATGTGCAAACATTCAACCCTGAATTCACTACAGATTTTAAAGCTGTTGCAGCTCTGATGTTAGAATCGATGAATCAAATATCTACTTAATTGTGACGTCCTCAGCGCACCAGGAGGAAGGTGAGTCCGGCCAGGCCCACGCCGGCCGCCGCGAACAGGGCCGTCTTCATGGAGGAGTCGTGGCTCACCTCCCCGGCCGCGTGGGCGAACTTACAGAAACCCTCCTGAGGAGAGAACAACGGGTTGTTTGAGTTTAGGAGCAGAAAAACACTTATTCTGTTCAGCTGCAGCAAAACTGGAGGTTTAGGCCATGTCAGAGACACCATGTGGTGGAATCCTAAAAACATGGCACCAGAATACAGTAGATAGTTTAAATAGGTTATAAAACATTAAAAATACACAATATGAACTAGTTGTATATTCTAGGTGGATTTAATATTGAATTAAGTAACCAAATATGTTTAAAATAAAGTTTAAAGGATCATTCATCAGGTCAATAAATGTACATATTGTGTTCATGTTGGTTTCCTTTTTAAAAGTACATTTACTGTTTATTTTTATTGTTGTACATGTAGTCCACCTAGCATATAAAACTAGTTGATATCATGCATTTTTAATTAAAAAAACTTTTGAAGAGACTTAAACTATCTGTTAAGAGGATTTTTAAAGTTATACCACCTTTTAAAATACACACTTCCTCTTACTCACACATGTAAAATCACCACTAAATGTACATGTTAGACGATGCTGAAACTGACTTTATGCAACCTAAAAAACACAGATAGTTTAACACATGCTATTAACTGGGTTTATAGATTATGTGGATTTTATATCTGAAATCTCCATCAAAATCAAAACCATGATTTAAAAAACATGAAATAAAACGTACATTTTCAGAGACCTGATGAATGCTTCTTAAAACTGGATTTAATAGATTTTTTTTTTTTTTTTTTTTACTTTCTCATCATACCAAATATGATTTGTCACTGACTCGATAAATGAGAAGGTTCATAGTTAGTCATTGAAGGTTTCAGGGAGTTCCCACAAAGAAAAAAACTTTTTTTACACTTCTGAAGCTGCTGCTGCTGATATCTGCAATTTTTACAACTCAGCAGTTTTTCAAAGTAAAACACTAAGGAGGGGGAATGCCACCAACGCCAGACGCTGCAGGCGGAATCACTCCTTCATGTATCAGGACCTCCATGTTGGCAGGCTGCAGCTGCGTTGCTCCGCTGTTTGTCAGGGGTTTGACCAGCGGTTCAGGCTGCACCTGCTGCTCCAGGTGTTCAACGCTTGTTTTTCAGGTCGTACGACACCGACTCCATACGGGCCGACACACTGCAGCTTTGACTGTTACTACAAAAGTCCATCTGGCTGAGCTGGTTAACGTGTCTGTTGAAAGCAGCTGCCAGCTGAAGAAAGGAGGGGTGTGTGTGTATGTGTGTGTGTGTGTGTGTGTTTGGGAGGAGGCCAGGACGAGCCCATTCACAAAAGAGACAAGACACTGAGCTGTAGTTCACTTAGAGTCCATTATTCGAGTTCTAGTGAAACGCAGGTTTAAAAGCGTCTTTGCAGGTTTGATTTTCCCTAAACTCAACCAGCCTGTGACTGTACAGCCTGGGAATAAAGAACAAACCTAAACCCTCTGTTTAATTAGGGTCCTGAATTACCATGTTTTTGCCTTCGGGGGCACGGTGAAGTTCCTGTAATCAGAGCGTCTGGATGCTTGCGTTGTCAGCAAACAAAAGTCTGAAAATAAAAAAGCGGCTCCGTCTAAACGCTGCTGTGGTCGTATCTTAGGCCACGTTTACACACACACGTGAATGCAAACACGATCCTATCAGACGGTGGTTTCCAGCTCCAGTTTCACAAACATCACTTTCACTTTTAATTCTCAGAGGAGCTTTTTTGTTTTTTTACAGTTTCATGCTTGAAAGGATCTGGTCAGTCACAAATCGTGTTTACAACACGCTGCTAATGGAATTATCCCACAGACGTAATACTGAGTTTGACTTGTCCTGAAGAAATCTGTAATAAATATGATTTTAAATCAGCAAAAATCTATAAGACAAGAACATGTGGTTAAAAAAGGAAAAAAGTTATGGCTCTTAAAGACATTTAAAGTTAAACTCTTGTATCAGCTGCAAATATTTATTATATTAGAGAATTTTTTAGATTTGTTGGTTTTCATGATGTAATAAAATTCCAGATGTAATAAATCCATGCAAAGATAGTTCTTATTTTTGTGGTAAATTTCTTCATTGTGCTAATCAGCATAAATTAATGCATTAATGCAATATGATAAAGTCAACACATTGTAAATTTGTACCATTTATTTTTATAAAAATAATGTGTAACCAGAAAAGTTATGAATATTTAATCCATCTATAATATAAAACTAGTTGAGTTAAACACATTTTATGGCTGCACCACGCGACAGTTTTGACGTGATGATTATTTCATTTAAAAGCTTCATTTTTAGTTTGATGCAGGAATCGTTGGTTGCAATCATTCATTTTATGTATATAGGTCAGATATTGTGAATAAGGGGCAGGAATAGAAAAGCATTTTGCTTCCTCCTGCAACACGTTCTTCCTGATGAAGTGATTATTTATTAGGTTAAACTTGCTGCTAATACGTTTTTATTATGACACCACATGATGGTTTGACACCTACCCAGCCTCCGTTCTCCAGCAGCCAGTCCTTCTTCTCCCCCCCCAGGTAGTCCGCTATGGTCTCCGCCAGCCCCCCGCAGCTCCCGGGCTCCTGGCCCGGCCCGGGGTCCAGCCCCGGCTTGGTTCCCTTCTGCTCCTGCAGGAGCCGGGCCAGCACGCCGCTGAAGGTGAACAGGGACACCACCCGCCCCCAGTTCAAGTGTCCGTCGCCCACCAGCTCCTCCATCACCTTCCTGAGGCTGGAGCAGGGGTCCGGCCCGCACTGCCTCAGGAAGGTCTGGGCCAGCGCCAGGAAGCGGGCCTGGTGCTGGGTCTCCATGTCCTGGGCCACGCGCCGCATGGCGGCGGCCGCCTCGCTGGGAGGGGGGGGGGCTGGACGCGGGCCGGCGCAGCACAGGGACAGGTAGTCGGCCGCCAGAGCCAGGGTGTCTTTCCACAGCCCACACGACATTTTCTACAGGAAAAGACAAGCCATGAACTCTGTGAGAGGGTGAAGCGCGTGGATTCAGGTTCTAGACGTTTAATGTTTGAGGACCGACGGTCTAGAAAACGTCAGAGATTCAATTTCAAACACATCTGATTGGCTGAAGACATTTGGCATTTTATCTTGAAGAATTAATAGAAATCAACTATTAGAAAAACTTATAACATTAAAATTTCATTAAATGTTAAAAAAAAGTAAAACTTTTCTAAAATTCTGACTAAAAGACAATGATGCTCAAATGTGACCATCAGCAAAAGGGACTGGTCATGTGACCTCATATCGTTTTCCAAAATAAAAGCCTCCTTTTCAGCCCTAACTGTTAAAAACAGTTCTTATATCACAGCTTTTTAGAAAAACTGTATTGTTTCCACATGGAAACACTATGAAATAAAGGATTGAGAAGAACATGTCCAAATTCTCTGGTTCCAGTTTTTTTCCCATGTGAGATCATTTCCTGTTTTTATGTTTTCTATAACAGACTAATAATAATACCAATAATAAAAACAGTTTTGCGTTGTTGGTTCAGGACAAAGGATGAACGTTGTCAGAGCGTTGGAGCGTGTTGGACGTGTGAGGATTAAATTATTAAATCAGATAAGAACAAACAAAAGAGTCTCCATCGTCATTCAGCTTCTGTCCCACTTGTTTGATGCTCCCCAGGTGTTTGTTGTGTATTTTCTCTATAGTTCAATCTATAAGTGACGACAGAACATATGACCGGTTCGGTCACGAGTTTCACACAATTTCTGTAATAAAACTGTAATAAAATCACATCAAAGCAGCAGGAGACAAAATCGGATTAAACGAGTTTCTGGGGTTTAATTAAACGTTGTTTAAATCTTTAAGGACATTTATGTAAAAACCTGGTACCATAGTTAACTCTTAAAAAGGTTAAACCTACACACACAGATACATATATACATACATAAATACATATATATAAATAAATAACACATGGCATCAACTACTTTTATATTCTAGATTGATTAAATATTTTAACTTTACCCTTGCAAATAAAAATAAACCAACATGAACATAAAATGTACATTTTATGAGATCCAATGAAATTCTTCTTAAAACTGGATTTTAAAGGTTTTTACTTTCTCATCTTGCCAAACGTGATTTGTCACTGACAAAAGAACAAAGGCAGCAACAAAAGAGTCTCCATGATCATCCAGCTGATTGTATTACTCCCTAGGGGAAAACACAACTTGTATTTTCTATGGATTTTCTTTATAGTTCTGTCTATAAGTAACAATGACAGAACATATGACCATTTTGGTCACAAGTTTCACACAATTTCTGTAATAAAACCTCTAAAATCAGATCAGAGAAGCAGGGATCCTGGCCCAAAATCTGATTAAATGAGGGTGTAACGTCTAATTCGTGTTAATTTAGGGTTCTGGATGTTGTGAAGGATGAGGACCGCTGGTCCAGAGAACGTCAGATGTTCAAGAACAACGAAAGGTTGAGAATCTCATCACATCTGATCGGCTGAAGACATAATATTTGGCATTTTACTTTAAGAATTAATACAGATAATATATTAGGAAAAAACAACCTTTAATTGAAAGTAAACAAAAAATAATAAAAAAGTAAGTAACATTTTTTATTTGGTGAAAACCTCCCAGAATACAGTTTGTTTGTGAGACAATGATGTTCACATGTTAAATGTCCATGAGCTAAAGGGACTGGTCATGTGACCTCATACACTGTATGTCCTTCAAAATAAAAGCCCACTTTTCACACCTTACTGTAAAAACATGGATTTTATATCACAGCTTTTGAGACAATTTGTATTGTTTCCACATGGAAACCCTATGAAATAGAGGATTGAGAAGAACATGTCCAAATTCTCTTTTTTTTATGTGAGATCACTTCCTGTTTTTATGTCCTCTATAACAGACTAATAATTAAATGTTTTGTGTTGTTGGTTCATGACAAAGAAAAAGACATTTTAGGTTCCATCTCCAGCTTTAGGAAACTCATTTTACTGAACCAAACACATGATCAATTACATGTCTATAAAACCAAAACAATCCAATTAACTCTAATTTCTAATTGGATCAGTGACAAATCATGTTTGGCAAGATGAGAGACAAACACAGTTTTAGAATCATTCATCAGGTCTGTTAATGTACATGTTGGTTTCATGGTGGTTTCTTGTCATTTGAAAGAACATTTGTACATTTTGTTCCAAATCAGGATTTTGTGAGTTTTTTTGTATTTTTAACAAAATGTCACAACATAATTTAACATATTTAAACCACCTGGAATAAAAACTACAGGTTATATCATGTTTTATACATTTTTAATACATTTAAACTAACTAGAGTTTAACTGGTACCAAGTTTCATGGTTACACAACATGACAGCTTCTACATTCTCCCAATTAGCAATTAACGAAACGACGTAATTAAGGAATCCAATTAAGGAATTATCATTTTAAATATACATTTACAGAGAGACGTTTCCTCAGCTCTGAATGCTCGTTGTGTCCATCACAGACGGATAAACAGACGCAGACGTGTCGCATCCCGGTCACGTTAACGTTAAAGCGACAACCGCAGCTCGGTGAACGGGAATAAACCCGTAACGTGTCGGTGACGCAAACCGGAGAAAACCCGGTGTTAACGGCGCGGTTCTCACCGTCCGCAGCCGGAACGACGGGAATGAACGAGCCGAAGCAGCGGATCTGTCACCGCAGCAATGGAGGACACAAAGACAAGGAGCACACCGACGCCCCGCGGCGGGAGGTCGGCGGCGAACCGACGCTTCTCCCGCGGTTTTCCCGCGCACCCGCCGCTTGGCCACGCGCGAGCCGCGGGTTCGAACGCGCTAAACGCGTTTTCCGTGCGTTAAAAGGCGTCAGAAAAGCTCACCCTCCCAGCGGTATCAGCGGTCTCTGCACAGACGTCGGCGGAAGCGGAACCTCGACTCACGCGCAGCTTCCCCTCACGGCGTTTATCACGTGGCCCCGCCCACGGCGTGACGTAGCAGGAAGCAGCGGAGAAACCCCCAGCAGCGAAATGGAAACCAGAAATAGACTCGGTTTAATTCTAATTATGAGACAATGGCAACACTGTGGAGCCATGTGGTGTCACCATAAAAAAGTCTCCTAAAAATAAATAAAAACACATGACATCAACTAGTTTTATATTCTAGGCGGATTAAATATTTATGATTTATCATTATTTATAGTTACATTGACATTTTTTTGTGGAATAGTCACATTAAAGCATGATTTTTGTAAAAGTGATAAATCATAGTTGGTAAGATGAAAAAGTAAAAATAAATAAAATACACACTTCCTCTCACTCACTTTCTTATTGTCTGTACATGATAAAGCTAAAACTGTCACGCGGTGTAATCCTAAAAACCTGGTGCCAGATAGTTTAACACTTCTAAAAAGGTTTTTTTTAAAACACATGATATCAACTAGTTTTATACTTTATTCCTATGTAACACCATTTGACATTTCCTGTCAAAAATAGCACAAAATCATGATTTTTGTAAAAGTAAATGGTACAAATGGACTTTTAAATGACAATAAACCAACATGAACCCAATTCCTGTTAATTCAGGGTTCTAGACGTTTAATGTTGGAGGACCGCTGGTCTACAGAACGTCAGATGTTCAATATCAAACATTTAGAACAACGAAAAGTTGATAATCTGATCACATTTGATTCGCTGAAGATATAATTATTTTATCTTGAAGAAATAATACAAATAATACATAAAAATAACCTATAACATTAAAATTCAAATGAATGTAAAAATAAGTAATTAAAAAGTTTGATTTAAGGTGAAAATTTACAAAAATACTGACTAAAAGACAATGACGCTCACATGTCAAATGTCCATGAGTAAAAGGGTCTAAAACTGGTCATGTGACCTTATAAATAATAAATCTTTCAAAATAAAAGTCTTCTTTTAACATTTAACAAAAGGTACATTCTGAGGGACCTGATGATTTTTTTAAACTGTATTTATAAACCAAACACGGTTTGTCACTGACCATTATACAACAAAGCTGTGTAATAACTGGAAGTAAATGCTTTCATTCATTGAGAATATGATGTAAAGTACATTTACGCGGGAACCGTTTTGAGGTACTTGTACTTTATTTGCGTATTTCGTTCCATGTGAAGCTACATTCTACTTCCACTTCATAACCTTTTAGAGGAAGTTATTGTACTTTCTATATTACTCATTTATCTGATGGCATTAGTCAGATATAAATTTTAGATGAAGAGTTATAATTTATTTTTTTATGACAGTATTAGTAGTAGTAGTAGTATACTCAATATATTGTAATGTTTGAACTATCTTAAACTGGCTCCATTGAAGAGATTTTTTTTTAAATTTATAACTGTTTTGGTGAGAGTATTTATATATTCAGGTAAAATATCTGAGGACAATTTCACATTTTCTTATTTTCTCATTCTTTGTGTATTTTCTTCATTTGATTTTCTGGAAAGTTGTGATGGGGATTTTCCAACAATGAAAATGATAGTTTGTTGAATGAGGACTTTTATAAGCTATAAATGCTCTCTGTCATTATATAAATATACCTTTTAAAGTCATGGGCCGAAAATGAAGTTTTCACCTCATTAGTTATATGTATTATAATTATTATTATCATCAAAAGTATAAAAAAGAAGAAAAAAAGTCACAGGATAAATGCAAACAGATTTTCATTCTCACTCAGGGTTTAAAAATTCACAATTTCATCCAATTCCAAAGAACAGGTGGAACAGAATATTAGAGAATATGGAAGTGAAAAAACTTTTTTAGGTATTTTCTCAACATAAAAATATTCCTCATTTGTCTTGTCCCTTTTACACCTTATCTCTACTGTGGTAATTCCCATTGTTTCCTCTTTTGTATAACCAGGGATTTTCATGGCAGGTCAATGAGGACACGATAAGAACAAAAAAACAATTCATAATCAAACACACAATACTTTTTGTACTATACTTTACGTTTGTTTGATTATGGTTTTTGGTTATTTCTCTAATCGGTTTTCATAAAACAAAGAAAAGTGAGCTGTGTAACATGATGATGTGGATCTGACCTTTGACTAGAAAAGTAAAGATAACACGTGATCAATAAAGCGATCAGGACGAGAACTTTGACAACTGTACAAATAGTGTTGAAACACAGTCATATCTTATTATTTCTGTCAATATTTTAATGATGTTTTGCATAATTGGAATTGTATTTCAGCAGTGATTCTTACTTTGAGTCAGTTAATATTGTATGAGGATAAATGTGTCTGTCATGGACAGTTTCATTGATATTTAAGTAAATATTTAAATACAGTTTAAGAGTCTTACCTGTACCAGTTATGGAAGAAGTTATCATTTTTTCTAATGTGCTAAAAGATAACTGACATTATGTTTTCCTATACTGTATTACTATTATTATTATATCTATTATTTAGTCAATTTTAAGTAACAAAAATACTCACAATATATTTTTACCATGTCTAAGTATATATTTATAAGAGTCATAGGATAAATCTGAAATTTGTAGAAATGAGATGATAGCTCTGTTATGTAAATTTATATTAAGTTTTTAAAATTAGTCATTAATAGCTTGCATTTTTTTAATATTAGAGTTTTAACTCTTTGGGTTTTGTGTTATTATTTGTTTGAAACCACGATGGGAATATTTGGTGGGGAAATGAGTCTCAAGTAAAACTGGTGACAACTTTGTCATGTGAATCTTTACTGCCAATACACAGTCACTGGTTTCCATTTATTTACATATGGGGAGAAAATCTGCTCAACTCGCCCTAATAATAATAATAAAAATAATAATAATAATAACGGCCAAGTCTGATTGATGAAATCGCATTAAAACTACTGATTATGTAATTTTCATATCATACAATGAAAATGAATGAAAACCAATGGATGCCTGGATGATAATTTATTATAGAAAACTAACCACCGTTTTCTGTAAAATGATCAGCTGTGATATAAAGATGATGTGAAGAGTAGAGTAGTAATATAATAACATAAAATAAAGATATTTTGGATGGGTTACATGATCCCACTGAAAAAAACATGTTTTAATACTTAAATAATTTTAATACTTTAATACTCTTTGTTCCTCATAGACAGTGAAGCAGACAGGGTTAGTGCTGCCCCCTGGTGGCAGACGGAGGGAAAGGGAACTTCAGCATGAAGATTCAACACTTTCAGCTTTTCTGATGTGTACTTTACCAACAGAAGAGATTTAATGCTCTAGGTTTAATAAGCACACACATCTCTGCATCCACAGCAGCAGAGACATGTAAATGTCAACCAGGATCAAATGTAGGTCGCCCTCAGTTTAATGCAGCTAAACCAGCGGATTTACTCAAATCTTCACATCCAGGTCAACTTTATCTGTTCTGACAAACAATAAACCTTCTATGACATCTCAGTGGAGTTGGTAGATAACACAAAAATAAAAGAAGTCTTTAACAAATGGAACAAAAAAACACAAAAGCTTGTACTAAAATTTTTATTTTTTTCCACAAGGAATCATCCTAAGCTGCGGTTTCTGTTTGTTAAAATAAAATAATCAGTGGTTTTGGGTTCTCTCAACATTCTGTGACCTATGAGTGGCATTTAAAAAAGCAGCATGAAGACCTACAGATATTTACAACATGCTGCTTATATCTACAGGTCGCTGTGGTTTGTATTACTCTATTTACAATGATTTTCCACCATGTTATCAATAACTATTACTCTACAATAATAATAATAAAAAGAATAATAATAAGAATAATAATACAATATCCATCATCAAGCTAACAGGAAGGATGAGGATGATATTTTAGCTGTTGTGTGTCAGACTGAAGGTTTAAATGAACCTGCAGCAGTGTTGGGTTAAGAAAGAGAATTTTCACATAAAGTCGATGAATCTCAGCCGTGATCAGACGCTTCAGGCCCAAACCTGCATCAGAGAGGAAGAAAAACATGAGTGTTAAAGCTGCAAAGAAATGCCATGTGGTGTCATCCTAAAAAAAAAATGCTTATTCAAACTGTATTTTATACATTTTTCATCTTAGATGTAGATGAGTAGATAAGACTTTATTGATCCCACAACGGGGACATTTGTCTGTTACTGCAGCGTTACAGAATAAAGAAAAGAAAATAAAAGCTAAAGAAGAAAAAAACTATAAAAAAAAAATACAATACTTATCAAACATGATTTATCACTGACCATTATTTATGTACATGTTCATTTCTAAACAATTTCAACATACCCTTTTTATCTGAAAAAAAAAATTATATATATAATTATATTTATAATTTAGTCAATTACAAACAAGAATAAATACCCTGGATATACAATTACACATTATTATGGTTCATTTTAGGGTCAGTGACAAATCATGTTTGTAAGGTATAGAAAGTCAAAAATGTCAAAAAGGATCATTCATCAGGTCTATAAATGTACATTTTGTGTTTATGTTGATTTCTTGTCATTTAAAAGTCCATTTGTACATTTTATTTCACAAAAAACATGATTTTGTGCTATTTTTGACAATATTAAATATTTAATCCACCTAGAATATAAACTAGCTGATAGCATGTGTTTTTATTTATTAAAACCTTTTTAAGAGCCTTAAACTATGTGGTACAATGAACCCGTGCGGACGCCTGATGATGATGTCACGCCGTGACGCCACCCACCCGCAGCGTGTGGTCCCAGGACGCCGAGCACAGCGCCGTCCCGTCCGGGGAGACCCGCACTCTGCTGACCCGGTTCTCATGGCCGAACAGGATGGACACGCGGGTTCCCTTCAGGACGTCCCACGCGTTTATGGTGTAGTCGTTATAGCCAGCGAATAGCAGGCGGCCTGGGGGGCGGGGCGGGCGGAGGGGGCGTGGCCAGGCAGAGGGGGCGGGGCATGGCACAGGAAAGAGGAAGCGGGGAGTTTTATAGAAACGGGAAGTAGAGACAAACAAATGATTGGTCGTAATTGTGAGATAGAAATAGGAACAAATTTACATTTTCACTGAATCACTAAAAATAGCAAATTTAAAATGGTTAAGCAATTACTCATAAAGTGTCTATAAACTATATACTATAGAGTCCACTTATTTAACTTGTTATATGGTTCAATTACAACTTAAAACTGGATTAAAATGTCCCAACAATTTTATACAGAATAAAATAACAAAACTATCTAGCTCAATAATGTTTACAGTTGCATGCAGTTATCCCCCAATTATATGAAATATTACTGTGACATGATCAAAATGTTCTGAATGTTTTTATTACTTAAAATAGCCTAAATAATAGATATATATATTATATACAGATTAACAAACTGTTATGTGAACATAGTGTCAGGATAGTTTCAGACTTAGTTGTGAGACAATGATGTTCACATGTTAAATGTCCATGAGCTAAAGGGACTGGTCATGTGACCTCATAACTGTATGTCCTTCAAAATAAAAGCCTCCTTTTCACACCTAACTGAAGATAAAGTAATTGTTACCATATGGAAAAACTTTGAAATAGAACGTTAATGACTTTTTATGGCTTTCATTTCTCTTTTTATATTAGGAAGACTGTCAAAACCAAATGTATAGAGTTAAATCATCTATTATTGATTGGTTTAGTTCATGCCCACAACAAAATTTAATTAAATGTAAAAAAAAACATGTATATAAAATAAAGTTTTCTTACCTCAGATTGTGAGTAAAAATTGTTATTTGATGAATTTCTTTTTCAAATTAATGAATAAAAGACAATCTTTGGTTGTGAGACACTGATGCTATCATGAGCAAAAAGGGACTGGTCATGTGACCTCATTAATTGCATATCCTTCAAAATAAAAGCCTTTTCACACCTAACTGTTAAAACATATTATTATATCATGTAAATATTATTATAATTAGAGTCATCATCATCGCACACTTTTTAATGAAAATAAAGTAATTGTGCAGTAGAAAGTTAAATATTTATTAAAATGATCAGCTGCGACTTTATAATAGTCATCTAATAAATGTTTATAGGTGATCTAAAAACTGATATTTAACATTAACAGTTGATTCACTGTTAAGTAAAGTTTACTATCAATTAACCATGTATTGATTGTTATTATTAGGTGTCACTAGAGTTGTTCTATGTGTATTTAATACTGTAATAGTGTGTGATTCATGGTCTTTACACATGTCTCACCACTCAGAGAGAAGTCCACAGTGGAAGCTCCGAACACGATGCTGTCCTTCTGGTACACGGCCACTTCACGGTCAGCTCGGAGATCATAGAACCGGCACTGAGGAACACAAAAAACACACATAAAACACACATAAAACACACATAAAGGAAGCCTATTATACCTTTATGTCTTTATTTCCACTGATCAGGGATTATTCTGGCAGATTTAATTTAACACTAGAGATTTTGTTTTTACTTGCTACAATAAAAAAAAACCTTAACACTTAAGTGAATTAGTTTAATAAATGAATGTCAGTTTTTACACACACACACACACACACACACACACACAGTGAATCAGATCACATGACGTGACTCACGGTGGCGTCGTCAGAGGCCGAAGCGAAGGCGTCTCCGCTGGGATAGTACCTGACCACATGGTGGAGGTGGAATTAAACAAGTTTCTGCACCGCTGAACTTTCTATGTGACAGAAACTTGAACAGAAGTTTATATCTACAGTGATTTAGTAGCAGCTATTTTAATCACGTCAGAAAGATGAAACCATGCGATGCAGGAAGAAGCTGTAAAACTGTCATGTGATATAATCCTAAAAACCTGGTATCACATGGTTTAAAAAAGTTTTTTAAATGCTTACACTTACTATCAATTAGTTTAATATTGTAGCTGGATTAAATATTGCAATTTATCATTGTTTTTCAGTTATACCATTTTACATTTTGTGCCTAGAATCACACAAAATTATTTAATGACTTTGTTTTCTTGTCACTTAAAAGTCTATTTATAGCATTTGTTTTTACCAAAATCTGGATTTTGTGCATTTTTTTGACACAAAATGCCAAATTGTCAAAGAATGATAAATGTTAAATATTTAATCCACCTATAATATAAAACTAGTAAATAGCATGTGTTTTATTTGTTAAAACATTTTTAGAAGTGTTAAACTATCTGGTACCAAGGTTTTTA
Source organism: Eupleurogrammus muticus (assembly GCA_036785175.1). Lineage (NCBI taxonomy): Eukaryota > Metazoa > Chordata > Actinopteri > Scombriformes > Trichiuridae > Eupleurogrammus > Eupleurogrammus muticus. The sequence continues at coordinate 823,363 of JAYKQN010000048.1, forward strand.
GGATTACACCACATGGCAGTTTTGGAATAAAAGTTTAATTCTCTATAAAGTAGATTAAACTAATAAACTATGAGGCCCAAAGTTCTATCAGATCAGAACCTAAACTAGAGATGTTTAGGAATAAAAAAAAAAGAGAATCACAAAATGTGAATGAAAGAACTGAACTCACTTCACACAGTTGATGTCGGACTCGTGGTTTTCAAAAGACTGAATGTTCTGACCAGAACGCATGTCCCACACGTTGGCCTTTTTATCACAGCCCTACACACACACACACACACACACACACACACACACACACACAAAGAGACACAGGTTATTGTTGGTGTTTGTAGACTTATACTGTAGCTCCTACCATTAATTATGAAGCCATGAACACGCTGACACACACTCTCTACCCGTCTCTCACCCCAGAGACGAACGTGTTTCCCGTCTCGGACGGAGCGAGGTCCAGGGACAGGACGTCCGCCGTGTGTCCGTGGAAGCTCTGCAGCAGCTGGCCGCTCTCCACGTCCCAGAGAGCACAGGTTCCATCACCGCTGGAGGTCAGGATCTGCACAAACATGGAGGCCACGCAGAAACACACTGTTAGAATAGTAATAATAACTCTAATGTTTGGACAGTTTCATCACTAGTTTATGAAGTCTACCTCATTTCAAGCAGGAAGAATCTCAGTGTCCGTCTTTACAAACTAAATATTTAACCCTGATCATAACTTTAAACTCTATTATTACCATTTCATAGTGTTTCAATATGGCAGCAGGTACTGTATCCCAGCTGTGATATAACATCTATGTTCTTACAGTCAGGCATGAAAAGGGGGCTTTTATTTTGAAGGACATACAATTTATGAATGGACGTTGCCATGTGAGCGTCGTTGTTTTACAACTTGTCTCTCATTCAGAATTATGGAAATTTTTCAACAAGTAAAAAATGAACTCACTTTATTTTTCCTTTTAATAAAGAAGGTTCTGCTTTCATTTCTCAGTTTTATCTCTTAAAACTGAGAAATGAAACCGTTGGAACTGAAGTGGAAATTATCGACTCGGTGGAAAAATAATTTCGATGTGAACATTTTAACATCACTGTTGTCTTCACAGTAAAATCACCAATGTTAATATAACACTTCGTCCATTTTAACACTACTAGTGTTAATGACCTCCTCAAGTGTTGTTTGACCCCTGGTGATTTGACTGCCTCCACTTTCTAAAGTCTTTAAATAAAAAAACAGCCATAAACACAGAGAGTAAACCAAAGGTCAAATCAGCATACATCCACATCCAACCAGCACGCTAAATGTCACTGATTCCTCTGATGAAGACAGATGAGTGTGTGTCAGAGACACACCAGGCCTCACAGATCCCTGCTGCCTGTGGATGACAGGCTCCTGCTGCAACACTGCAGGCCCTCAAACGCACCACATCCTGCTGCCCCGAGCTGCGGTTTCAACACGAACGCAATTATCAGTGAGCCACAACTCCTGGGACACACACACACACACGCACACACACACACATGCACACACGCACACAGGGAAGCCTCTCTGTTTTCGCTCACCACCACCTGCACACTGACTTGTATTAAGTACCTGCAGAGGGTTCATTAAATTACCCGTGAACGCACACGTCTTTCATGACAAAACCTCACAACTCAGAACTCACATGTGCATCAGCAGTTTTTACATTTCAGAAGTTTCTGGTTTGAAACCGTTCAATGTCTTAAATGCAGTGAGACTCCTCACAAAAATCAACATAGAGACCACGTCACTCTTTATATCTGTTACACAATCCAGTTCAAGTGTTTCCATAAGTCAACAATTACTTTATCATCTTTTTTTTTTAAATGCTGTAAAATAAAATCTATGTTTTTACAGTTAGGTGTGAGAAGGGGGCTTTTATTCTGAAGGACATCCAGTGTATGAGGTCACATGACCAGTCCATTTAGCTCATGGACATTTAACACGTGAACATCATTGACTCACAAACAAAGGTTGACTTTTATTCTGAATTTTGGAGCATTTTAACCAAATAAAAATTGAATTCACTTTGTAGAGTGGACAAACATGTTTTAGGGAGAGAGTGTTTATAATTATTGTAAGAAAAGAAATATTCTCTGTAATCACCTCAAACCTCAGTTCTGCTTTAAAAATGCTCAAAAAAACAGATTGTAAGAAACAATCTATGTTATAAAGTAATTGACAATGTAATTTTAATGATGATATCAAATCTATGTATTTTGCAGTTAGGTGTGAAAAGGGGGCTTTTATTTTGAAGGACATACAATTTATGAGGTCACATGACCAGTCCCTTTAGCTCATGAATTTAGATTTTTTTTTTTACATTCAATTAAATTTTGATGTTATATTTTTTGAATATGCTAAAAAAGATTTGTTGCTATATGGGAAAACTTCCTAGTGCAAAAAGGAATCACATCGACTTCTATAGCATGAAAGTGTTTTAATTAATAAAAACATCAGATTCAAGCTCCGTTTGACCAGTACGGACAACAAGCACTTATCTTTGTGTTTGAGATGCAGTATGAGGAGCTGTGTGTGTGTGTGTGTGTGTGTGTGTGTGTGTGTGTGTGTGTGTGTGTGTGTGTGTGTGTGTGTATTAAATGCTCTGCCCTCAGGTCATTTTGCTCCACTCTTTCCTAGATAAAAGCCACTCAGTGTCTATTAATATCCTCAGAATAGAGGAGCCCCCCCCTCATCCTCCTCATCCTCCTCTTCCTCCTCTTCCTCCTCATCCTCCTCTTCCTCCTCTTCCTCTTCTCTTCTGTTCCTTCTCACCACATCAGGCTTTGCTGAGGTCCACAGTAAATTATTAAAGACAAAAAGCCTCCAAATATCTTGGTTCCCTTCATGCTCGTCTTCTGATTCTGATTTTGTCCCTGACTTTATATCCACAGAAAAGACCTGAGAAAATAATAACTGAACAATACAGAATTTAGAATGTGTCTAAAACTCAACTATATTTGTATATTTTAAAGAGGAATATTTAGTAGGTCTATGTACAATCCCTTCAAATGAAGCCTACAGGCCACATTCCTGCTGCCTGTTTGATTTTTATAGGACAGAAACGATTTAATTGATTTAAAGTAAAATTACAAAAACGTCACATACATACTATCATGAGGGTCCATGCTAGGGTCAGTGGGGTCAAGGTGAGGTTGAGGTCAAAGGTCAAACTGGTGTTCACCTGCATGTCCGAGTTGGTGAAGGTGCAGCCTGACAGGTAGTTGGTGTGCATGGCCACCTGCTTCTTCTTCGCAGCCAGATTCTCGTTTGGATCCAGAGACAAAGGAAACACCGAGCACTTGTTGTCCAGTCCACTTCACACAGACAGAAACAGCAAAAGTTAGTGTTTCCATACGGCAACAATTACTTTATCTTCATTTTTGTGTAACGCTCTGATATAAAATCTATGTTTTCACAATTAGGTGTGAAAAGGAGGCTTTTATTTTGAAAAACATACAATTTCTGAAGTCACATGACCAGTCCCTTCAGCTCATGGACATTTAACATGTGAACATTATTGTCTCACAACCAAACTTGATCTTTTATTTTTATTTAATTTATTTTTTTTTGTTACAGGATATGTTTTTTTATCTTCTAAAATAGATTTGTTTCCATATTTACATTATGTAAATATGTAAAATTCCTAATAGGGTCACTTTGACTTGCATCTAACTATCCTGATACTATTTTTTTCAACTTTTTCTTATAGAATTTTGAATATATCTATTATTTAGACGATTTAAAGTAATAAAAACAGTCAAACAGTTACTGTGTCTAAGTAATATTTCATGCTATAGAGGGTTAAATCCATCCATCCATCCATTTTCTATCCCGCTTATTCCTTTTCAGGGTCGCAGGGGTCTGCTGGAGCCTATCCCAGCGCATTTTATGGCGAGAGGCAGGGATACACCCCAGATGGTCGCCAGCCAATCGTGGGGCACACACACCATTCACACACCATTCACTCTCACACTCACACCTATGGGCAATTTAGAGTTTACCAATTAACCTGAGCATGTTTTGTATTGTGGGAGGAAACCGGAGTACCCGGTGAAAACCCACGCAGACACGGGGAGAACATGCAAACTCCACACAGAAAGGTCCCAGACCCAGGCCCCAAGGCGGTCTTGAACCTGCGACCTTCTTGCTGTGAGGCAACAGTGCTACCCACTGCTCCACCGTGTCGCCCCAGGGTTAAATCTATTTCTTATAATCTACTGTCTTGTGTCCACAAAGTGTTTTTCTCTGGCAACAACTCGTTTACAGCTGATTCTGATCTGCTGCCATTTCTGTCTTAGATAAGTGTTAACGTCAGGATGCAGCCACAAGGCTCCGTTTTCATGGTTAATAGAGTGATGAGTTCTTTATGGGAGGATTTTTAACTAGAAGAACTTGAAGCAGCAGGAATTATTGGGGAAAAATGTGACACAGGCACTTAGACAGCATGAATTATGAATGTGATGTAGGATACAGGATATGGATGCAGCCTAATTACTGAGCTTGTCACTGTCTGCGTCTCCAGACAGGAACAGGAAGTGTTGATCGACTCTGTGACATAATAAAGAGACGTTATCTGTACTCACCCACATGCTATAGCACAACCTGAGGGAGCATAAGCACACGCCATAACCCATGTACATGGCAGGGTGACGCCATGCTCCTGTAACACACACACACACACACACACACACACACACACACACACACACACACACACACACACACACACACACACACACACGCATGCAAAAAGTCCATTAGAAGTTAACCTGCAGCAGAGCCTGCAACTACCAGGCTCCTCTCCTGTGGAATCATCTTCCTACATTAAAGAACAGGTTACACTTTCCTTTATGAAGAGGATTCTGGTTCTGGTCCTGGACTAGAAGGACTGGAGTACTACTATAGTACTACTATAGTACCAGTACAGTAGTAGTATAGGTTTAGACTGCAGTACTACTATAGTACTAGTAGAGTAGTAATATAGGTTTAGACTGCAGTACTACTGTAGTACATCCATGTGTAACTGATGTACTTTTTACATATGTTTTCTGTGTTTTCTTAGTCAATGTTTTGTTGCTGTTAGTAGTATTAGTAGTAATATAAATAGTAGTAGTAGTAGTATTTAGGTACGTTAGATGTTTTGTTGCTCTTGTACAAACTGTAAAAACCATTGAAGCGAATCTGTGATTTTGGGCTAAACAAATAAATCTGACTTGACTTGACACACACACACACACACACACACACATGTGTAAACAACCTAGTGAGTATAGAGATTATACTCAGTGTGGATATATTTGTTGCATCAAGCGTCACAACAGTTAAACCAGGCCATATAAACCACACACACACACACACACACACACACACACACACACACACATTACATGGGAGCAGATGGAGAGATAATCTGCATATTTCCATGTCTCTCAGAGGACTGGAGGCTGAGCCGACCTCCACTAAACACAGAACATGTGGTGAACAGAATCTGAGCATTCACAGAGCTGAGGTTCTATATGAAGCAACCAGGCCTCCACAAGCTTCATTCATGTTTTCCAGAGATAGTTTTGACTGAACCAGCTGTTTGTGAAACATTAAACTCAGATTGACTGCAGGAAGAAGCTGATTGAATCCTGTTGATGCAGAATTTAGCTGAGAATCACTTATTTCTTGAGGATGAATCATAACGGATCCATTCAACAACTGTTTTCTGTTCTGAGTCTAATTTATTTTCCTTGATCACTAATGGTCAGGGGTTTTGTATTAACGGTGCCTCATGACATGTAATTCAATTAAATGTATTTAAGCTACAAACAGAGAAATACTTTAACTTTAATTGTCTAACTTTGTCAGTACCCACATAGACCTTTACTTATAAAAAAAGAACGTTTTTACTAATTGTTCATTTCTTGACTCCTTAATTGAGGTTATTGTAACAGTGAAACATTAGAACTGTTTTAAATGCATTAAAATAAAGTGACTTTTTCTACTTATTTATTATTATTGTTTTAAGCCATGTCATTTATTATCACTATTACTGAATGTAATTCACCCGTTGTGTAAACTGTGCAGAAAAACATCACATCGACCTTTACTCACCTTATTAAGAGTAAATGCATCCCACACAATCACTTTTCCATCCTGGTTTAGAAGGAAAAAAAACAATATCATATATAAAAGTATAGAAACTACTGGAACAGTGTGTGTGTGTGTGTGTGTGTGTGTATGTGTGTGTGTGTGTGTGTGTGTGTCTGTGTGTGTGTGTGTGTGTGTGTGTGTGTGTGTGTGTCTGTGTGTGTGTGTGTGTGTTACCTGTGAGGAGCTGACCATGCGACGTCTGTCTTTACACCAGTCCATGCACAGAACCTTGTTCCCGTGACCTTTCAGCACACGCCTGGTTTTTATGGAGATGGCACTCAGCGCCTCGACCTTCTCTGCCACCTGATGCACTGAAACACACACACACACACACACGCACACACACACGCACACACACACACGCACACGCACACACACACAAACACACACACACACACACACACATTATAATGGTAAAGAGCAGCAGATCGACACCTGTCATGTGATATAATCTTTTTTAATTAGCGTTACCTAATTAAAGCTTAATCTTTGTAAATCATATTGGAGATGATTTAACTATTTTTTGTTAAAAATATTTTGCAATGATGGAAAGTAATTAAGGTACTAATTCAGGTACTTTTAGTAAAGTAAATTTTAAGGTACCTGTAATTTACTTGAGTATTTCCATCTGACCACAGGGAGATAATCTACTTTCTACTTCTCTACATTTATCATATGACAGCTTTAGTTATTGTTTTAGTATAACAATTTGAATATTTTACCTTAAATAAATTGGTTTTAATATCCTATAACATATTAAATAGTCTCTTATACACCATTAATCAACTATAAACTAAAGCAATAAAATACTCTAAAAATGTATTTAATTAATAAAAACAAGTAGTATAATTTACCATAATGATATGACACAGTCTGTATTGGGATTTATTATTACTACTGATAATTATCTACATTGGGAAAATGACAAAACTTAACTCACTTACAAAGGTTTTTAAAAATCACTCATTTTATATTCTAGGATTAAATATTTAAAACTTTGCATTTTTTTAAGTTACACAACTTGATATTTCGTGTTAAAAATTGTGCAAAATCATTCATTTTTGTAAAATAAATAAACGGTACAAATGGACTTTAAAATGAGAAGAAACCAACATGAACATTAAATCTACATTTTTAAAGACTGTTTTTAAACGTTTTGCCAAACATGATTCGTCAATGACTTATTATTATTTACTATTACACCTAGAATAAAAACTAATTGATAGCATGATATTTATTTATTTATTTTTTTTACTTTTTAAGAGAGTTAAACTATCTGGTACCAAGTTTTCAGAATTACACCACCATCATCCCATTAATGATTTAAATGTAAAATCCAACATTTATCTAGTAACTGTAGTTATTATTATAGTAATGAACGGACATGGAGTGGCTGCACATTTTGTGCAGCAGATTTTTGTGCAGCAGCTTTTTGTGCATCAGATTTTCGTGCAGCAGCTTTAGTGCAGCAGCTTTTTGTGCAGCAGCTTTTTGTGCAGCAGCTTTTTGTGCATCAGATTTTTGTGCAGCAGCTTTTTGTGCAGCAGCTTTTTGTGCAGCAGCTTTTTGTGCAGCAGCTTTTTGTGCATCAGATTTTTGTGCAGCAGCTTTTTGTGCAGCAGCTCTTTTGCAGCATCGTCGCTAAACAAACATGAAGCAGTACAAACTCACGCTCCACATCGTTGAGCTTCCCCCGCTCCTCCTCCAGCTTCTTCTTCAGATTGTCGCTCTCTCTCCTCAGAGACGACAGACTTTCCCCAGACTGCAGCCCCTGGCAGGCCATCTGGGAGAGGACAGCAAGTAAACAAACAAACAAACAAACAAACAACAAACAAACAAACAGCAGCACGAGCTGCAGAACTTTGGAGAAACGAGGCGACGTTGAGCGGTTTTAATGAAGCTGTGACTCCTGCTCAGCTGGTCCTCCTCCTGTTTCTCCTCCTCCTCCTGTTTCTCCTCCTCCTCCTGTTTCTCCTCCTCCTCCTGTTTCTCCTCCTCCTCTAAAGCCCATTTACATATGATAGATATTTATAGAAGCCTTAACCCTCTATTTCATAATGTTTCCATATGGCAACAAGTATCAACAAGTATCTTTATTTTTATAAAATGCTGCAAAATAAAATATGTATTTTTTATAGTTAGATGTGAAAAGGAGGCTTTTATTTTGAAGGGTATACACTCTATGAGGTCACATGACCAGTCCCTTTGTCTCATGGACATTTAACATGTGAACATCATTGTCTCACAACCAGAGGTGGACATTTATTTTGAAATTTGGAAAATTTTTCACCAAATAAAAAAGTTTAACTCATTGACATGTATATAATATGTATATTATGCATTAGGAATTTTATATATTTGCTCATTGTTGCCAGATGGAACATTTTTTTAGCATATGAGAAAAAAACATCAAAATTGAATTTAATGTTATTTAAAAATTATTTGGTAAAAAATGTCAAAATCCTGAATAAAAGTCAACCTCTGGTTGTGAGACAATGATGTTCACATGTTAAATGTCCATGAGCTAAAAGGACTGGTCATGTGACCTCATACACTGTATGTCCTTCAAAATAAAAGCCTCCTTTTCACACCTAACTGTAAAGACATCAATTTTTATTTACAGCTTTTTGGAAAAATAAAAAAGTAATCGTTACCATATGGAAACACTATGAAATAGAACGTTAATGACTTTGTATATTTTTTTCTATTTTCTGTATTAAGAAGACTTAAAACCAAATGCAGAGTTAAATCATCTAATAATAACTGATCTGATTCATACCTATTTAGCAGAAAATAACATGAGGAAATTATTGATTATAATGATTAATACAGCAAAACATCATTATATCAGTTTATTCACAAACACCTAGAACATATGCAACAAAACCCTTTGAGATACGACAAACTGCAGCTGAGGAACAGGAAACATCTGCACCAACCATCTCCACACACAGCGAGCAGTAGTTGATGGCCTCGTTCTGAATGTAGATGTTCATCAGGGGACTCGCTTTGCTGCAGCCCTCACACGGGCCGAAGGTGATCGCCACGAACGTCTGGTCACACATGGCTGCAGGGGGTCAGTCACACACCTGGGGAACACACACACACACACACACACACACACACACACACAAGCAACAAACACAGATTCTTTCATGATGTCACATATTGGTCTTGATTTAGACTCTTAAGAGTGTTGCACTTAGTGCGTGTGCGTGTGTGTGTGTGTGTGTGTGTGTGTGTGTGTGTGCAGGACATAAGTAGGCCTCGTGGTAATCTACTCCAGCCTGATCCTCCTCTGAGCTCCAGAGGAGACGAGTGCAGCACCACAGCTATTCTAGGATCTCTAGATCACAATACACCACAATACACGACTAAAATAAATAAAATAAAATGGTTAAAGTGAATATGCACATTCACCATCAACACCAGTCCAACTTCTACTGGACTTATAATACAATATAATTTTATCACAGACCAAGTATGAGCAAAGTTTTCTTCACTTTGTTCAGAATTTTAGAAATGTTTTGTCAGGAAAATTCATTTCATATAAAAAAGAATAATTTTAGTATCAATATAAAATACTATTTAAAATTGACATGTATTCCAATAGGATTGTAATACTCTCTACTCTATATCAATCAACACACTCTTGTTATTACTGATGATCTCCCATTATAACATGAAACAAGGTTCATATCCTGAATATTATTTTTCCCACATCTAATAGTTATATTGAAAGCAACTTACGTCTCAGGAGAATCGTTTTTCCTTCGTACGACAGGTGTTTGTCGCTGAAGCAGTCGGCAGAGTTTTGTGGTGAAGAGGATTGAACAGAGACCAGTAAGCTTCTTAGTGTTCAGAGTTTAAGCCGAGACTCGGCTCCGTTTCACCTACTGCAGATTTACCTGCAACGACTTCATTTTTTCCATTTAACGCTGCAAACCAGTAAAAGCAGCAGATCGTTGTAATACACAGTGGATATGACATCAAACCACTTTAGACCATTTATATGGAGCCAATTTGTGATATATATCCATCCATCCATCCATTGTCTATCCCGCTTATTCCCTTTCGGGGTCGCAGGGGTCTGCTGGAGCCTATCCCAGCGCGTTAAGGCGAGAGGCAGGGATACACCCCAGATGGTCGCCAGCCAATCGTGGGGCACACACACCATTCACACACCATTCACACACACACTCACACCTATGGGCAATTTAGAGTTTACCAATTAACCTGAGCATGTTTTTTGTATTGTGGGAGGAAACCGGAGTACCCGGTGAAAACCCACGCAGACACGGGGAGAACATGCAAACTCCACACAGAAAGGCCCCAGACCCAGGCCCAAGGCGGGTCTTGAACCTGCAACCTTCTTGCTGTGAGGCAACAGTGCTACCCACCGCACCACCGTGTCGCCCTGTGATATATATATATATATATACATATATATACATATATATATATGACCTGTCAAAAAATATTAAATGACAAATGAGCATCCCTGAATGTGTGTGTGTAACATGCTTTTGTATTTTAGCGCCTTGTTATTTTATTCATTGTCTGATCTTCACCTGAAAAGCAACTGAAGCTCAGGTAAATGTTGTGTGTTCTAGTGGAAGGATAAACACATTTTCTACTACAGACGAATCCATCCTGTGTACGTCTTGTTTGTGTAAACCAGGTCAACTGAAAGAACGAGAAATACTGGAGTTATTCTACAAAATCTTCAGAAAAATAAGAAACATATACAAAAAAAACACACAGACAATCGGACAGTGCTTAATTATTTTTATTTTACTTTTACAGATTTGACAATTTATTCCAAGTTTCCTAATTTATAACGGTGAACACATTCACTAAGCACAGCTACCAGAAACTACAAACAGTCCAGTTTGTCAAATGTACACGTGGGTCAGAGGAAACATCTGGTTTTACCGGCGTCAGCGTCTCACCAGAACTACACATCTGGGTGGTGGTGGAGCTTCTCTTTAACTTATTTTATTTTTAAATGGCACAATCAACAATGGTAATTCATGTCTACGTCGTATCGTACAACCGTCTGTGTTCCTAAAGTCAAAATACAGAGTGAGGACATTTTCATTTTCTCCTGTTTGGAGCAACAACCTTCAGATTCAGTCTCTGGATCAGTGGAGAAGGCTGGTGCTGCTGCAGGAAACCTGCACGGGAGCGTGGCTCTCATTAATGTGTGGTTTACCAAAAAAAAAAAAAAAGGGAAGGGAGAAGGAAGTGCCCACACACACACACACACACACACACACACACACACACACACACACACACACACACACACACACTGGGAATGTGGTAAAAGAAGCTTAACAGGCCACAATTGAAGGAAAAAAGAAAAACAAGATGTGAAATATTTATTTTTACAGTCCATACTATTAATTATCTGACTTCCTCTGCAAGGTTTAAAAAGTGCATTTTGACTGATGCTAAACAGCGCAACCCATCTGTGACATCACAACCGTAGGACAAAAAGGACGCCGCGATTAAAACAGTAAAACCATCACATTTGACATATTCCATATCCATTTCACAGCGGGAAAAACAAAAACACTGAGAAGGAAGCGATGCCACATGTGGATGGTGGTTGTAGCTCATTCAGACAGAATAACTGATAAGGCTGCGTCCACAGCGAGCAGCGTCTCAGTGACATGTTCACACATTCATGTGGTAAATTCCTTCAGTCGCCTTCATCTCGATCAGCAGATTCGTAGCCGTAACAGAAACCAACAGATTGATGACGTGGTCCCGATGACAGAAAAACAGAAGTTCATATAACAAACTCTCTTTACTCGTTCACTTAATCTGTAGCTTGTCAGGCTTTTAATTCATTTTTTTATTTTACTTCTCAGTGAGTACTGCGTCCATCACAGAGCCGTCGACTTGTGATATGAACAGTTTCACTGAGATTAAACTTTGAGTCCTTGGTTTTTTTTTGCTTCAGAAGATACATGTTTAAACTGAGTCCGTTTTTGGTGACAATTCACAATTTTCCAGTAAATGCAAGCATGTGAAAGGTCAGGAGGCAAAATAAGGTTCACATGAGGGCAGGAGGCAGACTGGGTGACTGATAAACACAACAGGATTAAAACAACAACCTAAATCCCCCAACACAAGGCAGCGAGGACAATGTTAAAGCAGACGAAGGAATAAAGCGGAGGTTAAAACAAAAGCTACATGCAGGTAAACTGTAGGTAACGTGCAGGTGAAGGCAGCAGCAGCTCATGCTGGAGACGCCGTTATAGCTGCTGAAATATCAACAACCTTTGCTTTTCTGCAGGAATCTTTGCAAAGCAAGTGGCAAATAAAAATCAGAACAATCCGTGCACTAGAGAAAAAAAAAAAACCTTCGACTTGATCAGTTGTTTTTGGTAATAAAATCCTGTGTGAGGAGCATCATACAGTGGGGTGGACAGAGGGAGCCTGGACAGGACGTTGGTGTCGGTTATGAGAATAAAACAGGCTCTGTCCACTCTGCTCAGTCATACATGGCTTTGGGAAATGAAATGACAATACTGAAATAAATAATGACACACTGATGAGAGTAAAACGCTTCTGATCAGAGTGTAAAACACAGCACTGAGCAGAGTGGAGAGAGTGTGTGAACCGACGTGTTTGTTTGTTTCCTGTGACTCTGATCTGGTTTTAGTTGTAAACAGGATAAAAACGAAGAGTTTCAACCTCGTTCCTTCTTCACGTCTCCTGGTTAAAACCACACGTCTGCCGCCAGAAATCCAGGAAGGACATGAAGTCTTAACGTTACAGACGAGCCAACAACGATCATCTGCCTGACACTTGTTAAACTAAACTACGTTTACCTGATCATGACAAACAGCCGACAATGGAGCTAAAACTAAACTTTACTCATCTTGGAATCATGGTCCCATCCTTCATATCGGACACATTTTCTGGAAAGAGAAAGCTTCTAATCTTAAAAAGGGAGGGGGGGGGGTGGACGGAGGAAAACGCAATAAATAAAAATACATGATATAATTCATATTAATATATATTTATATATGTATAAATAATATAGTACAGACAATTAGTTCTGTCTTGGCTTGAGTGAATTCTGGGAGTTTAGTGAGGATATACAGAACAAAGCCTGGTCCGTGGTTACCTCAACATGGGGGGGGGACTTCAGCACACTATCAATCAACTGGCTTCATACAGGATTCAGGTTTAAGAGCCAACCTGGACCTGGACCTGGACCTGGACCTGAGGTCTGGAACCTCCTTCAGTATCAGTAGGTGAATTACCACTAGAGAACAGACGATGCCAAGAACTACTCTACAACTAGTTGAAACACAGAGGAGAGGTCGGGGGGGGCGTGGTGAGGTCGTGACCTCTAAGGGGGGGCGCGTTGATCTGGTTCTGTGGTTTCTCTAAAGAGGCGAGCGTTTACACAAGCTGTTGATGGTCGGTGGCGTTTACAGCCAGATTCAAACCAGTGGAGGCGACAGTGTGTCTGAGCTTTATAAGAGAGAAAGTGCACGTAGTGTAGGCATGCCTCGTGTGTGTGTGTGTGTGTGTGTGTGTATGTACAGATGCAGGTTGAAAGCTCAGCATGTCTTGCTATGTGTGTGTGTGTGTGTAAATTTTAATGTTTATCTGTTTACGGGTTCAGTTTAGACAAGGACGTTTTTTAATGAGAACTGGTGACGTGACGCTCAGAAACATTTATTGATGTCTTTTGTGATGATTGTGTATGGGGGGGGGGGGGGGAGTCTTTTTGCGGTCATGTGACTTGTGGTTCTGACTGCGGCCACTAAACGCTGCGTGGCGTTGTCTAAACGCGGGTGAGGAACGCCAGGTTGAGTGATCCTGGAATGTGGATGGTTTCCAGGGCGAGGGAGGACGGGTTGAACGGGAAGGTGACGGGATAAATCATCTTTGTGTCCATCAACAACTGAGGACTCTCACAGCGATCCCGCAAGCGAGTCTGGAGGAAAAGAGATTAAAAAGACATGGAAACAGTTATGAACCTCATATTTAATTTACAGGGAAGTCAAATAGACATTTTTGCATTTTACAGAATTTTTAGACTAATTTAGATTTAAGTAAAGATCAATGTGGGTGTATACAAATTAGACAAATAATCTTAAAGTATTTCTCCGTTTGTAGCTTAAATATCATCTAATTAAATTATATTTTTTATTATCATAATTAACAAATAAATAACATAATTCGATTTAACCCTCTATTATTGTCATAGTGTTGGCATATGGCAATATTCAATGTATCTATATTATTTAATTTATCTTTGTTAAATTATTTTAATTCATCTAGTGTTTTCCTAACATGCTAAACAAAGATTTGTTGCTAAATTCCTAGTGCGAAAAACCAAATGGAGTCCCATTGACTCTGTTTACACATTCAGAGATGCTCAAGCTCCTTCATGATGACAGGGTTAGGGTTAATCACATACATAATATGTACAGAAACATGTGTAGTATTGATATATTTTATAGATGTTACCTGTATGGTTCGTATGAATGAGACTGACACTCTCTCCTCAAACTCGTTGACCGGGGTGTAGAGGTTCAGGACTTTAACAATCTGGAAGAAGTGACAGAAAGTTGAATCCAATAATAAATCTACAGTATAGTGGCTTAGTGCTGTCATTAATTGGCCTGGAGACTGTTTCAATAACACCTCCAGGCTCTTTTCTACTCTTCTCCGTTAAGGCTGAGGTGATGCTTTAGTCTATTTAACACCAGGAAGGTCTCACCTGAGCAGTGGTGAGGGCCAGGCACATGGAGCAGATGGCCTCGGCGTCCTCGTCCGTCTTCTTCTTCACCTGCAGCAGCTGAGCGGCCTGGATCAGAGGCTCCAGCGTCTCCTTGGCTCCACACGTCATCAGGCCTTTGTCTCTGAGCCACTCCTCCAGCTGACTCACGTTGTACCTGCACACGAACACCAGTCATCCATGAGGTCAGCAAAACAACAAAACACACAGAAAAAAGTAGCACCGTATTTTCAGGACCATAAGGCACCTAACTATAGGGAAGGGTTTATACACACACATAGAGCGGAAGTAAAACTGAGTTTATTTAAGTATGGCTTACGAAGTGCTAACATTTTTTAATCATCATGGTAAAACACACGGATAAAACAAGCACACAAGTGTGTGTATTTAAAAATAGAGCAGGGTAATGTCATCAATCAAACCATCAAAGTCCTCATCCTCTGTTTCTGATTCCAACAGCAGCTAAATCTCCATCAAACATGCCAGCTTCACTTTCTTCACCATCAGAGTCACTTTCCTCTAAATGATGCGTTATAATCCGCTGGAAGTTGCTGCGCTACCGTAGTCCTGGTCTGGACGGAGAAATGGCACCGAAACAAAAGCACCAAGACGGAAATGTTCAATTTTCATTTCTGCTTTTAGTCAAATGGTGACCATAGGAACGCTTCTCCCAATCGTTCTTTGCTCTGTGATCCACTGATACAGTCTCTGCTCTGTGATCCACTGATCCAGTCTCTGCTCTGTGATCCACTGATCCAGTCTCTGCTCTGTGATCCACTGATCCAGTCTTTGCTCTGTGATCCACTGATCCAGTCTCTACTCTGTGATCCACTGATCCAGTCTCTGCTCTGTAATCCACTGATCCAGTCTTTGCTCTGTGATCCACTGATCCAGTCTCTGCTCTGTGATCCACTGATCCAGTCTTTCCTCCAACTCGTACCACCTGTCTTATGTCTTAAACTCAGCTGTGTAGCTGATTTCCTTCAGTTTAAACTGTGCTTTATCAGCGTGTCTCTTTACCATTTTCAGGTTGTTAAAACAACGATGTTCTGCATAACGCACATCCCCGTTATTTTATCTACAATCCATGCCCACACTTCCCCTACATACATACATAGGGTGCACATTTTGAAGAAAATATGACTTTAATGTGGCCTTATAGTTCTGAAAACACAGTACTTAAAGTACATGTGTGATCCTACCTGATCTGCATGCCTTTGCTCCAGGAGCACATGTCCTTGCGCAGCAGCAGGTTGTTGAGGGTGACGGCGCCGATGATGTAGAACTGCTGCTTCACCACCTGCTTGATGAGCTCGGGGTCGGTGCCGTGCTGGCACATCGTGGAGTGGAAGGCGCTGAGCTGCCGCAGGATGGAGTCCAGGGTGTAGGTGCCCTCGTCCGCGATGCTGGACGTCCGCTTTCGGAGCCCCGTGGGCTTCACCCCCGACACACCCTGGATGGTCTCGTGCTCCAGCATGGCGGAGACTGCAGCATGTTTGTATGGTTAGTAACACAGACATGTGCATGAGGAACAAGCAGCTCTCAGTAAGAATGCACTGAATTTATTTGGCTGAATATTGCAAAAAGAAAAAAAAACATTCAGCTTTCAGTGAAGTGAGTTAAAAGAAAGACTGAATGGTGGCATGTGACTCACAATTTGCTACAGTGAGTACAAAAGAGAAAAATAGAGAGTGAGAGGCTGCAGCTGAAAATAAAGCTGGTCGCAGCACGCATGCTCTGTCCGTCGGCTTTTAAAACCCAAAAATGTTCACGAAGGAGCAAACAGAAACACAAAAACTTGAATGTAAACCATAGAGCTTAAAAAAGATCTGATTCACATCTATTGAATCATTCTGCAGTGAACCTGTTCATTTAATGGGACTGTGCAGATCTATTCCACTCATCAGAGTGAGTCAAAGTCAAAAGTCAAAGTCAATTTTATTGTCAACTTCTTCACATGTACTTGACATACAAAGGAATCGAAATTTTGTTTCTCACTATCCTATGCGTTTTACTTGTACAACAACATCAAAGTGCAGGTGCGCAGGACGAGACAATCCTAAACTACAATGGTAAAGTGCAGTAGTTTAAGGCTACTTTTACCTACTAAACTAAACTAGAAACAAACAAACACGTATGACAGGACAAGACATGAGTAGTAGGGTGTGGAAGGACAAATTAAACAAGACAAAACAAACAAAACAAGACAGTACTGATTGTCCCAGCTATGTGCATTATGAGGTAGTTGTTGTTGTGACTTCATTCCCCAAAGACGCTGCTGTTTATGTGTGACAGTGGAATGAAATCCTCTCTTGCAGTTATTTTGGGGGTTTGTAAGTCTTTGCTTCTGCTTTATTTCTGAGCATTTTTCTCCTGCAGCGTGTGTGTTTGTGTGTTTTTGGTTTGACATCATTTCTGTGTGCAGCCTTTGTTTGCTTACAGAGATGTTTCTCTGAAAAACGTCTAAAAATGTATTTATAGTACCATATACAGTATATAGTAATAAGAACTCTATATTTTTGTATTATTCAGCTTCAGCCACAAATTCTCATTTCAGTGCATTCCTAGTTCTTATGTATTATCGTCATAGTTTTATCCACACACACACACACACACACACACACACACACACACACACACACACACACACACACACACACACACACACACACACACACACACACACACACACACACACACACACACACACACACACACACACACACACACACACACACACACCTATCATGGGCTGCAGGATGTTCTCTATGCATTTGATCAGCTGCTGGTAGATCTGGATGGCCAGGTCACTGATCACCTGTCTGTACTCCGCCAGGTCAAAGTTGGACAGACAGTGTTCGTTCTGCCTCTGGCTGTTGTGCTTCATGAAGGCCTGAAACAAACACACATGAGAAAATGAATGAATAAAATGTAAAGGACTTTAGTACCAAACAAAAAACAGCCCAATCCTACGTATCTACGACTGCTCATTACTAATGTTTACTCAAAACTACTATATTTTAAATCTACTGTCAACTAGGAGTGTATATATTGTTTTATGGCGTTTTCTCACCTCATCTCCGCTGTATTGTTTCAGACAGTGCAGGAAGCGGCAGGTGTTGGACAGCCAGAAGGAAACGGTCTCAAAGTCGTCTCCCCGTTTCTGATGAGGAAAAAAAACAAGAAAACTGCAGTCTAACTAATCCAAACTAAACCAGAACATCAGTGATCACTTTTCTTTTTCTACAAACACTGCCTCAGACACAGACGTGTACGAACCTTCAGGATCTTCTTGATACTGTTGATGATGTTGGTGAGCAGAGTGCGGACCTTCTGGTCGTCATTAACGTAATCTGCGTGCCTCAGGCACATGAACAGGATGTAGGCCGGCAGACCTGGGATCAGATTCACTGCTACGCCACGAGGTTTCAGCTCTGGAGAGAAGCGGGGGACACGAGTACAGTGATGGAGGCAACACTAGCTGAAGAGGTTCTGATGTCACCTGTTGTATAGTTTAGCTTAGAAAAAGAAAAACGCCTCCATAAATCTGATGTTTAAATTATGCCTGTTTTGACCAGTTATTACCAAGGATGAGGTTCTTGACCAGTTTGAGCTCATCCTCCTTCTTGTACTCCAGCATTCCTTGGAAGTCCTTCTCCCGGCGAGGGATGTTGACCGGGTGGATCGGCTCGTCCACCATCTGTCCCGGAGACGTCTGTCCCTCGGCTTGACCCGCTGGACAGGACAGGAGATATGAAGTCCATTAGTAAACCAGTTCATTCATTGACTTTTGCTAGGTGACGAAAGTTAGCTCTCGTACCTCCCAACTCTCCAATCCTCTTGGAGTAAACCTTGAGCTGCTTCTTCAGCTTACGGATGGTTCGATCCTGCTTCTCCAGCTGCTCCATGAGGTCCTGAAACAGGCCGAGCGTTGATGGACAAAAAGAGAAATAAAAAAGAGAGAGAACAGTGAGGACAAACTGCATCTCTTGTCTTGACTCTTTCACACTGTCGCCCTCCAGTGGTAAAAAGAAATAGCTCCTAAAAACATAGGTTTGCATTCATTAACTAATAAGAAAAGAAACCATTATAGGAAGTGTTTAATTCTGAGGGAAACGGAAACGTGTGAGTTAATTCCTCCTCATCTGTAAAACAAACAAAGAGAGCAGGGTGATCTCAGATCAACACGACAGCAGCTGATTGGTGTTTGTTAGAACAGAGAAGGTGAAGATCTGCTTGGCTGAGTTAGAGGACGCTGCTGCAGGGATTCAGAGCAGAGACCAGCGTTAATTTCACTCAAAACACACAACCTTCGTTAGTTCTGACTCATGCGAAACACACATGCACGCGCACACACACACACACACACACACACACACACACACACACACACACGGTCTACATACAACCATCCGTCGTAAAATGATGACTCGAGCCTCTCTGGATGATGTTGGGTGGTCAGCCAAGATTTCCTGTCAGGTGATACCAGCCACACAAATGAGTGTGTGTGTGTGTGTGTGTGTGTGTGTGTGTGTGTGTGTGTGTGTGTGTGAGATGGCTTTTCATCGTATGTGGCAGAGCAGGAATTTACCCACTGACACAAGTAGATTTGGTGACTTGAAGCATTCTCATTAAGGTTTGTGTTAAATATCTTTTGTGGATCACAATAATGTTTCACTTTAATTTTCATTATAAACTAATCAACAAAAAGTTTGGAAATTTCTGATTGATCAACCGCATCTCTGTTGTTAGTGTATTATTAGCATTGTTTGTTATATCACTGTTCATTTCCCTTCATAATTACGTTCTATTCGTGAGATAATGGATGTGGTCCTAAGTGACATGTACCAATATACTATAAATGTACCAATACACTATAAATGTACCAATACACTATAAATGTACCAATACACTATAAATGTACCAATATACTATAAATGTACCAATACACTATAAATGTACCAATACACTATAAATGTACCAATACACTATAAATGTACCAATATACTATAAATGTACCAATACACTATAAATGTACCAATATACTATAAATGTACCAATATAATATAAATGTACCAATAACCAAAAACCAGTTCATTCTCTCAGTTTTAACTGTTTTATAGTTGTTTAGGGAATTGGATGACATTGATTTATGAATGAATGTCTATATATGCGTATAGTTCTGAATTTGAGGAATATAATAATTAGTATAATCATTATACTATAATGAATAAAGACTAGTGTACTAGTCAGACTGATGCCTGTGAACTGATGAAGCTCCTTGGGCAAGAAGAGAAATGTCTTATTAAACAATCAAGAGTCCTGTTGCCTTGATTCAAATGTGAGAGAGAGAACAATGACCTGGGTGAATCAAAATATCCACAGACAATATATATAATAAATTTCACTCTTCTTTGCCTTGTAAAATCTGAATATGAGAGTGTGTGTGTGTTTCTGAGCAGAGTGAGGGTTGTGTTTTTGGTACAGAGCCCAACTTTCAAACCTAAACATCAATCAATTATTCATTTCATATGTCCATCACTGCCCTGGCTAACAAATAGAGGTTAAATTATGAATTTGCACACAGGGAACACGATAACTTAAAATGGCTAAAAACGCTACTTCCCTTCCAGGTCTGGTTATCCTGCATGAATCTGTGTGTGTGTGTGTGTGTGTGTGTGTGTGTGTGTACCAGGTTCTCGTTGGTGAGCCGTGTGATCTCGTGCTGCAGGCTGGCTTCTATCCGGGCCTCTGGAGGCAGCTGCAGGTTCTGGGCCAGGAGCTGCTGCTGCCGGTTGTTCTCCTCCTTGACATTCTGCAGCTCCCCACGCAACGCCTCCACCTCGTTGTCGTGACCTTTACGCTGAGTCTGGAGCTGGTGCTCCAGCAACCTGGGGGGGTGAAGGGGGGGACAGAGAGAGGATGTGATGGAGGAAAGGGAGGAGAAGAGGGAGTGTTGTGTTTATGCAGGGAAAATAAAAAAAAAAGAGAGAGGGTGTAGATGAGAGAAGGGAAGGAAAAGAAATTAGCATCACACTGTGATGGAAACTAAGACACAAAAAAGAGACTTTCACACTTTTGGGAGAAATGATGGAGGTTGATGTTTCCACCACAGCAGCATGCTCTGCAGACGCCACAGCAGCAAACAGCTCCCTGAAAACCCAACCAGCTCCACTTTCCAATGCGTATGCGAGTGATAAACTAAGCCGAAGCTCCTTGAAACATTGAACTTCAGCCAACACGCTGTCTTCAGCATATAGAGATCAGTTTTGTCCACAGTAAATTGAAGCATATTGACCTGTGGATGCCGATATTCTGTTTGTTCTGATCCAGTGTTCAGGATTTACTGTGTGTGATTTTTGGATCGTATAAAACATTTTTTCTAAGCAGCAAGAAAATGCTTTTAACGAATAAGAAAATAGAAAAATTTAGTTTAAAGTCCAGCTTTTGAAAAGTTAATAATGAAAAATCAACTGGTAAATCCATACAGCAATATTTAACACATTAAATAACAGAGGTAGGTTGAAGTAAGTAAAAGATTAGTAGAAGGAGTCTGCTGCACAAGTCTAAGATAAATTGGGGGAAATTAATAAAAACAAAACCTGAATGAATATTAAAGGAAAATGAGACAGAACACATGGGAAAGGCCTAATGTCCTGTCCTGCCAAATATCATTAGAACCAAAGTTAGAGCCAAACTCTACTCTAGTAATAACTTACTATGATGATATTAGTGTCATGTAGGAGAAGGTGATGGGTTTGTCAGTGCTACATGTTTAGATGTCTTAGTTTATATATGTACTTCTATATATTAGAACAGTTAGTAATAATTAAAACTAAATCTCATACAGTCTGACATGTCCTAAACTGTCCTGTGGTAAAATATAAATAGATAGAGATGAAATATCTGATCAT
This sequence comes from Eupleurogrammus muticus, assembly GCA_036785175.1. Taxonomy (NCBI): domain Eukaryota; kingdom Metazoa; phylum Chordata; class Actinopteri; order Scombriformes; family Trichiuridae; genus Eupleurogrammus; species Eupleurogrammus muticus. Next base: position 845,207 of record JAYKQN010000048.1, read on the forward strand.
AAAGCGTATAATGAACCAATGAAGGCAGTAACAGAGCAGCACACATCCTTCCCTATGAAAATCATGCTCAAAGATCACTCTTGTGTGTTTGAGTCACATTTCCACCTGATGGTCTCCTTTAAGCCCTGATTAACCAGCCACAGCTCCCCGTCCTCGTTCAGCTTATGGAAGTCAGGGGCGGATCTGACCGACACAACACAAAGGGAACATAAAAAGCACAATGGACAAAAGAAACACAAAAAAAGTGTGGGATGGTCGGGTAGGACGAGACACAGTGAAGGACCTTGATGTGGTGACATGGGAGTGGATCATGTGAATCTATCATCTACGTTATCTGGAGTTTGGGATGTACTGAAAATGTTGAAAAGTATAAACTGTGTAGAATTGTGTGAACTGTACATTCTTTATTCAGTATTTCATACCAGTGTAACTAAGTGAGTGAGTTTGTTCCTGCATTTAATGATATAAAATCAGTGTGTGAACACAGAAGCAACAAAGGGAACAGTATGGGAGAAACAGAGACAATGACAGTGATGCACAGTGTTTTAAATGTGTGTTTTAAGCGTTGTTTAATATTTCTGCTTAAATAATTCTTGAAAATCTGCTTGTGTTGGCCTAATGTCTGCGGTTCCATGTGCACAATTATCTTGGCTATTAAATGAATTATATTCAACAATATTATGAGAAAAAATGTTTCTGTGCATCAACATACGATTACATACGAGTGTGCTGTGCATCTCCGCTTAAAAAAACATTAAATGAAAGTGTGTTTTCATGCAGGATTCATGCTGAACTCATTCCATAAAGCTGAGACAAGAGGCCTACGACAGAGTCAGACCTGCTGCAAATCACTATTTGACTATTGGATTTCAGCCCTAGAAACTCTGCTCATATTCATGCTGAGAGAATAAAGTACTTGCAAGCCTAGAAATAACAAAACTCAAATTGAAAAGCCAAATAAATCTGCTTGACATCAGTAAATACTGGTTCACATCCAGAGCAGAAGAAGAGGAGGAAGAAAACGCTGCTGCTGCATTGTTTGACATGCGGTTAAATCAGGAATCGTCACGCAAAGCTGGTCAAGCCTTCATCAGCACTACGAGGTGAAACCGGCCGTTCCAGCTAAGGTCACGTCCGTCCTCAGTAACCGCTCGCCCCCCCCGACCCACAGCGTGGCCATGCACGCTCCGGTCCACGATGCATAGGCCACGTCTGGCTGGTTACCTGAGCCTACTCAGGAGGTCACTGACTTCCAGCGGCTTACGCATGAACCTGGGAGATCTGAACGGGACAAGGCAGCGTTCACAATAACACACAGATCTGGCACAGACGTCATGGAAATATTCATAGTGGAACTCTGTGGAATATGAAATATGGACAAAAGACAATAGACGAAAAATAGAGACAGTGGCTGCGACAAAGTACCTGTTGGTGTCTTTGAGGCCAACATAAGCTTGTTTGAGTTCATCAGTGTCCTTTAGTTGGGACACATCCTCGACATAGACAGAAGGCTCAGTCATGGTCTCCTATCAAACACAAGACAGAGACATTGGATTTAGTCACAGGAAAAGAAGATGGACAGAAGAAAGAAAGAGAGAGAGATCATACTCTGTGCTGTATGCTCCCTGCTCACACTCTGCCAATGAGAGCACCACTGCCCCCTAATGTAGTGGAGATGCAACTGCACTTTTTTCTAGGACAGTAAAAATAAATAAAAATAAAAAAGCATGTTCCCTGAGGTCAAACGCGCCCCCCTAGACGGAGCCTCACTATTTGGGAACCACTGCATTAATGTGAGTTCACACTGCTGGGGGTGGGCAGGGAGTGTGTTTGACTCCCTGTCAGCATCCGTGCAGCTGCTGGCTACATCTGTCCTTTCACTCTGAACACAGCAGCCTGTAGGATCCCGGGGGTTAAACCCTGACAAGCCGTCAAATGACAGACGTGAACGTCACTTCACAGCAGTGGCCTCTTACAGCTTCCAGGGGACAGTAGGTGCTGCTGTAGGGGCTGGTGGTAACTGAGTCTAAAAGGGGATAAAACGTCAAATGTGTCAAAGTTTTTGCTGGGACACACGTGGCAGCTTCATAGGAAGAGTCACGATATCTTTACTAAATATAAAATGTCAAAGCTGCAGCAGTGTGAAGTCTGTCCCAAAACAACAGGAACATGAATTCAAAAATAAACATAGATTTGTTGTTGTTTTAACGTCTTAACATCCCACAATAGGGCGATTGTTAAGAGGTTAAGAATTCTATTGAGTCGAAGAATTCAGAAAACAGTTTAAATCTGTTTAGAGATTCCATATACGCATAGGAGCCTTTATCTGACTGCTGCTCTGAAGATGAGTAAACAATGCATTCACTCAAAGGCCGAGACGACGAAATGATCATTCTACAGACTGTAGAGGGCAGAGTCTGCATGTGAAGCCTCTTTGAGTAGAAATGCTGATGCTGCGTCAGATCAACTGTTTTCTTTGTGATTTTAGGTCACAACCATGCTGACGGATGCTTGTTACGGTTCAGGCTATAGTTTAGTCTCCTGTTGTTAATAATTATTTCCACACCTGAGCAAATCTTTTCTTGTGTTTGATCAGATAAAAAAAAGAAATATGTCAAACTTTCATGCAAAATGCTTTTTTTAAACTGTACCTTCTCATCCTGTGGGAGAGCATGGATGGAGGAGAGAAGGTGGAGACAGGAGTTAGACAGAGACAGCACCAGCTGCATAATGATGTGATTTAGATATGATTTTGACCCCCGAATAAATCAACGTTTAAATAATGATTTGTTCTCTGGTGGTAGACAAAGTTATTTGTGAAAGATTGCATTTTCAAATTCTTTAAAATTTGGAGATACAGTATGTTGCTGACAAACAGACAGATGTGAAAACACATGTACAGTCAGATGGTGGATGCAAACAGTTGTGGTTCTATCCACTGACTACCTCCATATTTCTCTGGTTATTATAAACACAGCATTATGATGCCTAAATACTACATGTGGATAATTACAGGTTGTTTTTTAATGTGAAGTCTTGTGTTGCTGATGTTTTCTTTCACTCTCTGAACTAATGACACAGAGGATGTAAATCGCGGTCTTTACCTTGTGCTGCATGGCCTCCTTCTGGCTGACCAGCTGGGAGCGCAGGATGAGCACCTCCTCCTTACGGACCTCCAGCTCCTCAGAGGAGGCGTTGAGCTGCTCCAGGAGGACGTTGTAGGCTGGGGAGCCCGGAGCCCCGGCCCCGGTGGCTGCGTTACTCAGCAGGCTCTGCCTCATCTCCGCCAGGTTGTGTTTCAGCTTCTTGTTCTCCGACTCCAGCTCCTGACGCTGGGAGGTCAAAGAGCAGATGAGGCTACAGCCACGCTTCCAGGTTTTTGATGGATGGGGGGTTTTAAATTAAGCCTCATATAGCAACACCACCAAGTAAGGCTTTATTTCTACTTCGCTTACCTTGAGGGACTCGTACTCCAGCTCTGCTCCCCGAGCCTTTTTATATTCTTCATCATCCTAAAACCAAGAGCAAATTATGGTGATGAGGATGAGTTGACATTCAAAGACGCACATTATGATAAAAAACCTCCTGTCATGTTAAAATGTTTAATAAATTGTCAAAAAAAAAAAAAAAGGTTTGACTCGATATTTAGTTTATAGCGTATTAAATGACTTTTCATTAGGCACTAATCCACATTTTTCATAAATACACACGTGTATATATCTATGTGTGTATATATCTATGTGTGTATATCTATGTGTATATATCTATGTGTGTATATATCTATGTGTGTATATCTATGTGTATATATCTATGTGTGTATATATCTATGTGTGTATATCTATGTGTATATATCTATGTGTGTATATCTATGTGTGTATATATCTATGTGTGTATATCTATGTGTGTATATATCTATGTGTGTATATCTATGTGTGTATATATCTATGTGTGTATATATCTATGTGTGTATATCTATGTGTGTATATATCTATGTGTATATATCTATGTGTGTATATATCTATGTGTGTATATATCTATGTGTGTATATCTATGTGTGTATATATCTATGTGTATATATCTATGTGTGTATATATCTATGTGTGTATATCTGTGTGTGTATATATCTATGTGTATATATCTATGTGTGTATATCTATGTGTGTATATATCTATGTGTATATATCTATGTGTGTATATATCTATGTGTGTATATCTATGTGTATATATCTATGTGTGTATATATCTATGTGTGTATATCTATGTGTATATATCTATGTGTGTATATATCTATGTGTGTATATCTATGTGTGTATATATTTATGTGTGTATATATCTATGTGTGTATATCTATGTGTGTATATCTATGTGTGTATATATCTATGTGTGTATATATCTATGTGTGTATATATCTATGTGTATATATCTATGTGTGTATATATCTATGTGTGTATATATCTATGTGTATATATCTATGTGTATATATCTATGTGTGTATATATCTATGTGTGTATATCTATGTGTGTATATATTTATGTGTGTATATATCTATGTGTGTATATCTATGTGTGTATATATCTATGTGTGTATATCTATGTGTGTATATATCTATGTGTGTATATCTATGTGTGTATATATCTATGTGTGTATATATCTATGTGTATATATCTATGTGTATATATCTATGTGTGTATATATCTATGTGTGTATATCTATGTGTGTATATATCTATGTGTGTATATCTATGTGTGTATATATCTATGTGTGTATATATCTATGTGTATATATCTATGTGTATATATCTATGTGTGTATATATCTATGTGTGTATATCTATGTGTGTATATATCTATGTGTGTATATATCTATGTGTGTATATATCTATGTGTATATATCTATGTGTATATATCTATGTGTGTATATATCTATGTGTATATATCTATGTGTGTATATATCTATGTGTATATATCTATGTGTGTATATATCTATGTGTGTATATCTATGTGTGTATATATCTATGTGTGTATATATCTATGTGTATATATCTATGTGTATATATCTATGTGTGTATATATCTATGTGTGTATATCTATGTGTGTATATATTTATGTGTGTATATATCTATGTGTGTATATATCTATGTGTATATATCTATGTGTGTATATATCTATGTGTATATATCTATGTGTGTATATATCTATGTGTGTATATCTATGTGTATATATCTATGTGTGTATATCTATGTGTGTATATATCTATGTGTATATATCTATGTGTGTATATATCTATGTGTGTATATCTATGTGTATATATCTATGTGTGTATATATCTATGTGTGTATATCTATGTGTGTATATATCTATGTGTGTATATATCTATGTGTGTATATATCTATGTGTGTATATATCTATGTGTATATATCTATGTGTGTATATATCTATGTGTATATATCTATGTGTATATATCTATGTGTGTATATCTATGTGTGTATATATCTATGTGTGTATATATCTATGTGTGTATATATCTATGTGTATATATCTATGTGTGTATATATCTATGTGTGTATATCTATGTGTGTATATATTTATGTGTGTATATATCTATGTGTGTATATCTATGTGTGTATATATCTATGTGTGTATATCTATGTGTGTATATATCTATGTGTATATATCTATGTGTGTATATTAACCCTCCCCTATAATTAGGTTCCTTATGTGTGTGGTAAATACAGTAATGACACACAGAACTCAGACTGAGCCTTTTAGTATGGAGCCTCATGGTCCTGAAAATACAGTAATTAATAAAGTGATATATATCTGTGGGCATCAGTACCCTGGCTCTAGCCCGCTGGAACTGCTCCTCTTTGCTCTCCAGCTCGTTGCGCAGCAGCTGTTTTTCTTGTTCCATCTCTGTGAGACGCTTCTGCAGCTTGAGGGTCACCGAGGTGTCCATTCCTCGGGTTACGTCCTAAATGACACGTCAGTTTTAGGTGGGTTGACATTTATGTGGATATCCTACTTTCAAATACATTTTCAGCCTTCAGCAGTGTATTCACAAACTGCAATTAAAGGTGACGAAGTGTTGCTTACTTCTGCGGCACGGGAACCCTCTTCCAATTCTGCGAACTCTGAGTTGTAGGTGCACTCTGATTCGTTGCTGCTGTGGGTGGAATCTGTTCTCCTGTGGCCAGGCTTGGGGACGTTCTACAAACGTGACGTTAAAGCAGCAATTAAAAAAAAAGTTTCTGCTGCTGCACCTGCAGACTGTGAGCTGAACATCACATATCTTCTATATCACAGAAATGAGTATATGGACACAGAAGTCTCTGATAAGTGATGAACAGGTTTTTGCATGTGCTCCCTACCGCGGACAGCGCCATCTCCTCCTTCATATCGTCGTATTTCTCCTCCAGGCGAAGGTGTTCTCTCAGGAGATTCTGGTAGCGAGACCGCTCCTCGTTCAGATCCGTCTCCAGCTGCTGAGTCTCCTCTGCTATGGAGCGGGCCATTTTCTCTGTAGAGAATCAAACACCAGGTGTATGGTTCAGGAGACATTGAAGTGTTTGGATGTGTCGCAGCATGACTGTGTGATTTATGATCTATGATTCATGATCAATGCGTACCCGTCATCTCTTGACTCTGCTCCTGAATCAATCTGTTCAACTCGTCCTTCTCGTTCTTCAGCGTTCCATTCTGATCCTTCAGATCTGACACCATCTACATATAAAAAAGTGTGATCTTGTGTAAACCTCTTACTGCCAGCTCGTAAAGACCTACACCTATTTGACAAAACTACAACTATTTGACCTACGAAGCAAAGACAATTACTATTTCAATTACTGATTGAAGACATAATTCAACGAGTTCAACTAAATTATAAATGGTAACCACAAACCTGATATTTTAGAGTTTCCTCTAGTTGAGGTTTCTTTAACAAGGACTTTAGAGATCATGGTTGCAGTTCAGGATAAAGTTTAAATATACAAATCTCAAGCTTAGAAGAAGAGATCATGTAAACTGCCAACCAATAACACACACACACACACACACACACACACACACACCCAACCACACACATTCAGTTCAGTATAAAATACTAAAACACTGACACTCTATTTGTCTACTCTATTTCCTCTGCTCACCTGCCCAAGAGCAACTCTGCCCTCTGAGCCCACCACATGACCATTGCTGCCTCGTTCTCTGTAGTTCCTGAATCGGGGAAAAACTGTTTGCCTCTGCTGCCAATAGCCATATGTGTGCTACAAAATACAGCAGAACCTCGGTTTTCAAACACCCCAGACCTTGAACAAATCGGAGTTCGAACGAAAATTTCGAGATATTTTTGCTTCTGATGTCCAACAAAAAATCAGAGGACGAACCCTGGTAGAGGAACCGAGAAACTGACTGATTCCATTCGTTGTTAGTGATAGCAACTCAACAGCTGTACGCAGACGTGTTCGCTGTTCTTAACCAAAACCTGACTGTATTTTCGTTACTTTGAGGATTGTATTACCCTCTACTTTGGAAGAAAATGCCACAAAGGAGGAAAAGTTGCTGCCAGGTCACAAGCCTATGAAGGATATTTACTGTTTTGCTTCGTGGTAATGCTAGCGGTGATTGATAAATAAAGCAGCTTCTTGTGTACCATTTTGAGAATGCTCAAGCATTATTTATTTATATTAAGATTAAGTTGTACATTACCTACTCACTTATTTATGCAGGTTATGGTGTAAAATAATGAAAAAATGCTTAAAAAGACGTTTTTTTAGTCTTTGAACAGATTACAATTTTTTTCATTATTTGTAATGGGAAAAATTGATTCAGAATTCGAACCGCCTTCTGGAACGGGTTGTGGTCGAGAACCGAGAGTGGGCTGTATTGTGTTATTATATTGCCAGGATTCTGTGAGTGATTCCAGTCATTAGGGGCAGATTGAATTGACCAAAAACTAAACTACTAAACGAGTGATAGGTCTTTGACGGCTACAGTTGAAGGAGAGAACTAATTGAAAGGAACACGAGAGGAGATTTGAGGAGAAAAGGTTTCTAAGATACATCAGACATCTAAAGATATAAGTTCACTGAATTGAGAGTGAACTCTGATCTCAAATGAGACAACACAAAGTAGGAGGGATGAACAGAAGCATCCACTCTAGAAGGAGTCAAAGGATCAGGACCTCATCTTCTGGTCTAACCTGCTCCATCTCGTCCCTGTAGGTCTGGGCCCAGTCCTCGATGGTCTTCTTCTCCTTCTGCGTGACGCTCAGCTCCTTCTTCAGCCTCTCCAGCTCCTCCAGCAGCGAGTTCACCTGGTTGGCTTTGTTCTTGGCGTCCTCGTCCACGCCGCGCAGCCGCGTCAGCTCTCCGCGCATCTTCTCCGTCTCCGCCGTGTAGGAACTTTCCAGACCGGCAAACCTCTCGTTGACCGTTTTGTTCTCCTCTTTCTGGGGGAGCGAAAAACAGGAGAGTGAGACATCCCATATGACAATGAATGATTAAGGGACGAGGAAAATTAAAGTTTACCTGCTCGTCGATCTTCCTCTGCAGCTGCATGATCTTGTTCTCCATGCCCTTGTTGAGCTTCTTGAAGTGCTCCACGGAGCGGGCCTCGATCTTCAGCTTCTTCAGCTCTCGCCTGGCCTTCATCCTGCGGAAGCAGCACTGCAGGTAGACGAGGGAGACGAGGCAGCGCCGGTACCAGCACCGAGCCAGCCAGCCGCGGACGTGCTTCTGGATGACCACCGCCTTGTGCTCCCGCAGCAGCTGCAGACAGGAACAGCTTATTTAATCTGATTATTTAACATAATAATCCAAATGTGATATTTACAACTAAAATAAAAGAAGGGAAAAAGAGTTTTTGTTGCAGTGAGAGTCAGCAAGATGAAATAAAAATGTGTCATATATCTGCACTAATAACAACAATATTCTTGAAATATGTTCACTTTTGTTCAGGAAATGTAATAATGGTTTTTGTTGATTTATTGTCATATTAGGAAAAAAATGGATTTCAGGACTTAAAGTCATAATAGGCAGGATTCCCATTAAAAAAAGGTATAAACTCATACAAAAGTAATCCCTCTGAGTCATTGTTTATGACCTTATGTTTGTGAGTGTTTATTTGTGTGTGTGTGTGTGTGTGTGTGTGTGGGTGGGGGAGCATGTAGCCTCTAGCTAATAACAGTCCAGGGTGTGTGAGGTCATATAAAACACAGCAACCAGGCTGTGTTTCATTCTCCCCCGACCACCAGAGACGTTCCTCATTTTTATATGAACATAAAACAATCAACAAATAAAATTCTCCCTGACGGCTGTCGGTTTGTGTGTTTGACGAGTTCCTCTGCAGAGACGGACAACAAAAGCGCAGAGAAACAGCAGCATGGTGTGCAGAAATATACAGGTTTTGTCTTTAGAACCTAACTGTGGCAGAATTAAATAAAAACACTGAGGTTTCCTCCTCTTTTCCCCCCTGTAAGGGATTTTTTTTTTCTTGTACGACTAAGGACAGGGGACATTGTGTTTTTGTGATTTTAGGCTTTACTAATAAAATTGACTTGACCTGTTAATGATAAAATAAGATAAGCATTTTCACAGGTTTTGTGTGTGTGTGTGTGTGTGTGTCTGTGTGTGTGTGTGTGTGTGTGTGTGCGTCTCACCCCCTGGTACTTCTGCCTGGCCATGTAGGCCCTGAGGATCGTCTGCATGACCAGAGCGGCCGCCTGCTTCTGCTTGTACTGTTTCCTTTGCACAAACATCCTCTGGTACTTCTGGATGATGATGACGGCCTGAGTGCGACGCAGAAACTTGGCCAAGCTGACAAGAGACGAATGACGTTAGTTTACTTTGAATCTAAACATTTGTGTTGCTTTTAAAACTACTTCAGGATTAATCTATTACAGCTTAAAACATCTGCAGTTGTACTCAAAATACATCATTTTAACATGTGTTCTCTTGACATTTAATTAAAATAATTAGTCAAGAAGAATCAAATGTTTGCTATTCCTAGGTGAGGATCAGTTGTGGTCTCTCACCAGCGGGCCTGGTGTCCTCTGGTGAACCTCTGGATGGTGATCGCGGCGTTACGCTTACGCAGATACTTCTTGCGCGCCAGCCAGCAGCGGATGGTTTTCTGGATGCGGATGCAGGCGGCGCGCAGCTTGTCGGCCCTCACCTTCTCCAGGTAGGCGACCTGGCCAGCCCTGAAGAAGATCTTGGTCTTACCAAACTGATATTTATCCTGATCCTGAGGAAGACAGGAGCAGGGGTTAGAGGCAAGACATTAGAAAACTAAAGAGAAAAAAATCTAAGCAACTCCAATAATAGTAGATTTCCTTATATTTTTGTTGAGGTTCAAAGAAATATTTTAAAAGGCTGTCATCTGACCTCTACAAGTTTCTCTAAAACGTTCTTGCAGGTCAACTTCCTGTCAGGTAGCACGTCCTTCTGCTTCATCAGGACTCTGTAACGGCTGAAGAACTCCTGGTACGTCCACCTGAGACACAAATAAACATAGTCTTAACACTTCAGTCACATGAACATCACATATTTTTGTTTGTTCCATCAAATTTATTTAGTAGTCAAATTGCCAAGAGACAAAGTTTACATATTTAACTTTACACATAATGTTCAGATTATATAGAAAACTACATTTCTTCTTGTCTTATTCTTATTTCATGTTTCAAATTGAACCATATTATAATTAATGATGAGAATTTTTTAAAAATATTTTAACTTTACTACATTATAGAATCTCACTCTACAGAATGTGGTTTTCTATTAATACTATAACAAGTTTATACCATATACAACTTGAGTGATGCTACATGGTTCATAAGATCATTCCTGCGTGATGTAGCTGTTCTTGTAGTTTTAAAATGCATCAACAATTATTGCTAGCCTCAACTACACAGTTTAATACATGATTCGTTATTACCTGGACGGGAAACCTGCAGCAGAAATGCGGATTGTTTCCAGGACGCCGCAGGCTCGGAGCTGCTGAACCGCACGTTTAGGATCAAACCTGCCAACAACAAATAATCACCATCAGAAAGACAACATTCATATAAAATATTTTTTAGGGAGTTTTTCCTTGTAAGATGTTAGTGTCTAAGGACACAAGATGTTGGTTTGCTTTTATACAAATGGTAAAAACCATTAAGGTGAATCTGGGATTTTTGATTTTGAGCTACATAAATAAAATCGACTTGAGTTGATTTTAGAATAAATTGAACTATGTGGTTTTTCCATAAAAGAGACTCACGAGAACGCCATCTTGTAGTCGTTGGGTTTGATGCAGCGGACGTAGTGCGGTGTGGTTGCGTTCAGAGTGTCCATCAGCATTTGAAGAGAGTTACGAAACTGCAAGAGGACAACAAAAAACATGATTTTGTAATATGAATATGGGTGTGTGAGTGCATGTGTTTTGGATTATTATATTAAAATATATATTGATATTTAGCCAAATGCATGCAGGTTATTTATCTCAAAGCTTCCTGGGCACCCATGTAAATATCTATCATGAATGTTTCATGGAGTGAAAGTGAAGGCGTATGAATGGACTCTATACACTAAAGTTACTGAAAACAACACATTATTATCCACCTGGAGGCCGACAGTTTTCTTGTGCTCCCTGCTGCTCTTCTCGCGGCCTGTCTCTGGTTTGAGGCTGAGGCGGGTCCGGCCCCCGGCCCCGGGGGCCTGGTTGGGGGGGCTGGTAGCTTTCTCCTCCTCTTGGAACAGCGCCACCAGCAGGTCGAACTGGAAACAGCAGCCGACAAGACAAGTCACAAACTGCTGACGGCAGCGGGGGACACTGCAACCAGGACTGATTTACTGAGAAATTAGTTCAAGACAAAGCGTTTCACACAGGATACAAGTAATGCTTAAATTAAGCTTCAGCGCAACCAGTGTAGATCACATACTACAGTATTAAAAATGTTTTAGAAACAGTCTCTTGGCATGCATTGGTGTGGTCTTACTTGCTGCGTAGTGCATAGTCTCACAAAGCAGGATGAAAGCTAATTTTTAAGCAACCGCAAATATGAATTATTTTCTCTAAACAAAAAATAAAACAACTATAATGCCTAAAATGTTGTAATAATCCTATTATGAACATCTGTTAATCAAGTGTAGTTGACAGTCATCTGAGGAGTGAAGTGATTCCTTTGTTAGTTTGTTATTATTTAGAGGGAGTTATTACAAAAAGCAATTACCATAATGAAAAGGTTATGTTTTCCATATATGATTTGATGACATAGACCCATTGGTAACACACACACACACACACACACACACACACACACACACACACACACACACACACACACACACACACACACACACACACACACACACACACACACACACACACACACACACACACACACACACACACCATATATGTTCCATATAACGGTGAGGTTATATGAGGAAGCTGCTGTGTTACAGCTGCAGCTTCAGGTGCTCCCGTCATGCTGCTTCTGTTGCGTTAAGCAGAACAGCCACGGCCACAAAGGCTTCACGTGCTGCTGGCTTCAGCATCGCCCTGGAAAAATAAAAAATGCACTCCCTCCTTTGTCCCCTGTTTTTATGGCTAATCCCCTTTTCTCCTCCCAGACTGCCTCTCATGCTCCCCATGCAGCAAAATGAAGTCACACACACACACTTGCAATCCCCTAAGTGCTGTGAGAGTGATAATAACTCAGTGCCAGAGAAAGATCTGGAAGGAGGAGGAGAGCATAATGAAAAAAAGGAGCTAAAGAAAGAGCTACAGGCGGACCAGCGTTGTAGGAACGCCACGGTTTACCTTCTGCTGGCGGAGGGGGGGGGTTGTCATGATGAGGACAGAACCAAACATACATGGACAACAGATGGAGACACAGCGACAAACACAGAAACAATTACATTAAAAAGAAAAAGTTAACACCCAAACTTTAAATAAAAAAAAAAAAACACAACGTTCAAGGTCAAAATCATCCCCATCCGTCATCTATGATACACATCTACACCCAAAGGGAAATAAAACCAGGCAGCTAATGATGGAGATGTAATGAGAAGATGGGTTGATGATTCCTGATCAGAGCCAACTCATAATGCTTACAGATGCATTTCCACAAAATGCATATTAAATATGAAGTATGACTCTGATTATTAACGAATGCACAAGACCGGCTGGTATTTCTGCCGTCATTACGATCACACTCCTGGATCACAGTGCATCGTAGGAAATCGCTGCATCGGGCATTTCTTGAATGCACCGTATTGATTAGACTGGCAAAGCAGACGTCAGCATGAATGTGAGGCTCCAGATCGTCTTGAAAGGTCCCGATGCAGCAGAAGCAGCATCTGAATTAGTAGTTCACTTCTGGACCCCCAACAGAGAACAGAATGTACAGAGGTTTTAGAAAACTACTGACATCCTCTGGATTCTGGTCTGCAGTCTATAGAGACCTGTGTCAACACGGTGAAATAGGACAGCAGTAAATCCCACTGAGAGGACGTCCATCAACAGATCCAGAGTGTGCGTCGCCCCTGAGACATTCTTCATTATTACATTCACTGTCACAATAAACTTTATATTGAGTAAATGTACAATTAATAATGTTCAAACTTAGTATAACAGCTTATTTTGTCTCTTTATTTTGTTTAGTGATGTGTCAATGAAGATAGTTACCTGCTAATTGACTTGACTGAATTGACTGTTACAGAAAATAAAGTGAGTGTGTGCCAGATAAAGAAAAAAAAACATGAAACAACAGTCGGCTACACACACAAATACTCGTGGGGTATAGTCTAGATGTCGCCATGGAAAATGGTGAGACTTAAATAATGTGATGAAATGGTAATGACCCTTTTTAACGAGATTTAGTCTAATCAGGGATGTCTCTGACTAGCTTACAATATAATTCTGTGTGTGTGTGTGTGTGAGAGCTAGAGAGAGAGAGAGAGTGTGTGTGTGTGTGTGTGTGTGTGTGTGTGTGAGTGTGTATTAAGTGATCATATTAGAAGTTAGAGCAGATGATATTTTAACCCTTACCCGGATCTGCTCTTGTTGAGGTCTATAAGAGAATAGTTGAAGGTCACTTTGAGCATTTTATACAAACACTGCATCATCTTGTGTGTGGATTCAAAACAGCAGCAAGGACTTAAAGGCTTAGGCCCGTTTAGCCTTTGCTTTATACACACTGATCCTAAAGCCAAAACTCACACACACAAAAGATAAACCAAGATACTAATTCAGACATGATCTGGCTAATTTAAGCTCTTAATAACATGTGTGTATGTTTGTGTGTGTAGAGAGAGATTATTATTAGCATTTTGCTGTTCAAAAAAATGACAATGAAATAGTATCATTGAGAGCATAAAACAAGAGTTGGTATCAGTTATTTAATATTTTTTTATTTCCTGTTTGCAAAATTAGCATAAATTGACTGCGAAAAACCTTTATACATGTAGTCACTGTGCATACATGTGTTTGGTAATTAATTTAATAACAGCATTTACTTGGGCCTGGTTGTGGTTTTCTGCTAATTATGACATATAAAGATTAATATTTAGCAGAAATCATGTCTGTCCCTACTCTAACCCACTTGGAGGTGAAGTTGAACCAATGTGTGTTTAAATTTGTTATGAGTAAATAAACCTATCCTATCCTAAACCTACATTATCCTATATGACCAGTGGAGGGCGCTGCTTCCCTGAGTCTTTAGGTGCAATGTCTTTTTTAACCCACATTTTTTCCACACAGATCAGGTGCCACAGCTCCCCATGAGCAGATGGTTCATGCATTGTGTGTTTGCACATACATCTACAGTTTATTGTCTTAGCAGGGTCTTAGTTTGTTGTGTATGGTATAATTTAGACATGTCTGTGTTCGTACACCTCACCTTGCTGGCCTTCAGCACGTTGATCTGTTCTTCATTCACCGTGTCCTTGTTCTTCTCCAAGAATCCTTCACACTGGTATTCTACCTGCTCGACAACAACAGAGCGGTTCGTGTTACAATAAACCGAGGACACTGCAGAGATTCAAGGAAGGTCAATCACTTCTACCGGGCGGCTGCACGCATTGTGTTATAAAATAAATGCTTTTTCAAATCCGTTTGAGACCCTGACAGAGAACATTTTATATTCTTCCACAGCAAAATGGCAGCACATTAGGGTTGAGCTTTATGTTTGAAATTACCTTGACAACATTAATAGGTTCAATATTCAGGATTTTATGTTTTTTGCTTGGGATAGGGATGGACAAAAAAATGATTCAATATTAATAATTTGACCATTCTCCTAAGAGATCTCTCACTCACTCCAGCATGCAAAGACACACACACACGGGCACACGCACGTACACACAGATTTTTTTTATGCCTTGGATGTACTGCAGTTAGCAATCTGTGTCATCTGGTTGCTGGTGTTTCTGTGTCACCAGCAGCATTTTTGCAGCTCAACCCAGTTAATGTTGTTATATTCTATATAATTACCCACTGTACATTTAAATCTTATGATTCCAGAGTTCTGCTCAAGCACTCACAGCCCTCTCCTTCTTTCCTTCTTTCATGTTAATTCCACAGTTGTTTACACACTGTTCAGATCTGCCAGTTATTCAGCTCAGCAGTTAGTTGCATGCTATAAATGTAGTTTAATTGCAGTGTTGGAGGCAAAGGCTCAGTGAACTGGAAGCGTGACTCTTTGCTATGGAAACCCAGTCGTTAGCCAGCCCCCGGTAGCTGGGGGGTCCCACCCACCCACCCCACAGCTTCAAAGCAGCCAAGGAGCCAAGAACAGAAAAGTTACTACCAGGTAAAACAAGCCAAATACAGTTAAGACACAATGACTGTCACATAAGCTATTCAACTTTTATCATTTTAATAACTTTACAATTATTGCCCATCCCTATTAATTTGAAAACATTATGTAAAACAATAGTGTCAGGTGTCGTTAATTCTTCACATTAAAGACATACGTGTTTTATATCCAATCCCCTTTTCTCTTCCCAGAGTGCCTTTAGTGGTCCCCATGCAGCAACAGAGCACGCACGCACACACACACACCTTCAACACACACACACACACACACACACACACACACACACACACACACACACACACACACACACACACACACACACACACACACACACACACACACACACACCTTCAATCTCCTCAGTGCTGTTAGAGTGATAAAACTCAGTGTCACAGAGAGACAAAGGAAGGAGGAGAGCTAGAGAAGAGCTACAGGCGGACCGGCGTCGTACAGACGCCTGAGTTTACCTTCTGCTGGCAGGGAAGGGTTGTCATGATGAGGACAGAACCAAACATACATGGACAACATATGAACACACACAGTGACAACACAGAAACACAATGACATCAAAAAAAAGAAAAGTTAACACCAGAAGAATCCCCTTAAGTTTAAGGTCTAAATCATTCCCATACCCATCCATCCATGCTACACATCTACATCAGACTAAAAAAGAAATGAAAGCAGGGAAACTAAAGATGAAGATGTAACGATGAAGATGGGATGATGATTTTTGATCAAAGGGTGTATTTCTACTGAATTCATATCAAATAAGAAGTATTTCCTCTTATTGATAGATGCACAAGACTGACTGATGTTATATCTGCCGTCATTACATCACATTAGACAAACAGTACAATATATCTTCCTTGCATCCACTTTAACAGCCCCTAAAATCTGTTGAATCTCCTTCATGTCACATATTGGCCAATTTGTTATGATGGAGATTCTCCTCCAGGGAAGACTTTGTGTCTCCTCTGACTCTTCTTGGCCAACTGTCTTTAGCTGAGCATCCTCTGTTCCATTTGTGTACTCATTTAATCCTGTTACCTTTGTGAGAGCAGGTGGACTGTGGAGAAAAAAAGTCTAAACAACAAACAAGAAGAAAAGAAAGTTCTGGACTGGGGTGATTCCCGACCTGAGACCAAACCATATTTAAATGAGCGAACCCTTAGAATTAGACTTTTAAGACATTGTAGACCTTAAATTATAAAACTTTTAAGAATTCACAGAAGTTTACTATGCTCTTTTGCATATTTATGTTCCAAGTCAGATAAATGCAGTCCTAAATTCACCTGCTGTATGTATTCTACCTACTGTTTATTTATTCAAAGGTCTGCAGGTCTGTAGGACGTACAGTCCAAACTCATAATGAGACATCAAATCATGCAAATGTTTCATCAGCTATGAATCCCAGAGACCTAAAGACCTTATGGGAACGCCTGCTTTAGTCCTTGACCTGTTTATCTGTAACTTTATATTGAGGATCTAAAAGCAGACGTGAAAAATAACACTGTGTCAAATAGCATCTCATTATAGGACATAAATCCTATTCTACCACAGTGAAAGTGTTAAACACTTTGCTGCAAATGTGCACTTTTTGTGTGACAATAGTGATAAAATGCAGTTATCCACTCTACAGCTCCCCTGAAAATATCTCCCAGCAGCAGCCAGCCACTCCTGCTATTCTGTTATTGAATATTATCTACAGAGCTAAATGCAGCTCGCTGTAACACAAACCGGAACAAAATGGAACAAGATTCAGAGTTGGGAGGTCCAGAGAAACACCAAACTGTACCTTGTCAGCAAAGTGTTGGATAATGAAGGCGCGGTTGGACATGCGCGGCTTCTCAAAGAGGGAACATGTCTTTAGGTGGGTGTTGTACAGTTTCTGAGCCCACGAGTCATCTGAACCTTTCGGCATCTAAAAAAAATAATAGAAACAATCAAGAAATGACATGTAGAATATATCATGGTGGTAAATATGCATGTATATCAAATTCATCTTAACAACTACTACACATTTAATATGATAGTATCTATTAAGGAATTACTTCTATGGTCATGTACAGCACTGAGGATTAACGCCAATGTCAACAGACTGAAAAATGACCTTGCAGGAGTTCAGAGGTCATCTGTTTGATGAGTTTTACCTTGTACGATGTGAGGGTCTAAGGACAGGGGATGTTGTGTTGCTTTTGTACAAACTGTAAAGCCCTTTGGGGCAAATCTGATTTGTGATTCTGGGCTATACAAATAAATTGAATTGAATTGAATTGTTTGGTTGTTGCAGATAAAAGCATTATTTTTATACTGCACTGGCATGTTCAACCACATTATTACCTCTGATAACTTACCAACCAAAGCTTAGCTCATTATTACAAACAGCTGTGTGGAAGATGTGAAGCTTTACAAATAACAACCTGTATTTAACCTGAATTAAACCAAACGTGTAAAACACAGTCAATTAGCAGCTTCGCAACAACTCGAATATGCATGAAAAGAAACTTCATTTCCTGTTTGGTTTCTGTGAGATTTCGTGTAATAATCTACAGTGTGGTCATAATTTAATGCTGGGTTTCTTTTCTGCAGAAGACCTTTGATGGGATCTGTTGTTGTGGGTGTTGAAGACTCGGGTCTAGTGCGTGGTGGGAGGTTCTGACGGGTCAACTGAGTAAATGTAGAGCAGAACGTAGGAGTGAACGGACAGAGGGTTCTCACTGAGATGTTCTACCACCACCTACAAGCTTCAAAAGTTTTCATTTCACTGCCAGTATTCATAACTAATCAAGTATTGCATAAGTATATATTTTTAAAGCAGACTCTTGATAAAATACGTTTTTTTTAAGGACAACGAAAAGGTTTGTGTTTACCCTGCACTCCTCGTCCAGCAGGTCCAGGATGCCCATCCTGGCCTCGATGAGGTTGATGCAGGGCTGATTGTCGTAGAAGTCAATCAGAGTCCAGGGGATCTGCTCCTTCATGTATTCCTCCTGTTCCAGCTTGAACACATGCTGTGCACACACACACAAAGAGGAGGGTGGATGGTTTACATGTGTACCTGTGTCAAACAATTAAAAATATACCAACCAACACTTGCTGCTCACCATGTTGAATTGTTGCTGGAGTTTCTCGTTGGCGTAGTTGATGCAGAACTGTTCAAAGCTGTTGACTTCAAATGTCTCAAACCTTACGAGGAAGAACAGAGCAGTCAACAGGCTGGAGAACAGCTTTCACAGGGCTTAGTAAACACAATAACAGTTGGACAGCCTGTCAGCTTTCTTTTTTACATCAAACACAGAGCAAATAGACGTACCCGTAGATGTCAAGGACCCCGATGAAGGAGTGCTGCTTCACACTGGTGATCAGAGCCTTGTTGACATGCTCAACAATCCAGTTGAAGAGCTTGGCGTAGATGTGTTTGGACAGAGCGTCGCGAGCGTTGCTGGCCTGCAGGCGGGGGACGGTTTTGATGTACGTCTCCGTGGCCGTCTTCAGCTTCCTGTGGCACAGCCACTGGGCCATGTCCTGGTAGGTCACTCCAACCAGCTCGCAGAAGGCTGTGAGGTGGTGATCATTGGGCTGCAGGAAAAAAAGAGGAGACCTCAATATCTCTACAGCACAAGGACCACTCAAGTAATGCAAATAAGCAGTAAAGCATTACAGAATGGAATCACTACATCTTTATTAGATATTCCTTTTTGATCACTGCTCTAATTGGCCACTATACTATCAATTGAGGATCATTTTAATAGTCTATTCTTCTATGTAATTGCGTTCATAGAGGCTAAATATTTCAAGGTCATTAATGCTGACTAAGTCAGTTTAATATATGTCACTATAACAATTATCATTGTCCTAAGGTCAACTTCTGGGCTCAAAAATGTGTTCAGTAAATAATACAAATAAAAAGTATAATTAGGCATTATCAACAAAAACACATCACATATTAAAAATTAAAGATTTTATATTTGTTTATAGTGTGTACCACTGACATTACTATGTACTATCAACATTTTAGTATAAATCTTATTCTCACGGCGATGAGGCTGCTGTCTGAATCTTTGTCTTTAATCTCCACGTTTCCAAGATGAAGAATAGCAGCCAGAACCTGGAACAAACCCATCTGATTGGTCTCATTAATACCTGTTAGAGGATAAACACACACACACACACACACACACACACACACACACACACACAAACAAACAATTAAAAATCCAATAAGCATATATAGATTTTAACAGGTATATATCAGTGCAGTGTGCGTGTGTTACCCAGTAATGAGAAGGCGTTCCGTGTGCTGCAGAGCTCCTTCGTGTCGTCCACGCCATCGATAACGGGGCTGCGGCCCTGTCTGGTGTACAGGAAGTTGTTTGCACTGCCTGAGTAGAGAATCATAGGGTGAATAAATTCTGAAATAAGGCAGGTTGTACATTATACTTGAGGAACAGTAGCCAGTTTTAAAAATCACATAATACTGAGATTACAGCTTTTATTTTACGTTTGGTTTCCTGACACTCCATGACCACAATAAAAACGTCTTTTATTTGCCAACAATGGTTTAATTAGCATTCACGGTGAGTGTTCACGGTAGCTGCAGCAACGAGCAACAACCTTTATTTGTTACGCTGCACCTTAACTTACAAGGATACTCACAAGGAGAGATTTAATGTCAGGAGGCAGAATGTCAGTGGTAAATTAAAGCTGTTAGATCACTGTCCTATAAGTCAACCTATCCTTTTCCATTGACTACTTATATATTGATGGGATGTTTCATCATTAACATGTTTATCATCTATATAAGTCATTGGCATACTATTTCTAGTATGTGAAATCAAATCCTCAATATCTTATAGCAGACTATTTTCACTGTTAATTGTTTTAAATATTTATTTAAATAGGTAATTTCATTAAGAGGAAGCCCCTGTCATCACATTTATGGTCACATACATTCACACCTGCTCAGTATAACCACACTCCTCATCCCACAGAAGCTGCAGAGATCATGGCCCTCACTCACAGAGACACCTCAGTGGTGGTAATTATGGAAGTGCAAGTGCTGCTTTGTCACTTTCACCGACCATATTTATCCCGTCGGTCCAGATTGAACCGATGACCTTCCGGTCATGAGCTCGCTGCTCTAAGGCTGCAGGCCACTGCTGCCATATTGAGGCTTTGCCTGATGAGTCAGGGTTCTAGGAAAAATAAACTGTAATCAAGAACACTTCTGTGGTAAAAAAAAAAAAAAAAAGATATTATCTCAACTTTATCGCAATCAATTCCTTCGTACACACTGATTTAAGGCATGGACTGTTGCCTGGCAACCAGAGAGTCACTAACATGACTGTGACAACAGCTCTATTTACTGAGCCAGGAAGTCGGCAGGAGAGAGAACACAGCCCCTGTGTGTGTGTGTGTGTGTGTGTGTGTGTGTGTGTGTGTGTGTGTGTGTGTGAGGAGTAGAGAGCCAACTGAGGAGCTGTATGTGACAGTGCCAGCAGTGTGTGTGTGTGTGTGTGTCCTGACTAGGAGGAGCAGGTGCAGCAGGTCCACAGTGGGAGTACACGGTTTGAGAGGCTGTTCAACCACAGAGTGAATGAGTCCTGCTGACAGCAACATCACCCGATACGTCTGGTACTGATATCAAACCTGATGTGTGACAGAGCTCTTCAGACATCTCACTCTGGTTTCTGAAGAGTATTTACAGATATGGAGTAGAGGAGAGTATTTAAAAAAATAAATGATGATTCCCATCGTAGGTCTATCGCAGGATCAGTGGCAGATAAAATGAAATGAAACTAATGGTTTGACTTGGCCAAGTTGTCACTGAGATGATGGAGTTTTAGTTTTCTGGCAGTTTCTGCTGTGAAGAGAGTTATTCTGTATTTACTGCAGATTATCTCTAATGCTCTGGCCGAGTGTGTAAAATAATATTTATATGAACAGTCGATTCTGACTGGCTGCAGGGCGTCCATTAATTCCTGATATAGGGACACCTACTAAGTAGTTCCATTAAACTGTCTGAGCACCAATCACAGTTAATGCACTAACTATATACTAAAAGATTTTATCTGAAATGACCATAGCAGCAAGACACAGTCACAGCCTCCATTTACTACAATTTATTGCAGCACATTAACAAGCCAAAATCTAATTGGCTATAAGTGAATTAACCTATGACAATATCAATGAGTAGGATGCAGCTGAAGAAAGAAAAATTAAAAACAAAAAAGAGAAATGGCATTTGGAGTTAACGAGAGAATTTATTTAAGTAGTGAGTTTAGCTCTGCAGCGTCTCATCCTCTAAACACCACCGGAGGGCGACTGCAACACATCAGCTTCCAGAGGTACAACACCCCTCTAAACTTTCTGGTTCTCTGCATCACATAACTGATCGTTTCTCATCTTATTCTCTATTTAACTTCAAGCTGTGGCTGACAAAGTCTTTGTTGTTGAATGTTGTGGGGCTGCAGAGATGTTCTGCCTCCACTTCATATTCTACAGACTAAAGAAAACATCTTTGCAAAAATCACACCATATTAATTTTAAAAGGGTTTTAGTGACATTAAGAATAATGCAAAAATACCCATTCTCTCTAAATAATTGCAATTAGATATTCAACTTAGTTATTATACTTTAAATCTTGCATGCATAACATTAGCTTCCTGACTCATAGCTGAGCCAAACGGTTCTATGAGCCAAGCAGATTAAAATATCTGGTTGCTAAGACTAAGGTTCATCCTATTTACTGGAGTAGTGAACTATTTAATTTCATAAGAACCTCATTGGTTGGTAATGCTTATTCCAGGTATTAGTCAAACCCTGAGGTGTTGCCAGGGAAGGAGGATTATGTGAAAAAACAATTTTGACTGTAAAACACAAGAAAACTTTAGGTTATGTTTTTTTTTCCAGGCAACATGATCTTGAGATTGTCAAAGCTCAGATTTTTCCCCCCTTTTTCCCTTTTCCAAATCCAGATCTTGTTTTTGTCAACTATACTATTTTACACATGTATGCCCCCTCCCTACCATCGTGCCAAAAATCAATAATCAGAAACTGTACATTGCGCGAGGAGGACGTGTCACGTGTTCTGGAGTCCAATCAGAGTAAGATGGTCATCAATTTCTAAAATGGCCTCAGCTCAACTAGAAGCAGAGTCAGGGGTTTTAAACCCAAAGAAAAACAGCACCATGTTGGCCAAATGTCTGTGGGCTGCAGGCCACTTTATCTGAGACATAAAAATGATTAGTTTTCCTCTCCGGTGCATGAAAATTAACAGATTAGCTGCTGTTTTTGTAGGTAGCCGACAATCAACAGCGCAGGTCGAGGTTTGTGTGTGTGTGTGTGTGTGTGTGTGTGTGTGTGTGTGTGTGTGTGTGTGTGTGTGTGTGAGTGTGTGTGTGGCTGCCACTTACCCAGTTTAAGATTCTTGTACTCAGGAAGATCAGATGATGCACAGAGCTGATAGAAGATGTGATAGTTCCTCTCCTCGTCCGCCTGAAAGAAAACATGAAGACCATAGACTGTTAAATAAATATTAACACACAAATACATTTCATACACATAATTGGAAGCTCTGCCCCCCTCCTTTATATCATTCCAATGAGATTTGCCTAGTGGTGCAGAAAGACCAAAGATTTTGACTTCTGTTTCATAGAGTTTTGCACCAGAGACTTCACAGCTAACTTGAATGGGGTTAAAATAATTAAATTGTACAACTCTTTGAGACTTTCCAAATGTTTTCAGACTGACTGGATCAATTTTTCATAGTGGAACAACATGATGCTGTAATCCCACAGTTTGGCCACTAGTGAAATTACATTCAAAGCCTGCACTGTTCCTTGTGGTTTAATTTCAACATATGAAATCAGCTGTGTCTGCTTGTTTCATTTATTATAATATCACTGCACAGCTGAACAGTTTATAACATCTGGGAGTTCTAGAGAAGCAGTTGGTGAATTAATAAGTTGCTCAAGGCCCAGTTGACAGATGTTTTGGAGCCAGATGAGAATGGTACACTTATTATCCAGACATGCAGAGACTCAAACACAAGATGGCAACCTGATGTGGAACCTGATAGAACACATACAGTTAATCTTGAATCGGTTCCCTGTGCCCTACATTGGTGCAACTACACCCAAATCACAGGATGCAAACACACACGCATGCACACATGTACACATACTACCTTATAAACGGGTGACACTGGAGCCAATGAATGTGAAAAATGTGACGAGAGAAGTAATCACATTTTTTCATCACCACCCTCATTCCCCAGCAGCGCTATCTAGGACAACAGTGTGTGTGTGTGTGTGTGTTCTTTATCTAGAAACTGCCCTACTCGCTCAACCAGGGAGCAAACACACCCGCTGAATATACAATAAAAAATATAGGACTGAAACCGTGTGTAAACTTCTGGCTGTGTGAGGCTTTTAAAAAAAAATCCTGAAGAAAGATTTGAGCAAGAAAAACATGCAAATGAATGTGTTTGAAAAGACTAAAGATGGAAAGAAGAGGGTAAAGGTGAAAATACCAGCGCTGTAAACCGGTGTGACAGAGGGATTGTTAAAGGATGGGTTTACACTGTTTCCTCCTTTTTGTCTTTGTGAAGAAGGAAGTTATTGCTGCATACTTCTTCTGCTCAGAAGAACAGAGACAGGCAGTTAATGTGAGCTGGTTCATTGTTTTACTGCTCAGATGTTTGACTGCACTTCTTCATACTTGTGACCTCAAGCATATAAAGAGCACTGACATATTACAAAGTGAGATTTGGAAGATTTCAGCCATTATCTACCTTGTTGTTCAGCGATTTCTCACATAATAAACCGTATTGATTATCAAACAATTTTTGACAGAAGGAACATGGACTGTCTTTTTACAATTATGGGATGGACATGTGAATCCAGAAAATCACCAGCGACATTTAACCAAATTCTGTCATTTAAAAAGGTATTTCTGTACAAAATCTGTCAGAATCTATAACTCCGATTTTGGCCACGTTACAGCCGATTTCAGTCGGCCAACAAAGCTCTGAATGCATTACGTTACTGTTGTAGTACACACTGTAAATACTTAACTGCTGGCAAGCGTTGAGGTGTATACCAATAAACCTTTAAAGTCAGCGAGCGGATCACATTAGACTGGTTGTGACAAATGCAATAACGCATAAAGCCAGAATGTAGGTTCACCTATCAAAAAGCATGTTTTAACCAAGAACATGCTCAAGGTCACTACAGCAGAAACTAAATAAGCTATGAGGAAACCAGGTAATCCGGTTGGAGGATACAACAATCCAACTGTGATTTTAGACTCTACTCTGAAAAGACCAACAAATGCCATAACCCCACAACTTGGGTTCAATTGATTTAGTGAACCAAAGCTTAATGTGTTGTGGGTCATTTGCATTCAAGTGTGGAGTTCAGAATAGGGCTGTAATGGTGACCTTGTTTCTGTGGTCATGTGATGACTATTACAGGGTTCAGCGCATTACCGTCAATTTTTGAGTTGACCTGCACGTAAAAGCACCGGTAAAAAGAAAAAAAATCAGCCCTAGTTCAGAATAAAATATATATATATATAAGTGTCTAAAGGTTAACACTTTGCATGTTATCTGTGAGGTCGACTGTGATGTGTAAACAAAATTTAACTCAAAAACAATATATTTTAGAAATAATATAGTGCCATAAATATGTAGGTGGCTTTGGTTGCTCACCTGAAACACCACTCTAGATTTCTCCAGCAGATATGTCCTCATGTTGGCGCCGATGATACGGTAATGGGTGTCGAAGCCGATCTCGATGTATTTCCCAAAACGACTGCTGTTGTCATTTCGGGTGGTCTTCGCATTTCCTATGGCCTGGGTGACAGGAAAAAAAACACAAACAGTAATCATGTTGTTTTTTTTCATATTTATACTCTTCAATATCTTTATTAGAAGTAATGTTTCCTGTAAGTCCAGTGATTTTGTATCTGGGGAGGATGCACCACAATATCAAGTCAATTTTATTTGTTTAGCCCATTATCACAAATCACAGATTCCCCCAATAGGCCTTACAGTTTGTATATATTGCAATATCATTTTTTTAACCATTAAACTCCTTGTTCCTTAAAAGCACCAGCATGTCTGAATGCTGCCCTGTTCATCCACACACATCAATAATTGTAGATGGGGATTTTCTGCTGAGCTTTATTATGTCTGTAAACAAATAATCTGTGGTCAGCAGCCTCAGTTCACCATACAGGATCGATCAATGACCCCCATGACCCCCCTACTTCACACACACACACACACACACACACACACACACACACACACACACACACACACACACACACACACACACACACACACACACACACACACACACACACACACACACACACACACACACACACACACACTTATACCCAGGTCCCAGCCTGAGAAGAGTTAAACTGTGTGTGAGCTTGCTGAGTTAAAGCCAAACACACAGAGTCTTTCACTGTGGACAAGGCGTCTTTCAGCAGAGCAGGTATTCCGATCTGTGGCTGAATCAGCCAAATGCATATAAACACCACGCATAAACACCCCCTCCTCCCCTCTCATGCACACATCCGCACACATGCATGTTTAATAATATCGAAAAAAAAAGGCTGATGCAACCCCCCTACTCTGCATTCAGGCTCAGAGGCTAAAGTGACATCACTGCAAAGAAATAAAGCTCTTTCTATTCATTATGTCAGCTCATCTCTGATTGGTCAGAGGAAGGTGAAAGTGGTCGCTGGGAGGAGGGTGACGACAGCAGAGCGGTTGGGAAAGATGGGTGGGGACGGGAAGGGGGGGGGGGGGGGGGGGGTAGTAGTGGCATATGGGCACAGGAGTGCTCTCCAGGCCCTCCTCCTGTCCCTATGACTACAGGAAGAAATGCACACACACACAGACACACACACACACACACACTCTTAAGACGTATGTTATCACAGCAGAAAGCAGCCTCAGGCTACAGAGACACAGTGTGGTGGACAAACTGAAGGGAGGCGAGTAAGTGAATGCCAGAGCAGAGGAGGACAGACCATACAGGCCGTATTATCACCAATATAGGAGACTGTGGAGTGACTGGCCCAAACAAACAGCTGTAGATACAAGCACGCTGCCATGAAAAATACTGTACAGCTAACTAAGTTTGACAGCTAGAAAAACACAAAAAAGAAGATCTACACAATCATTCTGTATATACTAAGCTAATGATCAAGCAAACACTGAATAACAGAAAGAAATCGAATGAGACCAAAAGCCTTGGTCAGCAGACACACACACACACACACACACACACTCCAGACCTCACCTCCATGATGGGGTTGGAAGCCAGAACCTTCTCCTCCACGTTGGTCTCGCTGGCCGAGCCGCTGACCGTGGCAAAGTACCTCATGGCGTATTTGGCAGACACGGTCTTTCCAGCTCCTGACTCCCCGCTCACTATGATCGACTGGTTCCTCTCATCCCTATAAGAGGGCAAAAAAGGGACATACGACTATGTAAAAAATTTCCATTAACAATTTGGAACTAACTACTGGATCTGTTTATTTTGCTGTCTTCATCCTGCTTCAGTCAACAATGTGTTAAATTAAGCACAAATTCCAGGTAACTGCTATGTGTCCCGGGTCCTGTAAAGTTTAATATGACACAAACAATGACAAGAGTTATGCTGTAAGCGTAAGATGTTCCTCAACAAGCATTCTCTATGGCTGCAGGCAGAGCAGGTGGAACACGCTTTAATAACCCTCTCAGGGGGGTGATTTCCTCGTTAGCTCAAGGACTTGAGACTAAATCTTCAGCCTTCTCATATCTTTTCTTTCAGAGCTGAGGGTGGGGAGGTTGGCGCCAATGCTTTTTTTTCCTAATAAAATGGGCATTTTGCCACATTGAGCTCTCAGGCAGGATATTGCTTTAATTTTCTTCCTCTTTGCCCTCAGGGTTTTGGATTGTGTCCTACAGAGTTGGTTTGGATGGTTAGATATCAGACTTGACTCCAATATTGCAGCAGAACAACATCATCTGAGCTGATATATGCCAGATGTGCACCTAATTTTGACCAAAATCGTACAAATTAGACCTGCCAATAATTTGCAGAGAATGCAAAGAATTGCCAAATTCATCTGGTACCAGCCTTCAAAATCAATAAAGTACTAATTCATATTTCTTGGTTTATTTACTCTCCAATGATAGTTAACTGATTATCTTTGGATGTCACAAAGGCCTCACCCTTTTTCTGATATTTTATAAACCAAGTGACCAATTGAGTAAACAATAAAAATGCTAAGAAAAATGAACATAAATAGAAAATACTATGTATGTATGTCGAGCTTTTTGAATTGTGCAGCTGTACACTACATGTAAGGTCTTAACACACAGAATACATTTTTATTTCAACAGTGCTACATGATCCTCGACACGCAAAAAAGTAATGAGCTGTGTTTCCATCTAATTTGAGCAAATTTCTACAATATCTCAAAAGAAAACGTGAAAATGTTGAGTGGAAACAGCTGATCATGCAAGTTGAGCCATCAGAATGTATTTCTCTACCTTTCCTCTCACATTAACTCTGTCTGAGGGGAAAAAAGACTAAACCCACTCCAAAACCATCTTAATCCCTGTATCAATCAAAGTTTTCTAATACTTATAGATGGAAACACAGCTACTGCTGCCAGCTTCAAATAACGTGTTATTAACACTGGCACGCAGTACTTGGTGTACATGTAAAGTAGGTAGATGACAAACGATGATCTACAGTTTGGCTCCAGTGGAGAAACTCAGGGTGTTGTGTGCATGATAAAAAGAGAGAGCCAGTGAGACTGTGAGACCACCACCACCACCGGGCTATTTCTGTCTCAGATTTGACCTACAAACCCAGAAGAGAGACCAGACCCATGCTGCTCAGGTAACACAAACCTGGCCATCTGTTTGTACGCCTCTTCTGCCACAGCGAAGATATGTGGGTCCATGTCTCCCATGTTCTGGCCGCTGTAGGCGTTGATGATGTCTGCGCCGTAGATCGGCAGCGTCTCATACGGGTTGATGGCCACCAGAACGATTCCTGTGACACAGCAACAGGGGGAGGACGCAGTTCATATGAGCCACAACCATAAAATGTACTGGAGTACGTGTGTCAGTGACTAATAATGTTTGGCAAGATGATAAAGTCAAAAACTTTTTTAAAATACAGTTTTAAGAAGCATTCATCAGGTCTCTCAAATTGTACATTTTGTGTTGATGTTGGTTTCTTGTCATTTCAAAGTCCATTTGTACCATTTATTTTTACGAAATCACAATTTTGCGCTATGGTATAACCGAAAAAGAATTATAGTTTTATGATACCAAGTTTTTAGGGTTACTCTACATGGCAGTTTGTGCATGGTTCCACATATCACATATTGTTAACAGTGAACAGTTGTTTCAAAATTCACCAGAATTTAACCAGATGGTCAGGTGGAAGTATGAATTCATGCCAAACATTATGAGTACAGGAGGGTGTCGTGTTCACAGCGTCCCCCTACCACAGTAGGTGTATATGAGCTTGGAGTCGATGAAGCGGACTTTGAGGTTGTGCAGCACGGCCGGTTCGTGGAGGTAGCTGAGCGCCGTGAGGTCGTTCTCGCCCACCAGGATGTCGGGGTTTCGCAGGTAAGGCAGGTTCTTCGTCTTGGGGTCCAGCTTGTGCTCGATGTCCTGAGGATGAAACACAGAAAAATAGAGCAACACACGAGAGAAATAAGAGGGAGGAGGTCTGAAGAGTAAACAGATGCCTGATGAACTGTTAACTAGGATGTAAAACTTACCCAGCATTTGACATAAGTTAGTGAACCATGTATTAATGCATTTGATCTGATTCTCAGGTTTGTGATTAAAACCTGCGACATGAAATAAATTAAATGAAATATCTGATAAACAGACTTCTAATTTTTCTTCTCTACCCAAAACTATATTTAAATCACTAAAAGGTTGGCCCAGATCCAGATCAGAACATATAATCAATAAATTCAAATTGTATTATTAAAAATAAATAGCTAATTGTGACAGAACTTTTCCAGCCTTCACAGCCCTGGCTTAGTTGCCTATAAAATTCAAATCAATTGCATCATGTGTGATAAATGTTATGAGTCATAACCATAATTAGGGAATATAAGGTTCCGGTCCTTTGCTTGAGGAAATTTTCTCTAACTGGACCTCTTTTAACTTTATTTGAATACCCCTGCTGTATTTCTTACTGTACATACATTCTCAGAAATGTCATGAGATAAGCAGCGATTTGCCATGGCTCTGTAGCAAGAAAACAGCAGTTACTAAAAGATGTATTGCTGAATCAAGTCCTCAGTTTTGTTCTTTTTTTGAGCCTTTTAGTATCAGGATGGAATGAGAATTAGCATGATGAGCATTAATTAAAATGTTTTATTCTGATCATTTCTAACAGAAGTTCTTGTTACCTCATTTAACTTTCACTGTCACAATGACATAGGTGCAGATCTGATGTGAACCTTAATTAATTTGAAATCTACACATGGATCTGGATCAGTTTTAAAATACATACAGTTCAATACAATTTAATTGAAAACAATTCTTGAGACGTCAGCCATATGATCACATATTTAATTAGTAGGAGAATTATAGCTGGCAGAATGCTTTCAGTAACATGAGTGATAGCTAATGACAGCTAGGTGTAAGATCTGTGTGCTGGCAGCTGTTTGTATTCTAAGCTGCCGTGTTTAATTTACTGCTGTACATTTAAATTACTCCTCGGGGGAATCTTTGCAAGATGCTCCAGAGACGCAGCGCTTTAAGTGTGTTTGAGGTAGAGAGAGAGAGAATAGAGAGAGATGGAGAAACACAGAGCTGAGAGGAGACAGTAGTAAATAAATATGAAGATGAAGAAGCGAAGAGTGGAGCCTAAGAAAGCTGCTTTCCTCCCCAGTCAGCTTGTCCTCTTTCATGTCACTCACCATTCCATCCTCCAGCACCAGGTGCAGACAGGAGTCAGCATGTTTGTAGTCCTTGGTCAGCTCAGCGGACTTCCACACCTCCTCGGCATCGGGGATCCACACCCGAGCTCGCTGAGGGACAGAAGAGGAAAAAAACAGTGAGATAAATAGCACTCAAGGAATGTCATACTTTTACAAAGGATAGGACATTCAAGTTTGGTTCAGTAGATATGCTGACAGCCCCAAGAACATTATAAACTAAATCTGTCTGGAAAACAAAAGTATCCTGATGATAACCCTGCTTCCTCAGTTTTATCGAGCATGCCGGAATAAACATTTTGCATTATTTAAAACTACAATACAATTTGAGCTGATGTGAGGTTTGAGCCTCTCCACTTTAAAATAAAACCCCTTCAAAGAAAAATGAATTACCATGAGAAGACAGTTACTTATTTTCCGCTAAAATGTTAAACCGCTGCAACAGAGAAAACACAAGCATCTGTGTTTTTGGTCGTGAGCACGTGGTGCATAATGGTCAGTAATTTTGGTCGTGGGAAGAAACGGTTGAACAAACAGGATCTCAGAAAGACTGAAGAATGCCATCGTGGATTTTGGCTTGTCATATCTTGAAATTCTCTCTCTCTCTTTCTCTCAGACAGACACACACACACACACACACACACACACACACACACACACACAGTGGATGGTAAAACAGTTTCGGGCCTCATGGACTTGTGACTGGAGGCAATCAGCTGATTACAGACATGTGGAAAAACAGAGATGATCACTGCCGGTCACATGGCTGAGGAATTCAGCTAAAAATGCAGATATATACGTGCACGCACACACACACGGAGGTCATACCTCTGAAGGTGGAGGAGCTTACTGGTTGACTTTGAAGTGATTGTGAGAATAACACACACTTATGAGAAACAGTGTGTGTGTGCAGCCTATTTCAGTGGAGACATGTCAGTGGTCCAACAATTATTAAGTTGTTTTTTGATGAGAAAGTAAGAATTTCTTTATTGGATTTAATGAATTTAACTGTCATAGAGAGGTGTTGATCATAACTTCCATCAGCTGAAGAGAGAGAAACCATTCAATAACCAAATATTACTGGTTACAATAACAGCATTATAGCATTATAAACAATATAGCATCAAACTGTTACTAGAAAGTGTGAAATGAAGCTTCTACTTTTTATACAGGTGAAACCTGACAGTATTCAATAAATAAAAATATGCCTTTTATGCTCCTGTCACCTTGTATTAGAAAAATACCTAAACCTATTATACCTACACTACATATGTTCAATTAATGTAGATGTTTAAAGCTAAAGGTTAGAACCAAGACTTGTCCCAAAGACAAGTAAGTGAATTACACGGAATACACTTTCAATTAAATTTCAATAACTTTATTCAATTTGTGTTTTTAGGTGATGTACAATCAGCGCGTTTGTGGCCCGCCTGCGAACGGTTGAATTTCTACGTAACTATTTAATAATATTGGAGATGACAGAATAAAAACGGTGGTCTGATCATCAGGTTTTATTTTAATATGCCTACATAAAAAGCAGCGTTTAAAGAGTGATTTAAGTGGCCACAGGTTTGAATAAATACGATTTTATTTTATTAAATCGGGACGTAACAGGATAAATCTGTGACGTGTATATTCTTCGACCACCAGGTGGCGGTAAAGCAACGATAGAAAAACGGGGGAAATAAACGTTACAAACCTCCGCGTAATTAACGCCAGGAGATAGTCGATGCCATTAAGTCCGGTTGACTAAATTAACCACGCAAAGGATACGAATTTTATAAAACGATGGGCTGAAATCAAATAAGACATAAAGGCGCTATGAAGTCAAACGCGCTCTTTTTACAGCTAGCGAAAATGTCGTTAGCCTAGCTAGCGACTAACGGCTGCCTGTAATGTAAAAGCCGTACAATATATGCTCCTTTGTCTTGTACAATACACCAACGACGCACACAGAATGTCGCTACAACCCCCACCTACCGGCGGTTCCATCTTTTAAGACTGATTGATGATTAATTACCAATGTACATGTTATTTCTGTACTGCAGTTTTTTTTAAACAGCCAAGATGGCGCCGGTATTCGTTCTCCCGCTCGCTGCCGATTCACGGTCACGTCTGCAAGGTCGGAAATTACACCTCCTCTCGTTGATTGAGAAAGAATAAATACCTATTTTGTTTTACATTAATTGTTATTAAAAGAAGAATAATCAAAAGAATGTCTATTTAAGATGGGGAGGTAAAAATACAAAATAAAACAAACAATTATTTGAATGTATTAAACAGCCAACATATTTGTTTATATGATATAATCAACCTTTAGAGCAGTGGTTCTCAAAGTAGGGTCCAGGGACCCACAGAGGGTCCCAGTAAAAAAGGGGGACTTATTTATTTTCAGTAAAATTCCACCCCACTAACTTTAGGTGAAACACAAGAGGAAAATGGCATTTTAAGGCGCTAAAACTACAGTTTTTGGCTCTGTGCCTGCATCTATTATAGACCTGGATGTGACTCCGCCCCTCAGACCTGGATGTAGCCCCGCCCCTCAGTCCATAGATCTATTATAGACCTAGATGTGACTCCGCCCCTCAGCTCATGGAGCTATTATAAGCCTGGATGTAGCCCCGCCCCTCAGTCCATAGATCTATTATAGACCTGGATGTGACTCCGCCCCTCAGCTCATGTAACTATTATAGACCTGGGGGTGGCTCCGCCCACCAGCAGCAGCTTATTTTTTCTATTGGCCACCTGTGGTTCTGTAACAGAAAATCGCATGGGAAAAATATTTTTCCCATAGACTTCAATAGTAAAATAGAAGCCTGTAAAACCTGCTGCATTTCTGGAACAAGGATGTATTTTGTTTTAATGATTTAATTAATTAATATTTTTTTTCTCCAAACAGTTTCTATGCGGTCAGCAAAGTGAATTAAAAGTGTTTTTTACGATATGCATGTTCTCATTGCCCCAGGGCATGATGGGAGGCCCCAGAGCATCATGGGAGGGGGGGGGGTGACACTATCATCAGTCTCTATGAGTCACATAACATTGAAATACACCCAGAAGCCAGGAACTCTGTCGGTGAATGCACCAAGCAAGCAACTATCATTAAAATAAACAGTGGCCATATGTCAGTCTGGTATCCAGCTCCTGTAACACATCCATGGCCTGCAGCTCTCTTGCCCTACTTCACCATTTTGTTAGCGGTTTCACCTTTTTGGTCCCTGCAGGAGCCCGTCCCAGCAGCCTAGCAACGGAGAGGAGGAGGAGAGGAGGAGGACAGAGGCTAAAAATAGCAGAACGGGTTTTTGAGCAGCATCACACTACAGAAGCTTTGCTGCATCCTGAACCTGACACACACCCAGATTTCACACTTTAGTAGGTGTCAAGCGCAATTATCCTAACGCATAACGAATTAGTTAACAGAACCAATCAGCACGTCTGTCTCTCTCTCTCTCTGTCACATACACACAGCAATGTAATGCAGCTGCAGAGGCAATGAATCATATTTATAGACGAGCAGATTCCCCTGTGTTCTGGAAGTAGAGGCGAGAGGAAGGTTGAAAGTCAACCACACGCTCACTGACAAAATTTACATGATTCAAGGACATGATCGTCCACAGTGAAACACAAGCTGGAGACTGAGACAAGGAGAGAAAAACGATGAGTCAAGCATGTAGTCACTGTCTGCTGGAATGATGGGGGGGGGGGCTGGTGGATGTTGGCTGGTAGAAGGAAAAAGATGCAGAGACGTCAGATCTATGATGTCACAAATCATGTGACTAACGTGCCTCTGCATTGAGTTCACTCTAAATATTATGCTGCATACACACACAAACACACACTGCACCCTTTTTATTCTATCAATCCAGACACTCACTGAGAATATATACACATATATATATATATATATATATATATATATACATATATAAACACACGTAAAAATGCAAAAAAAAACAACCATAAACCACCAGCTGTTTTAAGTTCAATAATAACAATCCGCTGCCTTCCTCACGTTCTCTCCACATCTACCTAGTAACAGATGCTGCTATTTGTAAAGACTGGCAACACATTCAATGAATTCAGAGCGATCGCACCCCGAACACGTGTGTAATTGCTTTTTTTTTCTGTTGCTCCAGAAAAAAAAATCTGCGAAGGACCAGTCGAGTGACTTCTGACACTAAATTACTCCTGACAGATCACAGGGCCAGAAACCATCACTGCAAATGAACATATAATCAACATATTCTAATTTAACCAGCATTTTATTTGACACATTTGTTTCACACTAATGATTTTATTTTGCAAGGTTTTAAACTTTTTTACTGTCTTACATATATCATAGTTATGTTTTGAATGAGCGAAAGGGACTGGTCATGTGACCTCATAAGTTGTATGTCCTTCAAAATAAATATATATATATATATATATTTATATATTTATTTTATATCAAAGCTTTTCAGAACAATGAAGGTAAAGTAATTGGTGCCATGCAATAGATGGTAATAAAGTTTTTTTTTTATTTTGCACAAATTACAGAACTCGCTTGTTACAAAAAAAAAAAATTAAGAACATAAAATATATTATATTAATATATATTAATTTAAGTCCAGTTTTCATTGATTTAAGCCCTGAGCTTCTTGACTTATATATTAGCTTGTGTTTCTTACTATAATGACCATGTTTTCCAGGAGACAAAAGAGGGAGTCACCGCTGTTCCAGCTTTTAACCTCTTACTGTTTGCCTGCTAAAGCAGAGAAACTGAAGGACTATTGAATATTATTTAAGAGGAGAGCTGATGGTTTGTCCATGCAGCTGCATGCACTGATAGACCTACGCTTAAATCAACCTCAGCCATTTAACATGCCTCTGAGTCAATATTATTATTTTCTGTTACACTCATTGGAATAAATCTTCCTTTTACTCATTCTGCAAGTGGATGAGTAGATGCTGGATAATCATCTCTACAAACACCTTGTTGAGATAAGAAAAAATGAAAGTTTGTGATTGGAATCTCTACGTTTATCCTCCACCGTGTCTCAGGAGTCCAGAAGGTACGAGGCCGGCTCCATGCTAATCCAGGTTTAACTGAGACACAGGATCAGGGGCTGATTAGGCAATCTCAGGGTTTAACACGGCTCATCTCATTCCAGTCAACTACACCGCAGTTTCATTACAATCGCATTCAGTATAGCTGCAGGTTTACCCGAAACATGGACACAGAACAACGTCAGCATTTAAAAGATATTAAATAATAAAGAAAAAAGATTTAGATTTATTCTACCTAAAATGGTGCTTCACCACACATATAATACCAGAGCAGCAGAGTTAAGTCAGATCCTCGGTGCTGCTGAAGGAGGACGGAGGTTACCTGCACATCAAGGTGTGTGTGTGTGTGTGTGTGATGTGTGTGTGTGTTCAGGTTGTCGCTGCAGGGTGGGGCTGCATCAAATCTGCATAAGTCAACAGCAGATTACAGAGTCCTGACCCTGCTAAGACTGAGCTGAGCTTTCACTCCTGAACGGGATCCTGCTGATCCAACACCTGTGGCCCCCCCGGGTCCTCAGGTGTTTACCTGGTGGGATGGAGGGGGGTCCTGGTCCAGGTACGGCAGCTACAGCACGGCAAGTTTCTCTGGATTTGTTATTAGTAGCATTTAATGTCCAGTTTAGTTCAGATTTAATCACCTTTTAAAGGGGCACTGCTAGTTTAGTTTTTTGATATTTGTTTTTTTTAAAGCAAAATTCAAAAAGCAGAACAGAGGATGAACTAAAGGAAGAAAACCCCAAATAGTGGGCTGGTGTAAGAACAAGTTGACAAAGATGAAAACTAAGGGCATTTTATTTGCAATTTTAGGTAGTTTGGTGCTGAACATGGTCAATGACAAATCACATTTGGCACAAAAGGAGTAAAAAACTTTATAAAATACAGTTTAAGAATCATTCATCAGGTCTGTGAAGGTGTGTGTATTTGTGTTCATGTTGGTTTCTTGTCATTTAAAAGTCCATTTTGTACCATTTATTTTCACAAAAACATAATTATTTATAATCAAATGGTGTAAAAACATTTAATCCACATAGAATATAAAACTAGTTGATAATGTGTTTTTAAAATAATTTTAAGAGAGAAGAATTAATCCTAATTAGTTTTTAGGATTAGAACACACGACAGTTTTGACATCGTCCCTAACAGCCATTTTAATCATGATTTTTTAAGGATGCACTGAATATGTACAGATATATAACAGAATATTAAAAAGCGACATTTGTCTTCGGTGAGGCTGAATATTAGTGTAAAACAGATATTTTAAGGTGATATAACTTCTGCTATCATCTGTCCTTTAAAAGCTGCTCTGTTCATGTCTCTGAAAAGTCAGGAGTTCACAAAGTAGATAGTTCATGGACGATCAGCGTTTAGTGTTTGTTGCTGTTGAATGTTTCTCTCATGTCTATTTAACATGTTAAAAAATTATTTTAGACTATTTATGCAATACTTGGCTCTAAATGTTTAGTTTGGTGCATCACTATTAGTTGCTTAGTTGTTATTTTTGTGTATTAAAACATTTTATTTCTAATTTTCATTATTCAGTCTTTAGTTTTCTTTAACAACAAGAACCTCGACCTACACATTGTTAAAACAAGAAAAAACAAGTTGCCTGCTTTGCTTTCAGGGGACGGGGGGTTTAGGAAGTCTCATTAAAACTGATGAAGAGGAAACAGATTAAAATTATTGACGTGTTCCAGTAGAGCAGCAGGAAAAGGCTGCAGCTCTGTGGGAAGCCCAGACTGCACAATCCTCGTCACATGATGCCTCTCATGTGAGAATCTGCTGTTTTTCTGCTCAGCTGGGCCGACGCTGCAGGACGCCACGACCCCACGACCCAGGACCCAGGACCCAGGACCCAGGACCCGGGTCCTGGGTCGTGGGTCTCCTCTGGTCCTGGACTACGTTGCTCCAGAACCACAGTTCTGTTGGCACAACTAAAACTAAGAAATAGCAGCGGGATCGTCTTCACTAAGACGCTGCAGCGCGTCCAGTCATAATCACATTAGTTGAGCCAGTGCTGAGTCTGGAGGACGGGATCCTGCAGACCTGGACTCAAACCACACAATCCCAGTGGAACATCACAAACAATAAAACAGATTATAGACAACTTTAAATCTAACTTCTCGCTCGACAGAGGTTTAATTTGTTTTCCTGCCATCGCCACCGATCAAACACAGCAACAACATGTTAGAGCAAACAGAAAGATGCTTTATGAGGACTTTAGGAATCATTCAGCAGGAAAACACACGGTGTGTGAGACGTCAGCCGTGACATGGACGCGTCTGAAATGACTTTAAGGTTCACGTGATTAAATTCTAACGAACCTAAAACAGAGATTTTGCTGTTGTTCATGATGAAAACTCTTCAGGCTAAAAGCAGATTTGCAGCTGAGCGGCAGCTATCACACGCTGCTGTTTCAGAGACTCCACTTATACAGACGTGAATCCAGGAGAAGGGTGTGTCAGAACAGGCCTCGTGTTCCACAGAAAAACAGACGACCAATAGAAAAACTAATTATAAAAAGTGAAAGAATCAAAGAATCTCATACAAGCTAAAAAAAAGAAAAAAAAGAGAGGAGCTTTTCCTTCAACACGTCAACCTCAGAGATGTGATTCAAAAAGCAAAACAAAAAAAGACAAAAGTGGAAGATTTTTGTTTCTGTGTGAATAAACTGAGGTTTCAAGTCAGGAAACAAAAGCAAAAACTTACTGTGACAAACATATACGCCAAGTCCCGGTTCATCTTGTCCTGTTGGTCGAGCCCTTAGCTCATGCTGTGAGACTGATGGTTTTCTGGATGCCTCCACACACACTCACACACACACACACACACACACTCACACACACGCCACAGGACCAGCACACTAAGTGATGCAGCACTGGGCTGGAGAAGCTGCTGTTGGATGAAACCTTCCCATTGTGTCTGCAGACGAGCGGCGTTCAGCGGCGTCCTGGAGCCCCTCGCCCCCCCCGGCCCGTCACTGGCCTCCCGACCTGTCCTTCAAACGGCTCGTCCTCCCCTTTCCCGCGTCACATGACTCCCAAAAAAAACAGAAAACTGGACTTTCCCCATGAACCATTGTCATGGCCCCGAGGAGCAAACACCACGAAATGAAAGTTTTATTCATTCATTCATGTGGAACCAGAAAATCAAATAATTTCAGTTTCTAGAAACTAATGTTGTTGAGTTGCTTTCTGAAACAATAACATTTTATTTATTTATTTTACTCGCTGATTTCTATCACTCGTCTGTGCATCGCTGCAGCAGAATGACGCCGACATGCCAGAGCATATACAACATGACTGCACAATTACTTTAACCAGGTTATCGCCGTAATCTAATGCACATGCTCTCAATTAGAGCTGAGCAGGAAAAAAATAAGCCACTGATGTTAGATAATGTAAAATCCACCAGCTGATCAGCTGACGACAGCAGACACGTAAAACATGTCTGCTCATTCTGTGACATAATACAAACGGATTTTATATCTGCTCGATAATATGCAAAGTACACACATGTGAAATTAAGTTATGTCTGCTGAGAACACTGTGTTTTACATGCTGTAAAATCTTAAAACATGTCCACTTATCTTTATTTACAAATATTTCTATAGTATATTATTATTCTAAAAAAATCAAAGCACCCATCTAAAATATGTTCAGGTTCATAGACACAAAGAAATGCTTCAGCTAGGACTCAAACACATGTTTGCTGCTTATGAGGCAAGAACACTACCCCCTACACCACAACAGAACACCTACAGAACTTTAAGTTTAAATGAGAATAATAGAAAAATCATGTTTTGACTCTCCATCTGAAAAATGTATTTAAAAGTCCTCCCCCATCGTACCATGAACAAACTAAATCCTTAAGTTGAGGTTAATCGGAAAAAAAAGAGAGAAACGAGAGGAACAGACTGACAGATGCTTTTTGATTTATTGACAGATCCTGTTTAAATTTCTCTTTTGTCTTCAGGCACAAAACCTATAATATTTACTTTGTGCTTTTGTTTTGTAAAATATATTTAGTGTCATACACATAAAGAAATGCTTCAGCTAGGAGTCAAACACAGGTCTGCTGGTTATGAGGCAAGAACACTACCCCCTACACCAAATTTCATTCATTTCATTTCATTTCACTAAACGCACATCCCCATTGTACCATGTGCAAACTATACACAACTCTATAAACTTGATTTATAGATAGATAAGGTTAGGGTTCATATAAAAACAATTTAATTCATTTAAAACAGAGGAATGCACACAGCTTGGGTTTAGAAACTTTTCTTAGAGACTTTGTGACGTCATCCAGTACTCTGCCTGTATAGAGCTTCACACACACTAGAGCTTCCTATAATACATTATAATAAACCTCATTTTCTATGATACAGGACTTTAACACACTGATACTGATGAATCAACACGGCGTGAGCTGCAATCTTAGACAAACAAACCTAGATAAACATTGGTTTAGATTCCTCTACAAATTTGTGAATAAAAGTCTATTTATTACACCTCTTCAGATACTTTTTGTGGTAGAGGATGTACTTTTGAAAGTCCAAGTTGTGTGTGGAAGAGTGTGAGTCATCTAGTGGATGAACATGAGAATATCCTCCTGTGTTCATGTCTGCTTCTTATTACTCAGCTCCTCTCACCCTCACCACCTCTTACGCTGTTTCTGGCTCACCACTTATTTATTTAATTGCAGGTACAATGCACAATGGACGATATTCATGCTTTACTTGGTCCCAGTGAATGGAAGAACCACAGTAAAGTCTAGTGAATATGTGCATTAATGGTTTTCTCCCTCCAACCTATAAAAATCTGGTATCACCTCTATCTCCCTTTTTAGTGTAGGTCAGCCAACCCGAGATGCCGTGTGTGTGTGTGTGTGTGTGTGTGTGTGCATGTTAATCAAGCAATTCAATAAGCTTCTATAAGGCTGACGCACATGCACAAAGAGCAGAGTGTGTTGGAAAAGTAAATCACAGAGAGGGGTTTGACATCAGAGGCCGATTCCTGAAACAGACTCAACCATTCAAACCAGAAACTAACCATTAAACAGGATTCTTATGGAATAAGCTGCACACTGATGGATGAGGCTCAGGAAACACACACACACACACACACACGCACACACTTATGCTGTGTTTTCCTGTGTGTGTCTTTAGGTCTGCAACTAATGATTGTTTTCACTCGATTAATCCTGACAGTCATTATGAAAATTGCTTAATAGAATTTTTACTCGTCGTGACATCTTCAAATGTCTTTTTTTAAATCACACCAGCAGCCCCAAAAATGTGAAACATATTCACTTTATGAGCCTGCATCACACAGAAAGTCTGGAAACCTCACATTAGTGTCACTGCAACTAGGGATTTCCTTTGCATATAGGACAACCCCAAAAATATCACGTGGTGTAGTAACGTCTGTGGTTGTGTAGAACTATAAGGCCTAAGATATGCAACACTCAACTGGATCCTATTTGTTTTCCTCTCCACACAGAGGTCAGAGGTTAGGGTCAAACACCGATCAGAACTGGGAAATCAGACGTTTCAGCACTGACTATTTGCTGAAACAGCAACAGCGTGAATGTGTCTTCTGCTGTTAATGAGACGCTCGTCTGTTGTCTCCAGCTGTGAAGACGACAGAGGCACAGCTGGAAAAGCTGCTGAGATCCAATCGATGGAGAGAATTGTTCAAGTGTGGAAATACACAGCAGTGCTGCTCTTTATGAGTTTTAAGGGTCCTGTATCACAGAAAGTGAGATTTTATTATTTTTTTATAATTATTATTCCACAAACATCTTAGTGTTCTATAAATAGCTTTCCATGTTTCACAACTCAATGCACAGTAAAAAGCACACAAAGTGCAATCAGAAACTGTGAAGGTGTGATGTCAGAACTGTACAGTCACCTCCTGTCCACAGCCAATCAGAGGAGAGCCTCGTTAATATTAACGAGACAGACACAGACTGACCTGTTAGGTCTGGAGCTGCAGAGAGATGGAAAGCTATAAAACTATAGGTCAGAGAAAAGATCTTTAGAAGCATTCACCACACACACTATTGTATTTACATTTTTCTGCAAAGCTACAGTTAGGTCTGAAAAGGGGGCTTTTATTTTGAAGGGCATTCAATTTATGAGGTCACATCAAGTATTTAAACCTTCTACTGCATAGTGCTGCCACATGGCAGACATACATTATCCTAGTGTTTGAAGAAGCTGTGAAAAAATATATCTTTTTACAAATAAGGTGGGAAAAGGGGGCTTTTATTTTGAAGGGCATTCAATTTATGAGGTCACATGACCAGTCCCTTTAGCTCATGGACATTTTTAATGAGTTCTTTTTTTACATTTAATAGCATTTTGTATTTTTCCTATACTGTATATTTTAATATATTTATTATTTAGGTCATTTGTGATGATAAAACATTCAAAACATTTTTCACCATATTTCATTAAGGATATGGAAAAGTGAACAATATGGGATCCTTCAAATCATCACACACACACACATGCACACACACAGCTGAGCCCACCAGCTGTCAAAGTGGGGGGGATGGGTGACTCATCTCCTTACTTACACACACACACACACACACACACACACACACTTTCATTATCTACTTCACATATAAAGACACACAGCTGCAGCAGCA
This sequence comes from Eupleurogrammus muticus, assembly GCA_036785175.1. Lineage (NCBI taxonomy): Eukaryota > Metazoa > Chordata > Actinopteri > Scombriformes > Trichiuridae > Eupleurogrammus > Eupleurogrammus muticus. Next base: position 887,700 of record JAYKQN010000048.1, read on the forward strand.
ACATGTATGACCTTGTGTGTGAGTGTAACAGGAGAGCAGCAGCAGTGTTAGCAGCAGCAGTGTTGTTAGCAGCAGCAGTGTTAGCAGCAGCAGTGATAACAGTGTTAGCAGCAGCAGTGTTAGCAGCAGCAGTGATAACAGTGTTAGCAGCAGCAGTGTTAGCAGCAGCAGTGTTAGCAGCAGCAGTGTTAGCAGCAGCAGTGTTAGCAGCAGCAGTGATAACAGTGTCAGCAGCAGCAGTGTTAGCAGCAGCAGTGTTAGCAGCAGCAGTGATAACAGTGTCAGCAGCAGCAGTGTTAGCAGCAGCAGTGATAACAGTGTTAGCAGCAGCAGTGTTAGCAGCAGTGTTGTTAGCATCCCCCCCCCCCCCCCCGCAGAGCTCCGTGGCCTCCTCCATCCAACCCTCCTGATGCTGGAGCCAGGATGCGGTTGTCTCCGCAGCATCTCAGGGTACCAAAGCTGCGGGAGGAGAACCCGCACAAACCGAGACACGCAACACACTTAAAAATAATAAATAAATAAATAAATAAATAAATAAATAAATAAATAAATAAATAAATAAATAAATAAATAAGAGGGAATAAAGTGGCAGAGCTGAAGCTGTGGTTCATGAAGCGGAGGCTCCATGATGGCACCGCCTTTACATCAGCATCCTGGAGCCTCCAGAGGAACGATGTTAGCTACACATATAGACATATACTAATAATAATAATTATTATTATAATAATTATAATGATATGAGGATTTGAGCTAGAAGATGCAGTGTTTGTGTTAGTGTCAAACAAACCAGCAAATATTGATCGATGAAGCTGATTTTTGCGCCATCCATTAGCTTCTGTCAGCTCAGCATCACATCTCTCATTATTCTGCATCAAAACCTCTTTCAGACGCTTTCAGACACATTTTCATTCATTTCAAAAGCGACGATGCCACCTCAGCTGGAAACACGCGTGTTTTTTCTTCTTCTCTTTTTTAATCACGCAGCGACTAATGGAAGCTGTGCGTGATTTCTGGGTAAATGTCCGTGAGTTTCACCGCTGGTTTCTACCTTTGTGTACAGCTCCGACGCTGCCATGACGGCTGCTCTCTGCGTCCTTTCCCCGGATCTGAAGCCTGAACGTCGGGCAGGTCCTCCGGGTCCACCGGGCTCCCGGAGCGGGACGCGGCTCTGCTGCTGCGGGTCGAACCGGCCTCTCACGGGCAGGACGCGTCTGTCAGCGCCATGATAAGCCGCTAAAACGAGTAAAAAGACAACAGAAAAGAGAATCCCGAGGCTGCTCGCTGAGGTTTCAGCGCCTCACTTTGCATTCTGGGTACAATGGATGAAAATGATTCAGCCAAAAGGCGGAGAAGCGGCGCCCGGAGCCGGAGAAGCGGCGCCGCCTGGCGGCCGAGGCGGGAACTACAGCAACAACCTGGAACAGCAGTCCAGGTTTAACCAGGGTCAGGCACATCTGGACAGAGGTGGTGACGTCATCAGACCCCCGAGCAAAACGTGTTATTATGAGTGAAATGTACCTAAAGCATCACATGTAATGGTCAGTGAAAAATCATAAAACACAATTTTAAGAAGCGTTCATCAGGTCTCCTGAATGTACATTTTGTGTTGTGTCATTTCAAATTCCATTTTTCTTTTTACAGAAATTGTGATTTTTTTGTGACTTTTGACACAAAATGTCAAATGGTGTAAATGAAAAGAATGATCAATATTAAATATTTTGTAATATTTTGTAAGAATTTAAACCATCTGGTTCAAAGTTTACTATACTACTTGTACTTAATTATTATATACATATGAGAAGATTTTATTGTTTTCACTTTAAATCCTGTTATTCCTATTTTATTTTATTTGTTATTTCTCGCTGTATTTTTTTTTTACTATGGGGGGGGGGGTCCTTTTCCCTAGAATCCCTAGTTTTTATTCAGTCTATGGCTGTACTGTCCTCACAAAGAAGGGCCAGAGTCGACTTCACCTGCTGAGGAGACTAAGGTCCTTTGGTGTGTGCAGGACTCTGTTGAAGACCTTCTACGACTCCGTTGTAGCATCTGCCCTGTTCTACGCAGTAGTCTGCTGGGGGGGCGGATGCTCAGACGGGGACAGAAGGAAAATTGACAAACTGGTACGGAAGTCTAGCTCTGTACTGGGATGTCCTCTGGAGTCGGTGGTGGTGGTGGGAGAGAGGAGGATGTTGGCAAAGCTGACATCCATCATGGACAACCCCCATCACCCTCTGCATGGGGTAGTGGGTGCGCTTAGCAGCTCCTTCAGCCAGAGACTTAAACACCCTCGCTGCAAGAAGGAGCGCTTTCGCAGATCATTCATCCCGACAGCAATAAGACTCTATAACATAACATAAACATAAACCTCACTGTAGTCACTGTCACTTTTACACTGGTCACTTTTTTCTCTTCAAACACACCCTGCACCTTAAGTGTGCATTAGCTATGTATGTGTACATGTGGGTATGTGCGTGGATATGTATGTCCATATATATATATGCAAATATGTGTGTATGTGTATGTATGTAGCTATGTACGTCCATGTATGTATGTATATATGCTTTGCTTATGCATACTTTTTCTTTTTCTTACTATTTATTATCATTTTCTCTCCATTCTGTCGATAATGCATACTGTGTATGCGGATTAACAAATTCTGCGTTTGTGTTGTGTGTTTTTTATTTTTTATAGTTTTTTTATCTTCTTCAACTTTATTTTACTTTTTCTTTATCTGTAACGCTGCAGTAACACACAAATTTCCCCGTTGTGGGATCAATAAAGTTTATCTATTCTATTCTATCTATTCTATTCTATTCTATACTGAGACCCAGCAATTCGTTTTTGTCCTCTGTAGGGGACACTCGTTTCTTGGTGTGTATCTCTGAAACATGTTATCGTGTTCATTCATGTTACAGACGACATCCATGTGTCGTTTGTGTGGTTGTAATTATGACAAAAAAAGAAATTCAAAAACTTTTTTTTTTTCTCTTTAGGCCTCAGGACTATAGAACATGTTTTTATTCATTTAGTTTAATTACATTCTGACAGTATATGGAAGTATATTCCACACAGTTTTGTATTAATTTTTATTTTATTTTAATTAAAAAAAATCCTTATTATCCTTTAAAATGTAAAAGTTAATACCCGTCACAGAAGCTGTTTTATGTAACACTCATCACGCTTCTGTTTTAAATAAAATAAGGCAGCGTGTGTTTATTTTCACAGAGCGTGTAGTGGTGTTGAATCACGTCCTTTTTGAGTTTTTAATGTTTGAGGTAATACTGAAGTACACAGTTTTACTGAGTCCTATCCTGATAGTTCACAATTACATCATTGTTGATGAGATAATTTAGATAATAAAAAAAAGGATTTACACCTTTTCAGCATGAACTTTATTGCACATTTTCAGTTTTTAAAAAGTTCATCCTTAACTAATACTGTTTTTTAAAACAAACGTCCACAGTAGGGACCGTGGCTGTTCAGTTAACAGAAGAGAAATGTGATTATGTTTTATAGTGAAGTGGTTATCAACCATTTTATTTTGTGACCTGTTAAAAGCGAGGTCATCTCTGGCCTGGTATATACAGGACTAATGGACTTTGATCAATTCAGCAAGGGAGTCGTTGCTTTATTGTGATTTTACAGCCTGAAGAGGTGAAATTGTACAGTAACTCACTGGAAAAAAGGATAAACAGAGTACAGAATACTCTTTCCACTGCTTTCTCTAGTTCTTATGTTAATCCAGGATTAATTTTACCAAAAGATCCACGGCTGAGGACAAACAGGCGAAGCTGAAGCTGTTCCCTGGACGGATGATTTTGCATCGATTTGCAGTTTTAAAGCAGCACGATAAAGTCAATACGACACAGCAATTAAACATTTGTGCAAAACTATTTTATTTACAAAACAAAATGGCACAAATTGACAGCAGGGCAGCCATATACATGCACAGCTCAAGCTTAGTGCTTGCTTAGATTACCACATCGCAGGTAAACTTCATCCAGTCAGTAAGGACCCTGGAAATAGCACTATACAGGGCCCAGGGCTTTTTCTTTTAACATAAAACTACTTGAGTATAGGTTTTTTTTTTCCTAAGTCTGAACACAATTCATAACACTCTTTGTTCCCGGTGCTAAGAGCTGCTCCCAGTACATTTTGCCCATAGATTTATACTCACACAGCATATATGGAGCATAAACACTGGTCCCTACTGACAGAAATTCAGCTCCTGTATACTCATCCCCCCGTTATAGTAAGACGATGCTTCATTCATGACAACTTGGAACCAGAGACGTTGATCTGAGGACTGTGACGGCGCTGCGGTTCAGACTGAAGCGGCAGCCGCGTCTCCTCCTCTCTCGCTCTCCTGCTTTCAAGTTGGAACATTTTCTAGTTCAAGCCGACCTGAATGAACCACCCCTGCGCCGCCAAGTGCTTTTATGCTGCACTCGAGCTTCTCAGCATCTGTGTAAATGTCTGTTCAGTGCACCTTAATGAGATAAAAAAGGAGCTCAGTGGGGTTTTGCCTTTGCCAGCCCTGGGTCACACATGCAGTTGTATATGACTCTGGCCTACACCTGGTGGTCCTCGTACGGATCCCCTCGCGTTTCCTAATCAACTGAGCTTGGCCTCTGGATTACTATATTCAGTCAATCACTCAAGCATATTGACAGCATAATTTAGAGTAAGGACATACAGTGAATGATACAAATCTGATGTAAAACGTTCTAAAAGGCTGACGTCTGCCCCTGTGCCAAACAAAAGGAAATATATACACTTCCAAACTGAGGATCCTGATTGCCAGACTAACGCCCCCCAGCCACGCTGCCCCCCCCTTCCTTCAGCCAGTCACTGTGGTGTCATTCGTCCATCAGTCGTACAGAGGCGTCACTGTCGGCTCCTTCACACTCACACTTGGATGTCCTGTTTTTCAGTGTATCTTACATGGGAGTAAAGAGGAAACAAAAAAAGGAACATGGAAAAAAAAAAAAAGAAGAAGACAACAAGGGGGGGGGGGGTCTGGGGAAGGAGAGAGAGACGAATATTTAACAGGAGGCAGTAGACACATGGCCAGATGGGATGGAAACGGAAATAAACGGGATCTGAAGGTTTCAGCAAGCCACTGTCTGGGTGCTAGGTGTGGGTTCCTGTCGGGTGGGGAGGGGGCAGGTGGTTCTGTGAGGGGGCGGGGAAGGTAAAAGTTACAGCTCTGAGACTTGAGTGGAGGGGGTTAGTGCTGGGGGGTGCTGCGGGGGGGCTGTCGGGGCCGTGGGGGCATCAGCCTGCCAGTTTACTGGCCACCAGAGAAGGTTTCCTCTGGGGCAGGTCCTGGGGGGTGGGGATGTGGTCCCCCGTGATCTCGGTCTTCTCCGGCGCGGCCGTCGGCAGCTGCTTATTTTTTATCTTCGCTTTGGCCATGTTGTAGTCGCCAGAGTCAAAGTATTTTTGCTGCAGGGAAACAGACACAGGATTCACATTTACAAACTGGAGGCTCTAAGAAGTGAACAGAAACACCTGTTACTGATATGACAGCACAGCAGCGTAGGACAGAAAGGTTTGGGTCCAAGCCTTAATCTTAATAATGTGTGAAGATAGAAATGTCCTCTTATTGAGGTCTTGTGTGTGTGATGTGCAGAATAGATATGGAACTGTTGATTACTTCTTTTATTAGTCAATCTATCCATTGGTACCACTTAGATGTTTAACTTCTAAAAAATACCAATCACAAGTCACACAGTTGCTTAGAAAGGAGTAATTAAATGAAATGAAATATGAAAGAAGCAAACAGATCTTGATAAACCTGTAAACACTGAGTGCTTGTTTCAGTGTTTAATCAATCAATACATCAAATGTTCAAAGTCAAAGTCAATTTTATTGTCAATTTCTTCACATGTACTTGACATACAAAGGAATCGAAATTTCGTTTTTCACTATCCTATGCGTTTACATGTACAACAACATCAAAGTGCAGGTGCGCAAGACGAGACAATCCTAAACTACAACGGTAAAATGCTAAACTAAAACTGGAAACAAACAAACATGTATGACAGGACAAGACATGAGTTCATTTCAGCACTAGAAAATGTAGAGGAAAAGCCGAAGCCAGTTTAACTACTGATTATTCATCTGGTCTTTTCTTCTGACAAAAATGATGTTATATATATATATATATATATATATATAATGACATGTGCATATCACAAGCTGATAACAACACTAATTGTCTACCAACCGTTTCCTGGCAACTTTTACTTAAGTAATTTGTCAGTAACAACTTCCCATTATTGAACAGCCTAATGCAGGTTTCAGCATCACAGAGACAGAAGGTTGCCGGATCTATTGGGTAAAGCTACTTGAAATAAGCCTAATCCAACACAAAAAATGAAATAAATCCTGCAATCAAGCAGTTAACCATTCAGTTTATGTTAAAACTGTTGGGAGGTGTTTAAATGAGGTGTTTTAATTTATATGGTGTAAGTAGGACAGACCAGACTTAAGACACACGTCTGAGAGTAGTTCTAAAATACACTCTATCCTCATCAATAGAAACAGCATGAATGCATACAGGTTTACATCTTAACTCAAGGTAAATGGACCTGGTTGTTTTAGTTGAGGTGTAACAACCAAAGTATAAGTGCAACGTAAGAAATAGAAAGGACAGCGGGTTTATCCGTGAATGAATCCTGACGCAGCCTAACAACAACTCACCCCCTTCTGGAGGCGCTTGCGAAGCAGATCAGAGCCTCCAGGTTTGTTTCCTAGGTTTGGGTATCTGGCCTTCAGTTTGGCTTCCTCCGCCTTCTCTGGACTGATCATCTTGTCCTGAGCCTCCTGAAAAACAGCGAGAAAGATGCATGTACATAAATAATGTTTCTACTGCACACGTATCATTTTCATTATGTACTACCTATAATATATAATATGAAATTAATGCATATAATCACTGAACAGCAAAATACTATTAAAATGCTCCTTTTAAGCCCTTCTATTCATTTTCAAGCAAAATAAAACTGAAAAATGTGTTGGCCTATTAATAAAATAATATGGATTGTAATAGCATGAGTAGTTCTAGATAAGGACAGATGTGGTTCAGTGAATGTTATACAGTCCGGTAAAACGAAGAGCTAATGGGTCACAAGATTATTGTTATAGTGTGGTCGAGGCCTGAATGGTAAAAGGGTTGAAGTCCCAATTAGTGTACTTTCCTGAATCTTTCCGTCCCCGTCTTAAAAGGATTTTAAACCGTGAGCTTCGTTCCTAATGCTCTGAATCAGACAGTTATTTGACACTCGCACTTTGAATTATCTCATTGTGGATGTGTGCTGTATAAATAAAGCCTGTCCTGTCTTGTGACTCTAGTATTAGACCTGGAGTCTAAGACACTTTGGAACCAATATCCGACATCTTATCAGCAGCATGTATTGACGATAGTTAAGAAGGTATTTTGTGCATTTTACTTAAATGACACATTTTTAAGTAAAAGACTCAAATTGCTGCAAACCAGCAGTACTGGGAGGGGTTATTTTTATATTGTAATCCACTATAGATTACTGACTACAGGCCCTACAATGTAATTTGTGAAGTATTCCATTAGATTACTCATATTACATAATGTGTTCTAAATACTTTGATTACTCGCTGAGCCCATTTGTGTGGATCCCTCTAAATGCATTTAACGCGATGCGTAAATCAGAGCTTGTGCGGCGACGTATTGTTGTGACCTTCTTGACCATTTAAGAAGGTAAAATGATCTTTAGATTTCCATGTCATAGACTTTCCCAAGATGTCCTGGTTCCATGTCTCCTTAATGCTGCCGAAAAGTTGCATATAACAATCAGAGCCTCAGATTTACAGCTAATGATGTAATCTATTTAAACAAATAGTGGATGCAGCTACTCATGTATTGTAATTTTTCTCTATAACATGTATAATGTATCTAGGACAAAGTCCTAAACATACGTTAAGATGTTTATTTTACTGCATTTCTTCTGTGTTTCTGCTAAATGCACCATCTATTCAAATCTTTACAGGCCAACAAACATACAACTTTCCATTTTTATTCCTATCTATATTCTGAGGTTTCCTACATAGGGATTTGTTAATATGTGTTTCAAATTCCGCTTTATACAATATGTTAACCCTAAAAACATGGCAATATTATTTTATGACTGTCGTAATTTTGATGTATGGAGTGATAAAAATAGATGTATAGGCAGGAACAGATTTCCTTGGATCTCACGTGTCATCAAAAGTAAAAAAAAAACACTAAATGCTCCTTTTTCTAATGTTCAGCTGTCGCTCGTCACCGTAATGTGTAACATAAATGCGCGTTTTTATTGATATAATGGCTCATTTGCATATTTTAACAAAGATTTTAGAAAACTTGTATTAAATGATGTTTTTGGCGTAATATAACTATTCAACTGGGTAAGTTTCGTGGTGATTTTTATATTTATTTATGTGTTTTTACCGTATTGACCCGGCGTGTCACCCGGCTGCCGTGGGTCGGACCACCGGTTGTGTAAACGCAGGATTAACCGCTAAATATGCTGCAAGAAACCGCCTTGTTGTTTCTCTGTGTGAAACGCTACGGTCCGTCGGGTATCCTAACACACCAGCATCACGAAAAAGTGCGAACACGGCATTCGGAGATAAGATTAATATCGGCTCACAGCCAGAATATGACGATCTTCTCGGTCGAAGCTAACGTTAGCCGCCGAGCTAATGACAGTTGGTTAGCTCGAGCTGCTAACGTTAGCTAGCTGACGTCCACCACCAGCCGCCGGACCGGTCGCGGCTACAAGCAGCGGGAAAGGACGGCCAAACTGGGGGGTGAATGCCGTTAAACCACCGACGTGTTTTAACTAAAGCAGCTGGGGTTTTCTCAGATGACAGCGGCTAACATGTCAACAATAAGCAGCGCGGGGGAAGCGGCTAAGCTACGCAGCGTTAGCTAAAACAAAGTCAAGCCGCGCTTTCTCGCGCGCTGCTGCCGCCGCTGCACCTGTTACCTTCTCCTCCACCGTCGTCTCCTCGGCCGCCTGCGTCTCTTCGTTCTCCCCCGACATTTTCTTCCGTAATTGTCGTGATCTTTAATCAAAGATTTCGCTCACTCGTCGGGCAAGTGATCCCCAAATCCTCTCTCTCCCTCCCTCTCTCTCACTCGTGTGCTCCGCTTCGACTTTCCGAACACACACGAGTCCTTCCGGCAGCAGCCGAGCGCACCGAGACGGAGTCTACGTCACATGCGGAGACACCGAGCGCGGTCACGACGCTCATGCACGCGCGTCGTGAACGCCATACAGCGACAGTGAGTGGATGTTTTTTTTTCCTAGGACGATCCTGGTATGGCCCGCCCCTATTACGTCTCTGACTGGTTTATCTTACATCCTTAACCTAACGTCAACCAATCACACTCCTTGTGTTAAAACTAGCCAATCCAACGTACGACAGCGACTAGTATTAGCCAATCAGAAACAGCAAAGGGCGGGGTCATCCTAGAATCATCCTAGGAAAAAAAAAACATCAGCTCACGGGTAACGCCCACAGCGCTGTGATTGGAGGATCAGGAGTGTGTGTGAATGTGTGCGTGTGTTTTTCTCACATTGCATAACGTGCTGATCAGCTGTTTGACCCACGTGCTGCGACGCAAATCCAGATTTCACTCCAATAATCCTCAGATCTGGAGGATGATGCATGCTGTAGTGGTTAACACAGGCGAGGCCCAGTTAATATACGACTTCACACCCAGTCAGTTTCATTTTATGGCAGTGTTTAATTAAGATTTTTTTTCATACATTTATAATCCTACTTAATTTAAAGTAGAGCAGTATTAACATACATAAAATTAAAAGGGGCTGAAGTAAAAGTAGTTATTTTGCAGAGAATTGGGTTGTGAATAATATATATTTAAGGTATTGAAAAAAAATGTATGATTATAATGTATACCTCTAGTTTTGGTTTTGATTTTTTCTTTTAAAGTTTATTATAGTTTAAGCAGCTTTTCGGTGGAACTGCTGACACTGACATCTAAAATGTGACGAGAAGAGATAACTATAGCTCTTTATTGTCACAGGGACACAAGCCAAGATGTTTGGGAAATAATCATAAACAATGCAAATTAATTTCTGAGCCCGTCTTCATGTTATAATAGATATGTAAAATTTTATTCTGAAAATTAACTGTAATGGGATCAGCCTGTTTCTGCCTCCTCCCTCTTTCACTCTTAATTACCTCGAGCTGTAAATTAAATCTAGTAGAGTAATAAGTACTATATTTTCCTCTGAGATGTAGTGGAATAGAAGTATCAAGTGACATAAAAGGAAATACTCAAGTAAAGTACAAGTACTTCAATTTCTTCTTAACTACAGTACTTATGTTCACTTGCAGAAAACACACCCACATCAACAAACTTAACCCTCTATCGTATTAAATATTACAAAGACATGATAAAACATGTTTTGAGGGGTTTTGTTAGTTGACGGCCCAAATGATAGACATATTAAAAATACAAATATGAGTAAAAGTTGTAAACCTAGTCTCAGGAGAGTTTTTTGCTATGTAAATCCATCAGGTTGTTGCATTGGGAATTATAGATATTTGCACATTGTTGCCATATGGCAACAAATCTATTTTATCATATTAGAAAAAATATAGATTCATTTAAAAAGGATATGTTTTAGTACCCCAGATAATGAGTTAAACTTTTTATTTGGTTAAATTCACCAAAAGTCCATGAGCAAGAGGGACAAGAAAACAGAATAAACTGGTCATGTGACCTCATAAATTGTATGTTCTTTCAAAACATAAAAGCTTTTCAGAAAAATATAGATAAAGTAGTTGTTGCCATACGGCAACGCTATGCAGTGAAAGGTTAATGGTGCATAGGAAAAATGGGGCGAAGCTGAGCAGAGGAAGCATTATGGAGCAGAGTAGCGACGTGGAAATCGGCCTCCCACCGTCCATCTCTAGCTCTGTGTGGTGAGCAGCATCAGTACGAGTAGATTTTCTGTTCCACGTCCTCCAAGCAGCCTCATGGGCGTGAAGTAGTAAACAACTGCTGACCTCAGGGCCTCAAGGAACATGTCTGTGTTTACATGATTGACACCCATTCTATTACTATTTATAGCATGAATAATCTATTTATGAACGTGTTTACAGGATTCTCCCATGTAAATGTGTTAGTGTTTCCTACTCAATCCTTTAAATAACCATTTTGTATAAACGGGACAATGCCAAAACGGTCATGTGGTGTAACCCTAAAAACATCTCTACTACTAGTTTATGGTTTTAAAAAAATTAAAAACACATGCTATTACCTTTTTTAGAGACCTGATGAATGCTTCTTAAAATTGTATTTTAAAAAAATACTTTCTCATCTTACCAAACATGATTTATCACTGACCCATATATAATAACCACTTTCCTTGATAAATGTGTTTAGGATTGAAAAGTCTACATGTTTCTGGTGTTGAATTAACTGCGTTAAAGATGGAGAACTATACTGTAAAAGTGCCTCATAATAAATCAAGTTCAACTCAGCAGCTGTTGGATTCTAGCACTGATCTGTTCAGCCCTCATCAGTCCATTTAACATGATTATAAATCACATCTTCAAGTCAAAGGTGTACATGTAACAGGTATTTTTCATGTTTAAAACCTTAATTAAATTAATAATAGTTAGATGTGTATTTGATTTCATAAACAATTTGGAGCTGTCTAATGGTTTGTGATTTCCTGGAGGAACACGTTTTACCATTTGTCTGAAAACAGCAAAGTACAAAACATGGCCTGAGTTTCACTAGAAATAAGGATGTGAATATAATGGTGTTTTGTGATACCGGTTTACTCACTATTGACCAATGTTTAAAGTGAGATCATCAGTGGAAAATCATCTGTCTCATCCCACACGCCAAGAGTGTGAAAAATCACAGTGTCATCCCTGATGCCTTGTTTGCTCATTGCACTGATACACATTCTGGTTCCATTTCAGAGCAGAAATCACCTTTTTATTCAAACTTTTCCTTCAGTGTGTGGGTGTATGAGGATGAAGGGAACATGGTGGAGAAAATGAGAACACGTAGAGACTGAGCAGATTTCAAGATTGCTTTAGAAGATATATAGATATATTTTTTTTAAGATTTGAATATTAATGTCAAAAATACATACTATGATATACAGTTTGCACTACATCATCTTAGCATGACAGACGTCACAAGTAGTAACTGAAATATTAATTTAAATATTAAATAAACTGATGGTAAGTAAACTGAAAGTGAATGTGTAAACACTAAAACTAAGATTACTATTTCTATTGCAACACTTCCGATAAAGTGGTTCTGTAACAGTACAAAAGTATTAGAATATTACTATTTTCTGTTTCATTTCCAGTTATAATGAGAAAAAAATCCACAGTGCACTTCTGATGTTCTGCTGTGATGCGTTCAGTTGAATCCAGCTTGATTGCTTGTTCGACTTCTTCAGTGGTCCATGGTTCGTGGGTTTTTTTCTGGACGAGGGGATGGCGTCGCACCACTGCCCCCCCCCCCCGCTGCCCTCCGCTCCGAGCTCAGGAATCACAGGGTCAAAGGTGAGTTCGCTTTAAATTCAATCAACCCGACATCAAACATTGTATTACCATTTAAAAATAAAAAAGGGGGGGGGGGTTGTATTGCATTAAAAGGAAATTATTTGGGATTGAACACTTATTCATTAGGTCACGTGGATGTCCAATTAAACATTTTGATTGGTAAATTAGCACAAACTCTGCTGAGATAATCGTGTCAGACGATCGCTGGTCTGGACTCTCCTGCCAGACGCTGGAGGGGGTGCAACAACAGCAGGTAACACGTTTTCTATCCAATCTGTAAAGGCCTTCTCGACCAACAGTTCAGGCTCTCAGAGCGAACCCGCTGACCTCTGACCTCTGACCTCTGACCCAGAGTCCTGCACTTAACAGAGAACAGGGTTTTATTTCTGACAAGTCTCCTGGGCTCTTCGCCCCCCCTTTGTCAGTTCTAGGTGACAAAAGGGATGAAACGTAAGAGTCTGGGTGCAGGCCAGTTGAGTCTATCCTTAAATCTCTTCTCTTTTCAAATACTAGCCACTGGCTAACAAGTCTGTCACTGGCATCGAGGTGTGAGTGAAGCTTCAGTAGTGGCCTACTGGGGCGAGGGTGGGGGGGGGATCAGTCCTCAGCAGCGGGGGGAGAACGATGGGTCAATGGGGGAGTCCGTGAAGGACTGGAGTTCATAGGCAGCACCGCTGTCCACCTCCATGGACTTCCTAGAAAACAGCAGACGAATGTCCCTATGGAGGTAGATCTTCCCAGACTTGGAGCTCTGGAACCTGGACGGAGGGACGAAACGGCGCCAGGGTGAGTACGGCATTACACACAATTATTCTGGTTCTGGTGTTTGTGACCCACGTCTCACCTCAGGTGAACCAGGTAGCGTAAGGTGCGTCCCTGGCCCAGGCTGAGCGGCTTCCTGCTGGTCTGGTAATGAGCGTCACGGCGGACGGGAACAGAGAAGGTCCTCTGGCGTAGGAAGGTCTGGTGTCCGGCTGGCATGGCCCGCAGGTCGTACATCACTACGAACATCTTCACCACCGTCTTGTTAGGGTTGAATAAGGTCTGAGGAACAGAAGGAGGTTATTGGGTCAATGTGAAACAACAGAAGCAGAAAAAGAAAAACAAGCACATTAACCCTCTACTGCATAGTGTCCCCATATGGAAACAATTCATTTATCTTATTAAAAAAATAAGCTGTGGAATGAAATCTATGTTTTTTGTCTCATGTCTGATGCTTGTCTTTTATTCTCCAATTATAAAATTGATGTGCTCTAAGTAAGCTTTATTATTATTATTTTTACTTTACCTGCTAAATTAACTATTTTTGCCATCTGTCAACCATATGTCAACAATAATTTGAAAATACAGTTTTAAGAAGCATCAGATCTTTCAAACTGTACATTTAGTGTTCATGTTGGTTTTGTCATTTACATTTACACCTTTTTTTTTTTTTTTTTTTTTTTTTTACAAAAATCACAATTTTGCACCATTTTTTGACACAAAATGTCAAATAGTATTACCTAAAAAATATGTAATCCACATTTTTGACAGCATGTATTTTTAAAAAAAATTTTTAAAACTTTTTTAAGGAGTTACATTATCTGTTTTTTTGGATTACACCACATGCCAGTTTTGGCATTGTCCCATATACATAGCATAAAACTATCCTGAGACTATGATTATTGCATATGTTTTATTATATATATATTATGAATGCAATAATAACTAATAAACCATATACATATTTTTCTCTATGTTCATGTAATATTTGAAGTAGGGTGAGGGATAAATGAATAAAAGCCTGCTCTGGATTGTGAGTGTAACAGGGTGAAGTTTCCTCTCCAACCACTAGGGGGCTCCCCCTGCTTTTACTACTTGGTGTAATCACTTCTTTGTTCTCAGCCATGTGTCAACTATCCTGCAGATATTGTACATAAAAAGTATTTTTAGAGGAGAAGAGTGTATTTTCTCCCTGAAGGCTCCTCACCACTTGAATGGTTCCTGATGGAGGTACACGGTAGCCCCGTTTGCCCAGGGACTCCAGGTTTATCACACCCTGAGGAGCAAACAACCGCTGTCACACATACAAAGTCCCTGTTGCAGAGTCAGCCTTCAGTTCAAGGCTAAATCACACAAACTGGAGTAAAAAATAAATAAAAAACTGAACTACTGATGGATTGTGGGGGGGCCTCACCATATAGGGTGAGGGGGCGTTGTCGTCGGAGACGCTGTAGAAGGACACGTCCACAGGTAAGGTCAGGTGACTGGGGCAGAAGGACCCGCTGGCCCCGACCTCGGCCGTGAAACCCTCCACCGTCCCTAAAGGCTCCAGGCGGTAGTTCAGCACACACTCCTGAACAAACACTGCTGTCACTAATCCAACGCCTTTAACTGTGTGTGCCTTCATTTAAAATTCCCTTTTGATGGAAGACACGTTATTTAACAAAGAAAACACAAAAATAACACGAGCAAACCTCAAAATGTAGCAGGTGAATGGTATCAGAATGAGAATTTTATTACTTTGATGGACTAATTAGTCAAAACGTCATGAATGTAGACGTCCTGAAAAGACGGATAATTCTGAGTGTTTTTACCTCAAAGTTTCCCAGCAGACTGAGACTGGCAGGGGGAGCGCTGGCACTGAACATCTGCTGAGACTCATCTGTGTATCCCTCTCTCTTTGGACACACCCTGAAGGGTTAAAACACACACACTGAATCAACATGTTCTGTTTCAGTGGAACGACACCTTTAGTTTTAACATTTTCAGAGTTCAGGGTGCGATAATTTTAGATTGATTTGTATTTGTGTGCGTAAACAAACATGATATCAACCATCTCCAGATGTTGGTTACACTTGACATTTTATCACATATCTTTAAACCTGTTCCACATATAATGAAACCTCCAAACAACATGAGGTAACATTTGTTCCCAGCACGCCAACACTGAGCAGTGTTTGGCTGAACTCTGTGAGGACGTCTGCTCCATGAAAAGCTTCTCTGAGCTCGACCCACAGGCTGCAGCGTGTAGGCAGCGGCACGGAGACGCACGGATGAGGCCAGCTAGCTTCTGTCTGCCATTTTGAGCTGAATGTGTGTGATTGTGGATGCAGTCACAGTACAGCAGAGATTCAGCAGGTGGCAGTGTCAGCAGATCAGGACTGACCCAACCTCACTACAACCCTGAATGTCCGATTCCTCAGAACACGGATGATGTGTCCTCATACTGGTCTGTCTGAGGCTCATAGGTCATATAGAGCCCTGCTACATATTATAGAGCTTGGTGATTACTGGTAGTTAAAATGTGTGGGTAACTTGATCCAAACGGTAGAATAACCCATAGGAGCAGTGGTGGATAGTTGTAATTCGTCTGTTACCTACAGTGTTATTAGGACTGTTTCATAACAGTGGAACACCCCTGACCTCGTCCACGAGGACAAACCACTCCTAACTACAGCGACAGAGATCCCGCTGAGGAAATGCGTACCTTTTCCCGGAGGCCCAAGGCAAACCCTTACAGCCAGCCAGAGAGGTGTCCAGGTCAAAGTAGCCTGTTGGATTTCTCCTCTGAGGAACCTGCAGCACACAGAACATGATTAACAACAGTCTGGCAGCTTCCAGCTTCACACACAGCATGGTAATAATCTACTCAGATGGACACTTAAAGATGTGAAAAGTGAGTTTTAATCACACGAGTTAATAATAAAGTTTGACTCTTTGATGTGTGGACGTGTGAGTTCACTCGCCAACTCATCGTGTTGGTGAGACCGTTTGGTGACAGGTTCCAGGACGGCGTGTGAGCGTTTTTTGGGTTCATGCGTGATGCAGCCGCCTGCAGCCGTTTAAAACCCCAATGTCATGAAATCAAGTCGCATCACGCACAATAGAAACACGTTTTTCTATCTAATGAGATGCACGTACTACGAGATGTGTAAATAATGGGGCGTCACACGAGAAGATATTAAGAATATCATGGCAGAAGGAGCAGAGCACCATGAGCTCATGAGGAAGCAACAAAACAGAGTCTGTTGTGTTGCTGCAGCAAAAGCTAACGAGTCTGGATGAAAACATGTTTGGGGAGATGTGGTCGACCAGTTTTCTGGTCTCCAGCGATAACTGGAGGTTTTAACTGTCAGTTTAATGTCTGTCGACAGTTCTATGGAGCTGGTGAATCCACCATGTGACTGGCAGCATGAAGCTAAACCTTCTACTGCAGAGCTGCCATATGGCAGTAGTTACTCTGGCTCAATTTTACTAAAGAGCAGTAAAATAGAGCCCACGTTTTACTGTTAAGTTGTAAAAATCAAGTCTTTTACTTTGAAGGAAAAAAAAACTGTTATATGAGCAGTAAATATTGTTTTAAGTGAATTCTGGGCCAAAATCAGAACCAAATTGACATGGCGTTGACATGTGGCAACGCTGCACAATAGTGGGTTAAACAAGGCTTCTATTCACAAAACAATGGAACAGAAAACATTAAACTAAAACATAAAAAGCCTGGAGGTCTGGCACAACAAAACCAACGTGTAGGACACAACCTCATCTCCAGAGCTTTCCTCTTAAACTAGGAGAAATGTGTAAAACTAAACTGTACACAAAACCTGATCCACCAGATCTCCAGAACCTCAGAAGAGAAACTAATTAAGAGAAGCAACAGGGAAGAAGCAGCAGCGTCGCTTCGCTTCTCAGGCCTCGATTAAATGGAGCAAAGGGAGAGAGAAGGAAACGTGAAGCTAACGTTAGCTTTCAGCCCGGGATGTTTACCATCGCTTAGCAACACGTCAGCTCATCCAGGACCAGAGTTGGACTCAGCTCGTTTTACTGTCTATGATCCCAGCAATGACCCTGAATATCAAACCTGTCTGAGATGATCAGGGCTGAGCTGATGATCTGTGATGTCTCACAGTAACGAATAATTTGGATCCGATGTCGTACTGAGCAGATTTATCCTCCGATTGTCTGGAGGTGAGGTAGAGATAATGTGTAGTGTGAGCCCAGCTTCACTCACCTTTGTGTGTGTGTGTGTGTGTGTGTGTGTGTGTGTGTGTGTGTGTGTACAGCCTTTGTTACTACTCCGTAAACCGGCTGCTGCCTCGGTCTCACATCGTTTACTGTGGACATTAACATGCTCTGTTTGGATTTATACTTCCACATAACTACAAATAAAGGATTGAGAGTTTCATGTAAAACACAACAGCACGGACTAACGATAACTTCTAATCTTGGCTAATTTAGTGTGTGTGTGTGTGTGTGTGTCGTACAGGGCTGGAGAGCAGAGGCAGGCCAGTACAGGGGTGGAAGGCCTTGGTCGCTGTGGCGTCCAACGAGTGGCGGTTCTGTTTCTTCCAGCTGTTGCAGGGACGCAGGGGGGAGGGGCTGTGAGCCCGCTGAGGCACAGACAGGCAGAGACATTAAACCAATAACATCTGGATTCATCAGTACCTGTTCTCATCATGCTGATCCTGTCCCACCTGCTCCGAACTAGCAGCGTTTGCTTCCTAAAATGTTTATTTTTAAATATCCAGGTCAGTGACAAACCTGAATATTTGTGTTTGGCACGACACAAAATGTCAAATAGTTGAACTGAAAATGAATGAAGATTTTATATATATATAATATATATTTAATCCACCCAGAATATTAAAGAAAACTAGTTAACAGCATGTGTTTTTACATTTTATCAAGTTCTTAGGATTACACCACATGACAGTTTTGGCATCGTCCCATTTGCCAAACATACACTTTTTTTTGTTTTTGATAATTAAAGTAAAGCAGCTAACCCAAGCTGCCTCCTCTGTGATGATCCCACCTCTTAACGACATAATGTCTGTCTACAGAGGAGTCACTCACCAGGACAGCAGCAGGAGGAGTCGGGTCTGGACTGGGGGAGCCGGAGCATCCGGACTCTGAGGGCGCCTGGTTCTCATCCTGGAAGGCAGAGGCCTGAGGGGGGGGCTGAGGCTGGGGGTGAGGGGGGGGCTGAGGCTTGCTGTGGTTGTGGCTTACGTTACAGTTCATGGCTGAGCCGGCGTCGCTGTGCGTCCAGCTGAAGACCTGCGCGCTCTTCAGGCCGTTCTCTAGGACCGGGGGGGCCGCGCGGGCCTCATGGCTGCCGGGGGGCTGGACTCTGAGCTTCTCCTGCGTGGGAGTTCGTAAACACGGGCCGGCCGGGGCGCGGGGCTGGCCTCTGAACTGGGCTTCTTCAAGTGTAAAGTGGTCGCCATTCACGGCGCCGGGGGGGTGGCGCTCGGCCCCCGGGTCGACCCGCGGCTTGTCTGTGCAAACGGGCGCGTGCGGTGCGTGGGGGCGGGGCCCCCGGTGAGGTTCGTGCCTGGGCGCGTGGCCGTTGGCGTAGCCGTTGGTGGCAGTGTGCGTGAGGGTGTGTGAGGCCTGGGGGGGGGGTGTGTGGTGTGTGTATGTGCGGACCGTGTGTGTGACGGTGGTGGTGTGTGTCTGGTGCAGCGGGCTGCCGCTCCTGTGTCTGGGCGACAGAGACGGGACGGACAGCCTCTCCTGGATCAGTCTGGTGATGTCCTGCACGGCCTGGGCGATGAGGGAGTTGTCTCTGTCCTTCTCTCCGTTCCTCTCCTTCTCTCCGTTCCTCTCCTTCTCCCCGTTCCTCTCCTCCTCTCGCTCTCTCGTCTCCGTCATCTTCAGCTTCCTGCAGGCCGCTGGTTTCGGGGAGGAACTCTCCCGTTTGCTGAAGGACGCGTCGTTGACGGGCGTGCTGAAGGGGGCGGGCCACGCGCGGCCCCCGCTCTCGTAGGGCGGGACCTCGGGCTCTTTGGTCTTGCTGGCAGTCACGTCGTCGTGGTTACTGCCCCACATGGCTTTGGGGGGGGTGTCCGAGGAGAAGAGGCCGGAGGGCAGCGGCGGCGCCGTGGGGTCGCAGAAGTTGAGCCTCTGTGCGATGCGGGCGATCACTTCCTGCCGCTCCTGCAGCAGCGAGCCGATCAGGGGGTTGGGTTCGTTGCTGGGCCTCGGGGAGGGGCACCGGGGGGGCTCGGCCAGGGAGAAGTTCTTAAAAGCTCTCAGCGGTTGAGGGACGTTCCCCTTCGACCTGTCGCCCATGTTGGTGCCGCACCCATAATCCTCCACGTCCGCGGGGTCGGAGGAGCCGTTCAGGGCCGAGTACAGCCACTTCCCTGCTTTACTGGTGGGCAGTGGGGAGGGCGAGTGCGATCGGGGGGGCGTGGGGGAATGTGAGGACCTGTGAACCAGCGGGGAGCCCTGACGCGGGGGGAGGCTGACCTGCGGCAGCTCCCCGTTCTGATACGTGTGGGTTTCAGCGGACTCGTGGCTCTTCTTGCTGTAGGGAGGCGGCACGGCGGTGTGGGGGAGGCTATTAATGGGGATGTTGTTGATGGGCAGATTAGGGATGGGTAATCCATTCAGGAGAAGGCCAGACATGGAGCTGGAGCTCTTGCCGTACATGTTGGAGCCGTGGTTGTCTTTGCCGGGCTCCTGGTTCCGTCTGTGGGTGGGCGGGCCACCGTGGCTGTTGAGGTTGGGGTTGAGGCTGGGGGTCTTGCTGTAGAGCAGCGGCAGCCCGGTGTGGATGCTGCAGGCCAGCGTGGGGTAGGTGGGCTGGCGGGGGAGCGACTGGACGCGGACCTGCAGCGCCACGCTCTGGGAAACGTTGGGGACGGGGAAAATGTGTTCTGACGGCGGCTGGGAGAACTGCCACACCAGCTCCTCGTCAGCAGCACTGATCCTGTGGGACAGAGAGAGGACGGTAACAGCAGAGCCACTGTTTTATCCAGACACCAGTTGACTCCCGCTAATTAGATTCAAACCAAACTTCAAATCGAGTTTTGTGCGGCTTTAATAATCCGTCCCCGAGCTGCCGGTGAAAAGCCGTCACCCAGCGGCGTCAGTGAGTGATAAGTCTGACCTGTACAGGATGTTTCTGGGGACGATGCCATGGGAGGCGCTGAGCCAGGCGCTGAGCTGGGAGAAGAAGACGTAGGATCGTACGGCCAGCAGCAGCGTCTTCTCCTCGATGAAGCGGTCGCCGCTCCTATGGAAATGTGCCAGTATGTCAGGTTAATGGAAAACGGCGTTTCCCAGCTTCTACAACATGTGAACAGCGAATTGGGCCAATTTCACAAGCTAATTAAACCCCTCACTGCCAGAGCAAGTGCACGATTGTTTTATTATTTATTTATTATTATGCTATTTTCAGCATCAGTACAGTACAACTAGCCCATGGAGTTGATGTTGGAGGGCAGAGTTTATTTCATGAAAACATGACAAAGTGCACCCTTTAAAACAACCAGACCCTGTGCAGGACTCACTGTCTGGGGACCGGTTGCAGGGTCCATCTCTCCAGCAGCAGAGCATCCTGTTTGATGACCGGGTCACTGATGGGGTCGCTGGGGGGGCACTCGTCCCCGTAGCAACAGTCCGGCAGGAGCATGACCTCAATCATGATGGGGATGCTGTTCCTCCAGAGGAGGATCACCTCTGAGCGGGTTCGCCGTGCCTGGCGACACTGATCAGGGGCAAAGCAGATGAGAAACAAGCTTCACTTACTCTAAACTCCACTGACAGTTTATTCAGGCTGAAAAAAACTCACTTTACAATATTTAAAAACCTTTTACCTGGAAGTTTACTGTGTAAATGCTGATGTGTGCAGTTGTAACATCATAATAATTCTGTGCATACAGAATTACAAAGTTATGTTAGTTTTTATTATGTGTATGAAGACACACTCCAACATTCAGGTTCTATTATTTTTACATGTGTACATTTATTCTTTACATTCTGGTAAAACTAAAGCATGTGGTACCAGGTCTTTAGTTTTAGTTTTACAGCACATGGCGTATTCAGCATTGTCCCTAACACAGTAGCCGTGTTACAGAGGGCTCAACGTGGTAAGCCTTAAGTCTTAAGAGAATTATGACATTGTTAGTATGGACCATGCGTTTATATATTCCTTTTACAGTATTAAATAAATGTATCTGTAAACAGATTAAAAAAAATGTTTGATTAACTATGGACAGTCATGAGATAAAAGGCGATTAAATATTTTAATCAATTGACGGCCGACAAAGTCTGAATCCCATTCAATAAACGGGCGTCGCTTCACGCTCATGACCTGAATGTCACAGACGTCACAGAAACATCGGCACCGACAACAACTTTCCGGTTACAAAACACACACAGGGCCGTGGTGTACGCGGACGTGCGAGCACACGTGCGCTACCTGGGGCAGTTTGTCGCTGCACTCGTGCTTGTGCAGCGGCGGCATGGCCGACTGGGCGGGGGGGCAGTGCAGCCCCTCGGTCCGGCCCTTCACCGAGTACTCCGGCGTCCGTCCCTCGGTGATGAGCAGGGTCAGGAACACCAGGAACTCCTCCGTTTCGTACTCGAAAAACTCCTCCGATGCATCTGGACGAGACAGAGGAAGAGGATCGGCCTTTAAAACCACTTCTATACGAGTAGCACAATATAGATGTAAGCATCCTGTTAACCCCCCCCCATGATGCCTGGGCAGCCAAACTGAGCACGTGCACATCTTTGCTTACATTGACATGGATTTAACTTTGGCTGGGAAGGCTTGTTTAAAAAAAAGGGGGGGGGGCAGATGAGACAACTTTTCCAGTTTGGCTGCTTCAAAGGAATATATTTAGATCCTCCATGTCAGCTGACACACACACACACACACACACACACACACACACACACACACACACACACACACACACACACACACACACACACACACACACACACACACACACACACACACACACACACACACACACACACACACACACACACACACACACACACACACACACACACACACACACACACACACACACACACACACACACACACACACAGGAGGTCATCCAATTAAATGGTCTGGATCAGCCTTTTCCTCCTCCAGAACTAGTGTTAAAGCACCGACTGTTAAAATCCTAAAACGTCACGCAGGACTCCGTGTCTTCCTTCACGCTCATCGACAAAACATTAACAAGCTCAAACGTCTAAAAGCTCGATGTGATAAATGAGGCGAGCAGCAGGTATATGATGAACAGGGCAACGTTATAGCTCAGATCTAAAGCTGGGTATTTTTAGAAGAGGGTTGAGGAGCTCATCTTAGCTCTCTATCTCCTGTGCTCCTCCAGAGAAAAAGTCCCAGAATCCCGCAGGAGGTCAGCTGATGCACGGCAGCTCTGAGAATTGCAGCTTATTTTCCATCACAAAAAGCAAACAGGCTGTCATGCAAGAGCTGGAACCTGGAAATGTAAAAAAAACTGTGTTTCTACAACAGATTGCTGCCGTTAAATAAAAAAATAAAAAAATCAGGGAAACCTTAGGTCAGATTTGGGTGGATATTTTTCCTGTTTTTCTCAATTCTAAAAAGGATTTCAGGTCCTCATAAGGATAGAAGTAAAAATAAAACATACACACACCCTGTCCTCCTCCCATCAGGGCCAAGCTGGCTGGAACAGAGTCGCTCTCAGCTGGCTCTGCAGACGTGTGAGCTGCTGCTGGATCTGTGTGTGTGTGTGTGTGTGTGTCTGTGTGTGTGTGTGTGTGTGTGTGCGTGTGCGCATCGCAGCCAGCCAACCAGTCACGCACATTCCTCCCAGGGAACTCCTCCTACATGCCTTTGAGCTGCTTCTGCACGTGGAGCGAGGCGCAGTCCAACACAAAACATGAGGGAGGGAGGGGGTCTGTTAGCCAGCTGTAGGCCGAATAAGAGCAGGGTGAAAGAGGGGGGGGGCAGGCTATATTCAGGGACAGTCTCCTTTTCTTTATGGGCTGGAATCAGTACAGGCCCGAACAAAGGCAGCGAGACACCAACGGTGAGAGAGCAGGAGATACGACATTATAACACAAGTCAAGACTGAGTCAAGACTGAGTGATTTAGATTCATCTGATGAACCACGTAGTTACCGTATTATACCGTATTATTCTTAGGAGCTAACGAGAAGGCGATCGTGACCCGAACTACCGAAGCAACAGAAGATGAAGCGTCAGGAAGCACGATGAAGGCAGTGAAAACGCAGGGATCGTTGCACATCGATGAGAAGCCATTCTGGAATACAACTCCAGTACACTGTCCCGAAATTTGCGACCTTAGTAAAGACTTAAAGTCAGAAAGTGCAGCACCCACATATTACAGGAGGTAATTTAAAACACTGCATATGTTGTTGTTCTAGTTTTAGGGACCGAATTCTACTTTTAATGGTACAGACCTGATTAAATCAACACTACCAAGTACCAATTCACTTTTGGTACCAAATTTCGGTACCATGAGTGGGCTGTGTTTAAATAAAAACACATACTGATGTGAATCCTTGTGATCCTCTCTAAAAAAAAAAACCTCAGATTTTGCTGCATCTGGGTGAGAGTGAACCTTACAGACACAGACACAGGCCGATACTTACCAGGAACAGCAACTAACCTCTGCTACGACTCCCAGATCTGGGGAAGATTTCACATGAGCTTCCTCCACACAGCTCTCACGCTACACCCTGGTGACTGGTGGAGGTGGCAGGGTGGGGGGTAGGGAGGGGTCGGGAAATGTGTGGAAGTCTAAATAAACAGCAGTTCAGTTGGGACTTATCTAATTTACAACTTTACATTTATTACAGAGAGTAAAGTACTAAAAGAAAAGGGAAAAAAAGGTGCTGGTACCAGGTTCAGGTTGAATGTGAATGTACCCGCCCAGCTCCAGAACCCTGGAGGTCTGGGGCTAAAGGCAACGGAAAGGAAGCAAAGATGGATGAAGGGAGGAGTGATGAAGAGGAGAGAACACACACACACACACACACACACACACACACACAGACACACACAGACACAGACAGACACGCAGGGGGGGCACAGTGGGTGTCAGATTGCTGTTTTCTAGGAAAGGCAAACCCGGGAAGACACGCACAACCCTCTAAAGCACAAATAAGAAAAACACGCATGAACACCTGCATATAGAAGACACATTGATCTACAAATATATTGAAAACATACCAACCTACACATACACAGCAACACACACACACACACAGCAACACACACACAGCAACACACACACACACACACACACACACACACACACACACACACACACACAGCAACACACACACAGCCACACACACACGCATGTGCTGTGCTGGACAAAGGACCAGTGATGGAGGCTTTGGTTCAGGGGCCCAGGCTGCATACACATAGATGAGAAATGTCATTCTTTAGGGCGTCGTGCCTGAATAGAACATTCCTCTGTAGCCTACACACACACACACACGCACGCGCACACACACACGCACACACACACACACACACGCACGCGCACACACACACGCACACACACACGCACACACACACACGCACACACACACACACACACACGCACACCCACACACACACACAGAAACTTAGCTTAAGTGGATGCTGGAAGGTGATCAGGATGCAGAAAAACACAAAAAGGAAGAGAAGCAGGAAAAGCTGCTACAGGCATGAAAGGATCTGAGTGGTCAGATTTAATTTATCTAAAACAAGTTCCCTCCTTTTTCCTACAATGTCACACATTGTAGAAATAAAAGAAATGTGGATTCAGTATGTGAAGAACCTGTTTTGGCCTCATACAGTTGTCATGTTCTTAAACCTGCCTTTGGTACATGTTCTTATCATATGCAGCTATCCATGTTTACCTAATCATTAAGCCTCGTGTGTGGGGTTCAATGTTCAATCCTGCTCCCCCCCCTGTTCCAACTCTAGTTCCTGCTGGAGTAGAGACGTTCCAAACTAACGTTTACCCATTAACCAATAATAAGAATGAGTTAAACATCCAATAAAAGGAACCTGTGAAGAGGTGTTTTTTTCTCTGTGCTGGAGGTTCAGTGTTTGTTTTGTTAATCCGTCAGAAATCAGAAAGTTTGGGCAAACAGGGGAGGGGGGGGCTCAAGAGTTGTGTTGGTCTGATGGGGGGGGCAGCAGCTGGCACCTCCTCCCCTTCTCCTCCACAGAGAAGGAGGGAGGAGGAGATACCTGCAGCACGTCAGCCACCTGTTCTTTATTTTCTGACCCTCTGCTCACCCCCCCACGAATCAAAGCTCCAACTAAGTACAGAAATGACTACTTTGATAAGTGATTAATAAATCAATTATTGAGAAACCAATCACTTAGTTGATGTATGTATGTTGTAGAGCTGCAGACTGAAGCTAAAATGTCTTTTTTTGTCCACAACCCAAAGATCATCAGTTTACTATTATAGAAGAATAAAGAAACCAGGAAATAATCAGAGAACAGAAGCTGAACCAGAGAATCTGGACATTTATCATTAAATGTTTAAACTGAATAACTGATTATCACAGTAGGTTACTACAAGCGTTCTTGCCTCATCCCCTACCCTACATTGGACTATAAGCTACAGATTTCTGTCTCTTTAAAATGTGGAGTCTGCTTCTCATGGTCTTAAATGTGCATTTTTTAAATTAACCTACACACATCTGTCTCTCATTGTCCCTCCTTGATTTAGGGTTTTCTTGTTTCTTGTTTAAACCAAACCTGTGTAAATGCCACGGTTTCCCTCCGCCTCTACAGTGTTAGAGGGGTAACCATGGCAACTACTAGCACCGCTTCAGAAACGCAAACAGAAAACATCTCGATCATGAAAACTTAATCAGGCCCGGTGTTTAAATAAGAAGCTTCTGCCCGATGCACTTTTACAGACCTCGAGTAAAACGCTGCAGGACACACAGAGCAACGCTGATCCCCCCATGCTCCATAACGTGTGATGTGAATTATGTAACAGGTCGGATTTAGATTCAGGCCTCAGACCTGTAACCGAGTGCAGCTGGAGGCCCGCCTACAGATCGGCTGGTTTGGCCTGCACGCACACACACACACACGAGCACACACATACACACCTCCACGTCCTCCAGGACAGGAGCAGAGGGTCGGCCTCAAACAGCCAACACACAATACACAGAGCAAACACACAGCAGCACACACACACTCTGGCCTCATCCATCATCACCTGAGGCCTGTCAATGAGGCTAATGAACAACGCAACATGTCGGTGGCCTGTCTGTGTATTTCTGTGTTTGGTCTCTGTCACTATCTATAAATCAAGGAGTGTCCGTCACTCTGTTCCTTTCATATCTCTCAGATCAAACTATATTGAACAGTTATTGTGTTGTGTGCTCTTCCACTGCAGAGATAGTCGCCTTTAAGTCACACACACACACACACACACTTCACACTTGACTGGGACTCTTGCTCATGGAACTGTGGACTCGCCTGGGGCAGATGGAATGTTAGTTTGCTCGTCACACTTGTTTGCACGAAATGGCACTAACATGACGTGGTTTTTAAAAAATAAATAAAAAGTTGGTTTACATCATTTATCTACATTCCAGCTGTAATGCTGCAGTATTATTTGACTGAAGAGATGAGAGGGTTCATTATGACAAGAAAAGACATGAGACTTTTATTTCTTACAGACTTGACTTGGAGTAGTGACCACAGTTCTGCTGCATAACCTGCTCTGCTGTCTGCACACACACGTTCACACACATCTAATTTGAATGCTGTGGAAGAAAAAACACACACACACTCACATCCTCCTGTGCTTGAGAGGAGGAGGAGCTGAAGCTTTTATGATCACGTTTCATTCAAAAGAGCTAAGTCTCACCAGCGTTTCCTCATCAGCGCTGGTGCATGTGTGTGTGTGTGTGTGTGTGTGTGTGTTCAGCGACTGGAGACACAAGCCAGTGGCAGGCAAGAAAAGACTCAGATTAAAGTCTGAGCAGGAAACACAGATGATCTCAACTATAGCAGACAGAATTAGATAAAACATTGCAAGGCAGCAACCAGGGAGATAAGATGAGGGAGGGTGTTCAGACATGAAACATGGCAGACAGGAAGTCGTAATAATGCATGTTTGTTTAACAGCCTGTCGAGTGCCATCATTGCAAAAAAAATAAATAAAAACGGCAATAAGCCGAGTTGATGGAAACACAGTCTGAGTGTGTGAATGTCAAAACACATACGCAGATAAAGCCAGTTAGGAGACGACAGGTTGCCACTGATCCTTTGTGACAGCTCTTAAGAGTAAAATAAAGCGGCAGCACCGAGCCAGGACGAGACCTATTTGGCAGATTGTGTTGGACAAATATTTTTGGACGATATTTTAGCCGCCTTTGACCCATTGTACCATGAGACTTGAGCAAATTGTGAATTGGCCGTGCTTCAAGTGAGCGTGACACATCATTTTCTCAACACTGAAGTGGTTATGTATCACAGCGCTTAAAAGTAAAATACCAGAGGAATTAACTCCAATGTGGGGAAACAAATTAAAGAATGTCTAAAGTTGTGACTTTTTTCCAGTTGCAAAGCGCACACACTGCCTGTGAAGGTAAATGAATAACTCTGTTAAGGTTCCCCTGAGCCAAACATTTAAGCCTCTACTGCTCTGTCAGGTATTTGAGGGTGAATTAAAGTGGCTGTACGGAACTTTCAGAAATTCCTTCTCAATAGCGACAGCCGAGCGGTGGATCTTATGGGAGCTGCAGCTCATGTGGGGGTTTAGCCGATGATGAGTTTTCCACTTCTTTCTTCTCATAATACTAAATATTTCTGACTCTTGTTTTGCAATTTGCTTCAATAAAATGCAGAAAAAAACTGCAGTGTGTGTGTGTGTGTGCGTTCGCTGAGGAGTGTGTGACTCATTGCTGCAGCTGTGTTGCGTTGTGTTTGTTTTTCGGCGGTCGAGCTCGTCTTCTCATTAGCCAGAGAGCTGATATCTGTGTGTCTGTAGCCGGATAAGCTGGTGTTTGTGGTGGTGGAGGCTGGCGTTGTTTGTAAAGGGGCCATCGTTCTTCAACCTGAGCCCTTCAGATAAAACTCATTCCACAGGCTCTCATTTTCATGTTACATTTCAACCCTTTGCACCATTATATATATGTAAATTACATGTAAATTGATTTACAATTGTCACACACAGACACAGCCCCTTTAATATTCTAATATAATATAAACACTAAAAGAATAAAAGGAGTGTAGCACTCACTCAATGAAAACCATGCATTTGGTCTGGGTCTCCATCTTTCTAGATCTCACACTGAAGATTTAAGACTCTTTAAGTTTGTCCAGGACCTGCAGACTCAGCAGAGAAGCTGGTGTTGAGGGCGTTCCAGCTGCAGCGCTGTGCTGAGCTCGCTGAGCTGTGTCAGTCGCATGCAGTCATATCTATCTAGTCTCTGCAAATGTGAAGATTCGACAAATTTTCCTTTGAGTACAGGACCCGGTGTCCTTGATCGAGAATCAACCTAAAAGCTTTTTTTCTGCGTTTGTGCCTTTTAGCCACAGCGTAAGAGTGCTAAACTCTTAAAATATTAATGCAGAGTAAATTGTGTGTGCTGTGATGATGACGTGACCTTGAATCATGCAGATGTAGATGGGTTTAAATAAATGTTCCTGTTCATTTACACACTGGAGCTGCCAGATACAAGAACTGCAATTTAAAAATCAGATATCTGATATAATATATGCTATGATATTAGAAGATTCTGCCATATTTGCATTAGCAGATAGATCAGTTGCATCAAACAAAGCACTTCTAATTTCCCCCCAACTTGATGAGACTTGGACTGAAAACTTGGCTCTAGAGATGCAGAGGTAAAACTCCATGATTAAACTACATCATCAAACTAAGAATGGTGAGTTAAAATCATACTGTTACTCCTGAACTGGAAAATTATAATCTCAAATTATCAGAAGTTATGCAACGTTAACACACACACAGCTGCACTGCTATGCTGATTATACAGAAGCAGAATGGGAGATTACACTGACAGTTCTTCTATTCTAAATCTCCTTACAGCAGCCCCCACTTAGATAAATATAGACTCAACTTGGTGGCATTTTCTGTTTCTCTCTTTGATTTCAAAGTGTAGATTCCTACAATTAACTATTTGCTGACTTTGTGATGCGTTTGCAGGCAGCACTGACGTAGTGAATGCCTGAATCATATTCGCACGATTGTGAGAAAAGTTTTTTTTACAGTTATTTGCTTGGATGTTGGCATAATGATGCTAATAAAAATCATTACTTTAAAGACTATAATTGTAACTCAATGCTAAAATCCCCATTGCAGAAGGTGCAATGTTTTTGGAAACCCCAGGACTAAGAAAGCCACTTTCAGATAGATCGCATGCACGGAGATAGAAGCAGGTGGGAGATTTTAAGTGTCAGCAGGCCCAGCAAACTGCATTTTTCCCACCTTAGGAATAGTTTGCAGAGCAATGTTTTCTGTTCCGTGGCCAGTTTTGCAGCATGACTGTCTATATTTGGAGACCAGCTGGTCTGCAAGACTGACTAAACTGCATCTCTGTTCCTTATACATATCAAGAGTGTGACTCCTAGCTTTTGGTATTTTTCAGGTTTGTTTTTCTTTACAAACTCTGCACGCAGATTTGTCTTGTCTGTGGTTAGTCCTACGCGGGAAGAACACCAATGATTGCTTTGTCAGGTGAGGACACACAGGAGTTCATCCTTCTCTGTGTGAAAAGTGTGTGTGTTTTGTGGCGTATCAGTGTGTGTGTTTGCAGTGTGTGTGGGTGGGTGTCCGCGTCATCGTTTTCAAAAGGTCTACTTTTCTGCCCGTCTAGACGCAATCTGGAGGTTTCAAAGTAAAACAGGGTCAACGGTGTGTTTTTCAAAGTCTCTCATGGGGTGTGGAGCTTCTTTTTAAATGTCAGAACAGGTTCAAAAGATTTACACTTTAGAATGAAAATATAAGTTGTTGTGGTATTAACTGGTACAATACCAAAATACAGGCATTACCACCATGTTTCATTCAGTGTTCACCAGAATAAACTGTACTTGTGCATTTCAGATTTAATGTAAGTATTTTATTAGTTCCCATTCCACTATCTGCAATACTGCTTATAGCTTCATGAATGCAGGTTTCTGGTGGTTCTGATGAATTCTGTGTTTTTTTATTGTCTGGTTTCATTGTGTTTCTCTAAATGATGTTGAAAGGCAGGAACCAAACCAGCCAAAGGAGAAGTCTTGTGGTGTTTATTTTTGAGGCCAGTTGTCTAGCAGTGTTGTTATGACTTTAAGTATGTTGAAAACATTCAGAGGCATAGGTTCCTACAACTGAATTAACCGTAATTAGGAGCAGCTGATGCTGGTTCAGCTGGTCACCGCTTGGAGTAGGAAGCCCAAGTTGCATTTTGCCTCCAACAATTGAATTATTTTCACATTCTAGATTAATTGCAAATAAAAATGTGAGCATAACTAGGACGTTCTGAAAGAATGATGATACTCACAGGCCTTAAATTATTCCAAAAGAAGGATGGACTCCTGACATATAAAGTAGGGCTGCTCCCTAATATCTGACCACAAATTAGTCAATAAAAAAGTCTTAGTCAGGCCAAGTTTCCATTAGTCTGTTGGTTACAGGATTTAACATGACAAGACACAGGAAGCAGCAACACTTCACTATGCAAACACTGGTTCCCTGTGGTCATTGGATGTAATGCGACATGCAAACTCTGCACGGCAACCATTGTCAACATCTGATACAATCTCTGTTCTGGTTCGGTAATGTTGAAAACTAATTTAAAGTTACATACGACTTTTGAAACTTTTAACTAGTTAGAAACACTCAGTGCTTATTTAAGAGTTGTTGAGGCAAAAATGTCAACATGATATTAGCTAAATATTATGTTTACCAACCCTGTTTCAAAGAATTACCGTATTTTCACGACCATAAGGCGCAGTCTCTGTTGTGTGTGCCATCATGGTATTTAACACACACATAAGGCACCTAACTATAGAGTAGGGTTTATATACAGAAAAAGAGCGGGAGCTAAACTGAGTTTGGTTGTGCTATATTTAAGTATTAATTACAAAGTACTAACATTTTTTAATCATCATGGTAAAAAACACGGATAAAACAAGCACACAAGTGTGTGTATTTAAAAATAGAGCGGGGTAATGTCATCAATCAAACCATCAAAGTCCTCATCCTCTGTTTCTGATTCCAACAGCAGCTAAATCTCCATCAAACATGCCAGCTTCACTTTTATTCACCTTCAGAGTCACTTTCCTCTAAATGATGCGTTATAATCCGCTGGAAGTTGCTGTGCTACCGTAGTCCTGGTCTGGATGGAGAAATGGCACCGAAACAAAAGCACCAAGACGGAAATGTTCAATTTTCATTTCTTCTGCTGCTTTACTGCTTTTAGTCGAATGGTGACCGTTCTCTGCTCTGTGATCCACTGATCCAGTCTCTGCTCTGTGATCCACTGATCCAGTCTCTGCTCTGTGATCCACTGATCCAGTCTCTGCTCTGTGATCCACTGATCCAGTCTTTCCTCCAACTCGTACCACCTGTCTTATGTCTTAAACTCAGCTGTGTAGCTGATTTCCTTCAGTTTAAACTGTGCTTTATCAGCGTGTCTCTTTACCATTTTCAGGCTGTTAAAACAACGATGTTCTGCATAACGCACATCCCCGTTATTTTATCTACAATCCATGCCCACACTTCCCCTACATACATACATAGGGAGCACCAACATTTTGAAGAAAATATAAGACTTTAATGTGCGCCTTATAGTCCTGAAAATACGGTAATATAAACTATCCACTCATAAATTAGTAAGATTGGGGGTGTTTTCAATATTGCTGAATACGTTTCCGTGTTGAAGGTGTTTTCACACACAGTCGACTAAGCAGCTGATGTGGTGAAGCACGACAGTTTCTCCTTTTAAAGTCCCGACATAAAGAACGTGTAGCTGTAAAATAAAAGGAGGCTACACGGCCTGGGTTATTCCTCCGTGGGCTGGCTGACCTGAGAACAGCCGACTACAGACATCAACAACCCAGCAGCTGACCAGGGGGGAAAGAAATAATAATTATAAAAAAGGGCAGGTGTTACCAAGGCAACAGAGACTTTGTGTTAAACATTCTCGTCACGGTGATTGAAAAGTGTGTGTGTGTGTGTGTGTGTGTGGGAATGAGCTGCACCAATATGCGTCTTTGTATGTGACAGTGAGCGGCAGCTTGACAGGAAAATGTTTGAACACAATTAATGTGCCTGTTTTGAGTGTGTGAGTGTGTGTGTGAGTTTGTTGTTGTTGAATGTATGTTTCTGTGCTGTGTATAGGCTGTTTCTGTCATCCTGACTGTCTGGTGTTTACGTCCCTCAGCCTCTTCCATGTGTCCCTGTCCCACGCAGCTTTTGTCCTCCTCCTCCTCCTCTTTGGTGAAACAGCAAAAAGATGGCTGCTCAACTTCAATTGTAATAGCAGGGTTGAAACACGGATAATATGTCACTGTCAGCCCACTCTTCCTGTTTTTGTCTGCCTCGGTGGTTCGACATGCGAGAAACAGTGGAAGCGGTGGTGAATTCTGCCAAGAAAGCGGCACAGAGGGAACGGTGAGAATCATTAGCATCTGATGCGCTGAAACTCAACACATTACATTTGGTTTGAATTACAGCTAATAGCCTGGCTGACTGGTGTTTTAAATCCTGCTATTAAGCTGACAACCAGCAGACCTCACCACCACTTAGAACAAGAAGGTTCTTCTTTTCCCTCTTACAATCTGGGTTTCCACAATATGATATTTTACCCTCAGAGACCGTCTTTGTCAAAACTTTTCCAGCTTCCTCCCACTTTTCTGGAGCTGGTTCTTCAACACTATGCAAGCAGGATCTGTGACAGGAGTGTGTGTGTGTGTGTGTGTGTCCCTCTCACCCACTCTGCAACACAAAGGGGCAGATTCACAGCACACATAGCAACAAGCCCTGATTGGCTGAGGAGCGTCAGTACAGTTCCAGCTGAGGAGAACCCTTCTTCTGTTTTGTGAACTCAGCTGCCATTATTCTCCGTCTGCCAACAAACAAACACACACACACACACACTGGGCCCAGGCCGTCACACCACCTTGCCCTCCCTATCACACCCGTTATTGTCTGTCATAAACAGAGCTGTTGTTTAGCAGCTGAGAACTCGCACATTACTGGAGTCACATGGTAAACACTGGAAAGGACTTTTTCTTATCATGAGGCGCCTAACACACACACACACACACACACACACACAGCTGATGTGAAAACACTCATTTTTCACTTTTCTTTAAACCGAGGACCCGATTTAATCGGTAGGCTACTGAGCAAAAACATGATATATTCTCTAATGTATGTTGTATCAGCGGGTCATTGAGTTTAAACCCACAATTTTGTTCCGAGTACATTCACATAAATCCCCTTGAAATCACTGCTTGCGTTGCTAAGCTTCATCACAGTGTTTAGTCAGGACGGAATGATGAAAGCAGCGGTAACAATGGTCGCCTGTCAAGGTGTGCCAACGGGCTGCAAGATTACACTACAACAGTATTAGCAACTTTTACACACAGCACGAAGTGTTGGTTAAAAAAAAACAAATAAAATCAGTTCATGTTAATTTTGAATAACCCTGCTTCCCCTGCCCACCAGATACTGACCACTAAAATATTTATACAAATCTGACACCAGCTGGGACATGGCAGGTTACCACAGTCTGCTTCTCTATTTAACTTCTACAGCCATAGCAACGAGTCCTTGAGCTGGTGCTTAAAGCCTGTTTTATTCAGATGAGCTGCTCTGGGCACCTTCAAGCAAGCAGAGCGCAGCATAAGAAAATACCATGTTACAGGTATGGAGGATACAGGGTTTTATTATGGATCAGGATCTAAAAAAATTAAAAAACAACTGGACAGTTTGGTCATGATGATTTCCCATCATTAGGATAATCGTGAATTGGGTTAATTGATGAATATCCTCACAAGCTTTTCAACATTGCATTATTCGATTGTTTTTCACATAAAAGGTGTATGTTCCATCTGTGATGCAATATAACATATTCGATTCTTAAAGGTACAGCGTATTGTTTAAGGCAATAGTTGAGGCTGATGGATCCTGGTGTGCAAACACTAAAACAATGAGGGAGACTCACAGGGAATCACACTCTGAACACCTGAAAATGAGCTTTATAGCAGTGGCCCATGTTATTTTGGAGATGTAGGCCTCCCTGCTTGCACATATTGCAGCTGGGCCCCCTAATCTCCTTTTATTTAGGCAGGAGTGGCCCCCTTTGCAAACTCATTGTCAAGGTAACACAGGTTATCTAACGTGGAGTGGAGTGATTACAGCAGGGCAGGACAGGGTGGGAAAATGTGAATTACTAAACTCGGGTTGGACCAAACATCACCTGCTTGATAAGGCAGATTATTAAAAATGTGAAATACAAATTTCGGCATTTTCTCTTTGTTTCTTCCATGCAGGCCCGCTGGTAACGCTGTGTCCATGCATGTGGTTTCCTTGATAAATTCCTATTTCATCTAATGGGAATCTATGACAGAAAATCGTTACTCTAGAAGTTTACGTTTCAGCAAGCTGTCGGCCGCCGGCTACAGGACACTGGGGCAGTAGGGCAAACCAGCCGCTCTCTGAAACCAGAGCCAGCGCGGCCAACATGAATGCAGAGACCTTTGACCTCCCCTGTGCTGCCAATGCCAATTTTCTAGAAAAGGAGGGGTCTGAGTTGAGCAACCGGAGCGGCGTAGCTCCGGGGGCCATGTGAAAAGTGTGTGAAAAGTGTGTCAGTTGTGGCCATTAGAATCTAGAATGTTGGGGACTGGAACGAACCGCTTTGGGAAAAGAAGTACAAGGACGCAGTCTGGCTTTACTGAATGATTCATCTGACAGGGAACAGAACAAAACAGCTGTTGCTGCTCACTTTTCTTTGTTTTACTTTTCATATTTATCACTTAAATAATAATTTTAACATGGACTTAACTGCAAAACTACTTTCCAGATTGATCCAGTTTCCCATATTAGAAATTAGTGAAAAGTGAGAAATGGGCAAATGCCTCAGTTCCTATGAAGCCATGTTCAACAGGATGAATAACAGAAATAAAAGAAGGCTCCGATCTGGGATGTTTTCTAGATTCTTATCACATATTATTAGGGGGGCTGCAGTAAGAAGACAACTGAATGTTTCCAAAAGTACAGTCTGTTGGCTTTCTTTGTAGGCATGCCAATTCCAACACAATTTATTGTACTGCATTTGCTTCATGTAATATATATGGGTCAGTGACAAATCATGTTTAGAAAGATGAGAAAGTCAAAAACTTATTCCATTACAGCATTCAGGTCTCTCAAAACGAACATTTTGTGTTCAAGTTGGTTTCTGGTCATTATAAAAGAACATTTGTACCTTTTATTTTTTTAAAAAAAAACATGATTTTGTGTGATTTCTTGACATGAAATGTCAAATAGTGTAAAAAAAGAATGCTAATTTTAAATATTTCATCCACCTAGAATATAAAACAGGTTGAACTAAAACTTGCATGTGTTAAATTTTTAAAGCCTCTCTTAAGGGGAGTTAAACTCTCTGGTACCAGGTTTTTAGGTGACAGGTTTGTCATTGCAATAGATGTCTCTAAATTGCGTAATGTCACAGACAAGTGATAATATACAGAATAAATAATGTCCCTCAGTAACTTACACCAGGACAGACCCTGTCAGCTGGTCTGGTCAGAGGACACGGCATCGCCTGAGGCTGATACCGGTGTTTCCTCACTCAACACTTGAGGCCAGTTGCTGGCCTGAAAAGAGAAGAGTGAGACAATGGAAACAGAAAGGGGATAGTAATGATGAGCGAGTCTCACGTTAACCTCACGTCACACCGTTAACGAGCAACGAGATTAACGAGCCCTGAGGTTCTCCCTGTTACCAGAGACTGAATGTGTGTCCAACCGTGCTCTGTTACTTTGAAAGAAGAGTTCCCAGTAAGTAAAGGTCAATTATGGCTTCAATGATATTTATCAGCCTAGATTTAATTTATCCTGATTAACAGGATTAACCCCAGGGTGAATGTGAATGATTATAAGTAACAGGAAAACAATA
Source organism: Eupleurogrammus muticus (assembly GCA_036785175.1). Lineage (NCBI taxonomy): Eukaryota > Metazoa > Chordata > Actinopteri > Scombriformes > Trichiuridae > Eupleurogrammus > Eupleurogrammus muticus. Next base: position 924,193 of record JAYKQN010000048.1, read on the forward strand.
AATCAGAGATTCTTTCATCTAATTTTCTTGTATTCCTATTCTCTCATTTTTAATAATGATAATTCTACACAGTCAATTATATACTGAGCACAACAGCAAACTGTCGTGAAACCACAGAAACACAGCATGAAAACTGAACCTGATTTAAGTGCTGGTTGATGTAACCCTGTTTGAAACCAGAGATGTGTGGTGTCTGGTTAACAGACTTTAAACCAGAGGAGTCCGTCTGCCCTGTAAATCAATACCAAATCATAAAAAGCACTTGATGTTGGTTACGCAGACAATTACTGTCACAATACTCTGATATTAAAATTAACAAGGTGCTAACGGCTGGTTTTTAATTTCCTAATTGTTGATTATTTATTGGCTTGGAATGTTTTTTAGCTCGCGTCCCTGGCTGCTTATATGTGGTAAATCATTTTTATTTTCTACTTCCTATGACCCAGGAGTCACCACTAAGTAAAGTAAAACACCACAGTGTCTGATGGGCGTATTTGGTATTAACATAAAAATAAAAAATGTAAACTGTGTTTAATGTACAATTTGAAAATACATTCATCAGGTCTCTGAAAATTTCATCTAAAAGTGCATTTGTATAATTTATTTCTACAAAAATCTGTCAACACCAAATGTCAAATGGTATAACTGAAAAAGAATGCTAACATTTAACATATCCACCTAGAATATAAAAGAATAGAAAGAATATCATTCTTTGTAGTTTTAATTTAAGAAAAACCTTTTTTAAGGTTTTAATGTGATTTAAAGAAGAATTAATTGTCAATTTTTTTAATACACAAAATGTCAAATAGTGTAACTGAAAAGGAATGATAAATTTCATATATTTAATCCAACTAGAATATTAAACTAGTTAACATCATGTGTTTTTACACACATTTTTAAGAGAGTTAAACAATCTGGTATCAGTTTTAGGATTGTCCCGTATATGAATGATAGACAATAATAAACTATTATAAAAGCATGATAATAGAACTAATACAAATAATAAAGAAAAGGTCTCTAAACCTAACTATTACTAAATTGCTGTGAGTTAGTGACTCGTTTTTAAGAGTCTAGGCAGTTTTTAAGTGAACAGGTAAAGCATTTCAGAGGTTGGGGGCAGACACTTATTTATGAGTCTGGAAACATCTTGAGCGCTTTAGCTGGTTCATGAGAATGTTAAAGTCCAGCTAAACAAGGTGGCGCTGACCCATTAAAAACCTCATAGAATCTTAGAAATCAATCCCGAACCAGACAGGAAGCCAGTGGACAAGTAATGTTAAAGATGATCTACAGGCCGAAGCTGTTACAGACTGATATCCCCAAAATACAATCAACACATGATAATGATAATATGGCTGTCTTGAAAACTCTTTGGGAGAGAGATGGGTTTCATATTTGCGAAAAGTCTCATACTTTTCAATCTGTTTGTCAAAGTTAAAGAAGCTTACAAAAAAACAAACCAAAATTTCTTAGCAAAATGAGTGATTAAAATAAACTAAAGGGCACAGCCAGTCATTAGAATCAACAAACTGGTCATAACTTCATTACGGTTGAGAAAATTCGGATCTTTCCACGTTAACTCTCCAACGACAGCATTTTTGGGGGTTTAGGGCTGTTGGTTAGGCAACACAAGACATGCAGATCAAATTGCTTTTTTTTTTTTTTTTTAGCATTTTCCCAACTGATTAATCAGTACAGAAAATAAAAGTCAGTTGCAGTTCTAGAAACTAGCATTATCCATAGGCTCACTTTTTCCTAATTGAATATTTTAAGTGAGAATCACATGTCGACATCTAAATATCTACAACCCGTGTTTATTGAGCGATCAATATGTAAACCGATAAATCTGACAGCCCCTACTATCATACTATCACCTACTCATCCGTATGTTTTGGGTATTAAGTCAGCCCAGCTCTATTTCTGTCAATATGCTTTTTGCCTACGGTGTAAATTATGAGCACATAGTGGAGGTGGCGTGTTAAGTGCTGTAGCATAAGTCAATGTGATGTGACTCACATGAGAGGGGAGCAAAAGGAGAAGAGGATGGGAAGATGGAGTATGGAACAGGAAAAACCAACGGAGCAGGAACAGGGAAAGTTAAAACCGGATTCATTCACTTCAAGGTCAGAGAGACAAACCTGCTTTTTACAGGCATCTCCCGACCTCGTAGAACAATGTAATCGCACATATAACGTACTCCTTTGTGAACACTACTGAGATTAACAAGAGGCTGTCCTGTTAGTTCCTCAGCTAGAAAAAAAGAAAAAAAGAAAGACATGTTGGCAGCGTGACAAAGAAACACTCAACATATCCGTGCGAGGCGAGAGTGGTTGTGCTTTTCCTTATCATGTGGTTTCTGAGCAACAGAACGTGCATCTTAATACAGATCTATTCAATTCAATTTATTTGTTCAGCCCAGAATCACAAATCGCAGATTTGCCCCAATGGGCTTTACAGTTTCTACAAAAGCAAAACAACATCCTCTGTCCTTAGACCCTCACATCGTACAAGGAAAAACTCCTTAAAAAATACCCTTTAAGGGGGGGTTGGTGTAAGTGGAGGATGAGGAGCAGGATCCATCACAGCTTCCAGGACAGCATCAGACGCTCCAACATCGTAGATCCCTCAGTGGCTGCACTGCAGCATGCTCTGTGGATGTCTCATCAGGGATTAATCCTGGAGCTGGAGGACAGTTGTATTGAAGAAGGAATTAACTGTTGAGCGTGATGATGACTCCACAGCTGACCTCAAGAACTGCCCTCTTGGCCAAAATAAAACATGATTTGCTGTTATACTGCTATATTGCTGCTATACTAAATCTGTTTAGTCTATTTTCATCTCATCTCATTCGGCGTTTGTGTTTTTTTTGGAGTTTCCTGAAGTCAACAACAAGCCGACATCCTCCCGACCACAGGAGCAAACCACCAGGTCCAGATGGCTCTTCCTGTTCCTGCAGAGCTGGCTGCTGGTTGGCTGCGAGGAGCCGCGGGGGCGGGGCCATCGCGTCACCCTGGCAGCACGAACGTGACCCATGCTGCTCCTTTCAGCCTTGCCAGGTCTGGACGGTGTATTTTTGTGCGTCTGTGCTGCTTGTTAACAGCGAGCCCTGAGTAGCTGTAATAAATATTTATGTCTGCACGTGTGTGGCCGCTATGGCTGCAGCCACCTCAGGCCTGAGTGTACCCGTATAGGGTAACAGTGCACTCATACGTGTCCTGATAGAGTCAGCGTGCTAAATTAAACGCTCCAGCATTATGTAAGAGTATTACTGGATGGAGAACAGGGGGCCCGATGCCGTGCAGCGGCCAGGCAAAGCAGGCAAGACTCTCACTCAAACGTGTCACAACTGCATTGATTGAGGGTGATTACTCTGGAGGCTGGGACACTAAGTCATGGCTGAATGACAGCAACCGGTATTGGTATTCATTGCGAACGGCAGCTCTGAATGTCATTGTACAATGGGGGGGGAGTCAAACATCTATGCAGCATCGGTGCAGCTGAGGTCAGCAATCGACAGCGGTGATGCATTGAAAAGGCGATATGGGGAAACACTTGGGTTGACTTTAACTAGTGGATAAAACAAAACCAACTGTAAAACTGCATATAGAGGATCATCGTTCGAGGATTGATTAGATAAATGATCTGACATCACATCTTTTAAAGACAAAAATATATTTTTTAAGGAATTGTTAATAGATGTGTGGGACAAAGCTTAACTCTCTTATAAAAGTTTTAAAATAATGAATAAATAAAAACATACAACTAGTTTTATATTAAAGGTGGATTGAATGTATAAATTTAGCATTTTTCATTTACACCATGTGAAAAATGGTACCAAAATAATGATTTTTGTCAAATAAAATGGTACAAATGGACTTTTGGATCACAAGAAACCAACATGAATGCAAAATGTACATTTATATATGATGAATGCTCAACAGTTGCATGTAATGAACTTAATTAATTAACTTAACCAGGTAATGTAGTTTATGAGTTTATTAAACGGCCAGTTTGCATTGAGCACCCACACTAGGGATGGAAAAAATATTTATTTTACTCACTCGATTGTCACAAAAATTAACGACCAGTTCTCGATTGATCATCCAATTTTTTCCTTCATTTAAAAAAAGGCCTAATCCGTAAACTTACCTCCTCGTACGTGCAGATTGTGATGGAGAGTAAAAGTGAAGAGAGAATCTGGTGTGACAGCCGCTATAAAACGCAGCCAAACGCAGCAGAGACTCGCTCGACGGCTTCAAACGAAAGGAGTGCACATAAATAACGTTAATAACGTTAACTAGAGCGTCTCTACGGCGTTTCGCTGTGTTGGGCAGTCTCTGTTTTTGGTGAGGGGGGGGGCTGTGCAGCTACCTCTGAAGAACTACACCTGTAGCATTACTGTAAGTACTGTAAGTGTACTTCCTGAAGTTAAATATATCAATTCAAACTCAATTTGATATGGACATTGATCAGTCAAATTTCCACATGATATGTATAAATAGTCTAACGATCAATAAGAATTAAATAATCATGCCCATCCCTAACCCCCCACCCCATCATTTTCTTTCATTCCACAGTTTTTTTGTCCTTGGGGAAGAACCTATGGAATAAAGGGTGGTTATATCCTATCTGCTCATTATTCAATGCGCCACGAGTTAAACCCAGCTAGACTAGTCTAAGTAGGCTAATTGCATATTAGACACACGGCGTTGTAGGCGAGACAATGTTCACCAGCAGCTCAGCTTCACATTCTAGTTGTTGTGTTTCTACACTAACAGACACATACCTTACACCCCAGTGAACTATCAGGAAGGTAAAACATAATACTACAAAGTAGTATCAAGCAGCACTAGGTGTGTCACAAACACATGTCACTAAAGTAGAAGGAAACAAAAACTACTCAGATAGACTCAATCTATGTGAACAGAGAACACCTGTTGCGGCAGAGACAACACAGGACAGCAGGCGCTGCCGTGGACGTTAGCGCACGTCGCTCTGCGTTACGTGGACGTATTGTCAGCGAGAGTGAGTACGCTGATCCACCGGTGTGAGGCCAGGACGGATCAGGCCAGCTGTAATCTGCCTAAACCAACGGCAGAAGGCAGGAGGGGGTGTAGGGCGGCGGGTGGGTGGGTGCCGTGCTCGAGTCTTCCTACGAGAACTAATGGCTCCAAACAGGAAGCAGCACCCCACACACACACACACACACACACACACACACACACACACACACACACACACACACACACACACACACACACACACACACACACACACACACACACACACACACACACACACACACACACACACACACACACACACACACACACACACACACACACACACACACACACACACACACACACACACACTAAATAACATTACAGACAGAGCGAGAGCTGAGACTTGCCAGCTGACTGAGTCTCTCCAGTATTACCAGCTCTGAGGTCATCTGTGTGTTGTTTAAAGTGTCTGACGGTGTTAAGACGGAAGAATTTGAGTCACCGTTCTCAGGGATTAGTCTTTTTTTTCTCATGGAGCCACATAGTACAATGTCGTTTTTTGTGTTGCAATGTACCTTTACTGAACAGGAGGGAAGATGGGAAAACAAACAGCCTAAATTATGCTATAAATGATTCCAATATGTTTTTTGTTGTGTTGAGCTCTGCCTTTCAACGTGTGGAGACAACACTGAATCCAAATTATGTCTTTGAGGACACGAATAAAACCCAGCGGGACCATGCTTCACTTGGAACAGAACAACCTAATGAAGCACGTTTTCCCTGACAGGTGAGAACCGGTCCTGGGTTCTCCACGGCGGCTTTTTATGGGACGTGTGAAAGCTGTCGGTTGAACCACATGTTTCAACAGTACTTGACTCATTAGGCCAAACCAACAGCAATCTGCTGTTAACTCACACTCACGGTCTCGTCACACCAGCTCGCACTGTTTCACACACACACACACACACACACACACACACACACACACACACACACACACACACACACACACACACACACACACACACACACACACACACACACACACACACACACACACACACACACACACACACACACACACACAATCCTGACTCACAGTTTAACTCATAGAAAAACAAGGGGGTCAGATGACTCCAGTTTGGCCCCTAAACAGAACATAAGTGCTTGTCTTCTTTCTTTATAACAAAAGCATGGTTCACAACAGAGATGCTGCATCAGCTAGTTAAAAAATGCTGCCTGTTTGAAACCTTAATCATTTGAGGGCCGTGACAATAAAACCGTATCAAATTGTTTGGTTTCTCAGATAATTCTAAATGTTTTCATTGGATTTCGTCGCCACCTGTTCCCGTACTCGCATCTGAAGGTGCTAGAGGTGAAGAGGGAGCGGGCCTCAGCCTGATTCCATCACCTACCTTAGAGCCTGGGGTTGAGTTTTCACACCCACCTGATCGGGAGGTCGCAGCCCGTGAGGTTTGTCACGCCGCCGTTAGCAACACACACATCTGTACGCGTCCAGCCCCTCCCACTCCGGCCCAGTATAGCCGGGCTCTCCCAGAAACCCTGAATCCACCTCGCTGTGGTTGGGCGTCCAAATAAGCAACTCCTCTCACCACTGCAGTGCCTTTCTCTGGCAGCCCAGCGAGGAGAGGAGGCGGCTGGGCTATTAGCAATCTGGTATCTACCACCATACGGTGCAGTATGTTCCAAATAACAATAGAACCAGAGTGCCTGCCACTCATACAGTGAGCTACTGCTGTGGAGCAGCTTCTGCTGGCACCGGCTGTCATAATTAGAACGTGACAGCGAGCGAGCCAACCTGACATGGTGATAATCCATGAAGGGTGAAGTACAGGCTCGCTGTAATAACGCACCTCAGGCCAACGGATCTACATCTTTTTGGCTCCTGTAAAGAAACGGGCTACGCCTATGTTGAGTATTCAGTAGAAAAATCATCTCACTATCCCTAAATTCGAGAGTTGGTGTTCCAACCGATACCACAAACTCTTTAACGGCAGTGTTGGTGTTTCACAGTTGACCCAGCATGCTGCCAGCGTTATGAGGCTATAATTACACCGTACAGTGTCAGTCAGCATGCCCTTTACTCTGTCACAACACACAGATGTCTGGGTCACTGCTTCTATATAAAGACTCAGGGTCCTACAGGCAAGGCAAGGCACGGCGAGGGTTAAAAGTCCAGTCCCATGTAGGGCGCGTGTTTACTCTGTGTGTCGTGGAGTCCCATTACCAGCATATTGTGTTCTAAGGAATATCCCACCCAGGCCAGTCAGCAGCCGACTGCAGTTTCATAACCTATTCAAAACACATAGACTGGCCATAATTGACTGCGGCTAATCTCATCATGACTGAGAACAGTGGCTCTCCTCTGCCTCCAACTGTGGTGCTATTGTGTTGTTGTTGACAGTGAATCACCAACAACAACCTTGTACAATCACCAGGTGAATCATTGAGCTTAAAAGAGCTCACACAACGTCTGATAATAATAACAGAGATGAAGGTGATGACAGGCCTTTAGCAAATGAATGCAACAATGAAATTTGCATTATAGCAAATGGAAACAAACAAGGGTGTCTCCTCAGTCGCTGGTTCACCTCGTGCTGCAGATGCGACATGTAAACAGGTTGCAGAGCATATGGCAGGAGCCTGATTTCCACAACAGGGTGGGTGTGAGTAACGTTGTGCAGCAGCTTCATGCAAGAGAAAGTCAAAACAAGAGCTACTGGAAGAGAGAGAAGAGCAGCGTTTGGCATGAGAGAATCCAGCAGGTTACACTCTGAGCCAAACAAAAAACAGAACAGAAACAATTTGTGTTGACAGCAAATCCGGCAAATTGTGTGTGTGTTCATCTTCACTCGCTTCGGTCGGCCTTTTGATAATTCACATTTCCAGTGACCAGGCTGACCAGCAGTTACATAATTCTTTGGCCTGATTCTTCTCTCAGGGAAAAAAAAATGGAAATACAGTCAGTCCACTTAAAGCTGGAAATGTCCAGTTTGCCCACACACATGAACCATCAGCGTCGACCTGTCACGATAACTACTTTTGTTGGATGATATGACTGTTCCAAAAATTATCGCGATAAACAACATATGGTTATTTTAGTCCATTGTGTGGCCACTGATATAATACCATAACAATGCAGGTACATACGAATCACATTCAAAGTCAATGCAAAACAAGGTTAAGTCTTCAAATGATATAAGAGGTCAATGCAATGACGAGAATAGAAGCAAATTACATCTTAATTTAGGAAAATCGTGTCTTTTGACATCATGATAACTACTTTCCACATATTGCAGGATAAGTCGATATGGTGATTATGAGAGGCCTGTTGGTTTATTATGATATGAACACCTCCACCTTTAGGTCCACCTGAAGAAGAACAGGCGTGTGTGTGTGTGTGTGTGTGTGTGTGTGTGTGCTCTCCCCACATACCTCGCTCGGGCTTCATGTTGTCCAGTGTCATCAGGTTGTCTTCAGGGTATCTTGCAGGTTTGAGTCTTCTTTTTTCCTCTTATCACGCACCGCTTTGACAGCAACGCAGCGGCGTCCGGACCCCCCCTGCACCCCCACGCACCCTCTCAGACCTGCGGTCCTAGCTAAGCAATAATATCAGCTGTGGAGCCTGTGTGTTGGGTGCCAGCTGCCCCCCCCCACCTATCCAACAACAAAGCATCGCTTTGTTAGCATGCTACTGTACGCTTCCACGGAGCAGCAGGACTGCTCCAACAAAGACAGCTGACGGTGACGCGTCGGTGGTGAAACCACCAGCTACCGGGGCCGTTCAGCAGCGGGTTCTGACGGGTTCTAACGGGCCGTGAAGCCCGAACATTCCACCACCTGAACCACGGCTACGTCGCGATGCATTTTACTGTGCCTCCGCTCCTGTGTCCACACACACACACACGCAGCTAACTAACCTTATCAATACTGTGTGGTTAAGCGTCTACTGGTGACGACCCCCCCCTCCCCCTCCCAAACACCCCAACCCCCCAACGCTAGGTAGCGCAGGTAACGTTAACGTTTATTTTTTTATCGCTACGACGCGAACATTTCCAGCCTTTTCTTCTTCTCCTCACAACGTGATAATCCACTTTATGCGCTACTTAGCGTCAGTAACGACACCTGCGTTCACTTCCTGCGTTAATCCTCCTCATTAAAACTTTTTTTTTTTTCCACGGCGACAACAAACTCCGGTGGTCCCTGAACGCGTCGGTCACGACGTCAACCGTTACACCCCCTTTAAAACACAAAAAAGAACAAAAGAAAGAAAAACACCCTTCTAATTGGTACCGACCAAACAACGGGAGCCGGAAGCGGAGCTCGGTACCGATGCGGTTCGAACCGAACTGCGGCTTAACGGCGGAACGTCGCGTCCCTGCTCGGTCGTGATGCTGCCAGTCTGCTCGCTGCTGCCGCTTGTCAAAACAGATCAGAGCAGCCAGTCACGTGTCCCAACAACAGCCCGACTCGTCACTTCCCTCGTTGCCAGCCTCGCATGAACTCGCAGCCATGGCAACCGACGAGTTAGAAAAGTGCGGTACCGAAAAAGTTCTGGAGAAACACACACACATACACTCTCTTTAACACACACACATACCCGGCCGTGTCCGGTTTTAAAAATAAAAACGGTAAATTAAAAAAAAACGCGACTCGTGCGCTTCTTTTCGCGGCACTGGCGGCGCGAGCCTGAGCCTGAGAGTGACGAAACCGGATGATCCAGAGACTCGCTGCGCGTTCACGTGCGCACGTGAGGGTTCGGTTTTTTCCGTCGTGAACATTTTGTTCTTGGAGCCAAAGATCGTGTGATCGAGGCGATGATGTTATAGGCGCTAATACCACAGTCGATAAAAAAATACTAACAACTTAAATATAAAATATAATTAAGCAGGAACATCGACTAAAATGATTCAACTCTGGCGCTGTTGTTGCAAAAATATTTAAAAACAACACCAAAGTAATATAAAAAATATATAAAAGTAAACATATGAAGCTGAAGTTAAAGTGGGAAAACAAACCTGGATCCAGAGCAGTGACAAAACGTTTATAAAATACAGTTTAAAGAAGAATTCACTTAAAATACATTTTGTGGTGGTTTCTTGTCATTTTTACAAAAATTACAACATTTTTTGTGATTTTTTTGGCAGTAAATGTAAAATGATGTAACCAAAAAGAAAGATCAAGTTTAAATATTTAATCCAATGATAACATAAAACTAGTTGATACCATGTGCTTTCACTTTTTTAAAACCCTTTTTAGAGTTTTTAAGGTTACACCACATGACAGAGTGTCCCTTTAACCTCTCCTCTGGATGTGGCGGTGGTTTTGGTACCGATAAAAAAGAACAGAGAGAGACCTCTTCGCGTTGGTCTCCTCTCTGCTGAAACCCTTTGGAACAAAGGCCAGAATGAGGACACGAGGAGCTGCTTCACAGATCTGTTTGACAGCTGCTGTTACACTGTGTGCTATTGTTGGTGCTCACACACATATATACATAATAAAGAGGAGCACTACTTTTATCATAAATAAATATATCATAAAAGTGTTTTGGATAGACCTATTTAACAAGTCAGATGTGGAAAATAAATCTATATCGCTATATGAACCTGCCAGTCGATTTTCTGCGAGCCCATTGAATTTATAATTGATCAACCTGTCCTTTGATTCTGATACCAGAGATAAGCGCCCCAGTGAACGTAGGGGTCATCCGGTTCACAAGAACAATGCAAACTAGTTGATTACTGGCCTTTATCTGGCAGGGGAGTCACAACGTCACTGATTTACACCAAAATGAAGCGTAAAGTTGTTGTTTAACATAAGGATTCCTACACTTTGTGGTGAGTCACATGAGGCTTCATCAGCAGTCTTTGTGTTGTTGGATGTGGGGGGTGTAAATGATTCAGAATTCCCCGATTAGTGCACAATAAAGATATTTAAAGATGTTTATAATGTCAGAGCCCTCGATAAGGTGTTAACATCAAGCTAAAAACTGTAGTGCTGACTCCAGCAGAGCTGGCAGTAAACCAACATGAAAGATTCATGAATAAATATTAATGGCTGAGATACACGGAAAAGCTCAAGCACAACAAATCAACTATCACTGCATTTGAATCATTTCTTAGAAATAACTTATTTGATGAATAACAAGAACACATGTAATACACTCACATTGTGTATGTTCCTGTTTACAACTACTGCGTATCAGAATCACAGCCCCCCCCTTTTTGACTCACAGTTTGCATCGAGCTGCAACATAATTATTGCTGTAATTAATGTGATGATGTAAGTTAGAAATTATGACAGTATAGTGTTAATTTTACTGGCATACTGCGACATGTTTGAATTATAATTCCAATGTGTGGATAGAGTTGTCTGTTTTTGGAGGTTTATCTATATTAAATTAACAAACATTTTCATTTTCTTCGACTTTTCCCTTTAAGAATGTTGACTTGAACACAAAGACCTTATGTTTGCAAACGTCCATGCCACAACGCCATCTAGTGGCAGAGTACGACTAATGCATCCAAGAATACTACATCATTGTGTATTACTCACAGTATGAAGTATACACAATATAATATATGAGGTAAAGCCAAAACTTCCATGTGATGAAACACACTAAAAAGGTTCTAATGGCTGGCAGATTTCAGCAGCCACATTCACGCATTAGATCGAAATACAACATGAATGCATGTGTGGGTCAGTGACAAATCATGTTTGGCAAGATGAGATAAAATAAAATTAGTTTTAAGAATCATTCATCAGGTCTCTCAAAATGTGCATTTTAGTTTAACAAAAATCAGTTTTGTGCTTTTTTCACACAAAATGTTAGATGATGGGACTGAAAAAGAATATTATAAATGTTATATATTATAAATGTTATATTTAATCCACTTAGAATATAAAACTAGCTGTGGCCTTGTCCCTTTAACCCCTCTGTGCAGCCGATGACGTTCACCCACTCGTCTCCTGACGCTGTTTATCATGCAGGTTCCCATCCAACAGAGAGTTACGTCTGCTCGTCTTGTCCTCTACTTTTGTCTCTGATTTGAGGCCATATTAATTCAATTGAAACAAGAGAAGGAAACACACACACACACACACACACACACACACACACACACACACACACACACACACACACCAATAATAATAACAAGAGACAGGATTCAGAAGCTGGAAATACCAACAGTTTATTTTCTACTTTTTGTGACTACAGAAATGTTGAAACATTTGAACACTGAAAAAAGCTGGATGACATCATCACTTGCTTCTCAATTTTCTTTCTTTTTTCTTTTTTTCGTTTGCTTAGCAATCACAACAGATGATATTGCACGGCACTGAGAAAGCAGTAGCAAAGCCTGGGAAACAGCAATGACAAATCAAGTCATGAGACATGGAGTTTTACATCTGAGAGTAACACCGACAGTATTGCCTCTCTGGCACACACACGTACACACACACGCGCGCACACACACACACGGACACACACCCGCTCGCGTACTGAAAACTGAAGAAGCATTGTGAGTCGAGAAGGAGGTCAAAAGAAAGAGATCAAGGTTGACGAGAGCACAAGGTCGACGAGAGCGATGGGATTTCATTTGGAAGATGCAAGTGCAAGATGAGCCACTACCGTAAATCTACTAAATGTCCATGACAACAAATATGCTTGTTTATCAAAACCCTTCAAGCATCTTTGTGTATGAGTAGCTGGAGGACACCCCTTCTGTGGGCGAGAAACTCAGTTCCCCAGCATTAGAGATCCAGATGATTGTCTTAGGCGCTGCAGTATTGTTATGAGACTTGTAGCCAAGCTACCCATCATATGGGAACTCCTTATGCACAAAATAAATAACACCAAATGGGATAATGGGGAAGAAATAGGTCCACACTGCAATCCATTTCCTTCATTATCACAGGCTTCTATCACTACAAACCTCTCACACACGGCTGCACAGCAAACTGGTGTCGTCTGCCATGGACGCTTTTCTTGTTTTTTTTGGACACGATGGCAGTGCTGTCCCAGCACGACAGAGAGGAAGCAGTACAAACAATAAGGCCTCGTGAAGACCAGTCAGACTTACTGTTGTGATATGCACCAATCAGCCACACACACACACACACACACCAGCCAACAGCCTGACAATGTGCAGTACTTACAGATTTCAGAAACACGGTACAGAAGGAGCATGCACGCCTGCATTCCTCAGTGCTGCTCCACATCTCTGCACACACACACACACACACACACACACACTCACTCACACACACACGCACTCACACACTGATTCCTTGGTAAGGTTCTTTGCAGTTTTTATTAGACTTTGCTCGTATTCATCACACGGGTACGTACCAACAGAACAGGTACCAGCTGGAGCGAGGCGGCGGCGCCGCAGCGTTAAAACTGACCCGGCTGCGCGGCGCGGCCCCCGGCAGACCGGCTGCCCGGCCTCCGCTCCACCCCCCACCCCCCCCGTGCATGAGCCAGCAAAGTGAGCGGGGCTTGCAGCCCCTGTTTTTTAAAAATGCTTCAGATTGTACGTTGGATGGAGGTTCCCCACATGGTCAGTAAGCTCGTCTACGCAGCCCTACGCCGTCTGTCTGCATACCCGTGCGAATGGCAACTCAAAACTCAACAATTCTACCTCACAAATGCCAGTGCTTTTTCAACATTATACATCATTTTTTTTCCAATTTTTGGTTTGTTTTAAAAATCTTTGGATGTGCATTAATACCCATAAAATAACGTTTTTTTTGTTTTTTTTTTAAAAAGTCAAAAGAATAGAAAAAACACACGCACACACACACATGCACGCACACACACACACACACACACACTGCTTTTTGCCAGCTGTTCAACAAAGTAGCTCCTGTATAACTTTGTCTGCGTTGGCAAATCAACTGTCTGGTTTCTGGCAGTGTTTAAAACACATTGAAATGCCGGCTAGGATTCAGCTGAAGAAGAATACAAACTACTCCTTTGTTTTATCTAAGCGTGGGAAATAAGGCTGTAACATAAAACTGTCTTTTTGGTTTGTTTGTTTTTTTTTCCAAAATCCTACTATATACAAATCTAGAGTTTCTACAAATGCATAAATTAAAGCAGTGGTTAACCAATACAAAAAATGCAATTAAATTAAAATCACAACACAGAAGTAGAGAAAAAAAGGGGAAAATTATGAACACAATATCACAGCAGTTGGTTTTACCCTGTAAAAGCAATAGTCTACCATCTTAATATTTGGCATAACCCAATGTCTGATAAAAAATACGCTTCTCCCTCCATCCCCTAAGTTTCATACATCAACCCTGAAACTTGTCCTCCGTGACTTGAAACACACAAAAAAATTCAAAATAGATAATCATACAGCTTTTTTTGAAGTAACAATAACAATTACCACACGAGTGGAGTTCTGCCTAACTCACAGATAGACGTCAATGCAGAGCTCAAAGGAATTATTACTATGAGGTATTCAGAGACATTGGTACAGACATGCACGGCCTTCTACACACAGCAGGTACACAGTGAAGGTGGGGTGGGGGTGGAGGAGGGGACAGGACGGCAGAAACAAACACCTTTGGTTTATCTGTAAGAAGTGGACAACAGAAATTCCTTTGGTATGTTTTTCATTGCATGGTTGCGCCGGCGAAAGCACCACGGTGTGATTTTAAAAAAGATAGAAATAAAAAAGAAGAAGAAAAGAAAAGAAAAGTTCCTTGTTTCTTCAGTGGTGGCCCTTCTACAGGCTGAGGTATTCACAGAGTCAAAGGTGAGAGGTCAACAGCGGTTTAACACTTTGGTTCAAGCAAGGCACTCGTCCTGGAGTTTTTAGAAAGATTGCAACGCGTCTGCTTCTACTTTCAGGAACATGTCTGCCTATAGTTGAGTCAACAATCTGCCCATGGCTGCGTCAGCTTGTCTGCCTACTGTCATGTTAAGATGTTTGGATCGATATCATCCACCTGTAGATACACACCGAGAGGCGGGTGGGGAGGAAGCTGCAAAGTAAAGAAACCGGTTGTTTTCAGAACGAATCACCAACCAAACTCAAACTTAAATCTATTTTCTCGCCACAATTTCAGCTTGTACTTTTTTTTTTTTGCTAACAAAGTGGTAGAAATGTTTTTGAATTGTTTTTATTGCTAACAAGCACAAAGATGGTGTGATCTGCTGCTAGCGAGGCACCTGCCGCTGGTGTGTATCTATCAGCATATAACAGCAGGACTGTCTATGGAGCTGTAATCAGAGCACAGATGAAGCAGGAGCACATAGCAGGGGGCATGGGGGGGGGCAGAAGAAAGGAGGAGGGAAAGAGAGGAGACGAGGGTGGGGGGGGGGGACACACAACATCTTTAACACCACTCGTAGAGGCCGTGCAATGAGAAAAATCTTTGGTTATCTTTGGTTTCATCAAAGTGATAGAAATCACGTATGGAACTTGAGTGAGGTAGCATCTTTGGTTCACACTAGAAAACATCAGCAGGTCGACACCTTTTCTTGTTTTTTGTTTTTTTTGGTTCATGTCGTCTTTTTGGTTTTTGTTTTTTTCCCCTTCAGCGCTGCTGCTAACCCGGCTGATTTATCTGACACGCTGCCCCGTGTAGTGCTTTCCTCCTAGTGCTGAAATGCATAGCTTACCAGGGGGGTCTGGGGGGGTGGGGGGTGTTTTCGTATATAAAGTAAGTGACTCCATCATTGATATCATCTCCTACACCCAACAGATAAAACCTAATACGTATGAATGGCTGCTGTTAAAGCTGCGATGACGCTTTGATTTAAG